>UELW01000389.1:34528-156419 GCA_900490495.1 Danionella dracula | reverse complement strand
AAATACTCTGAAATCTGCAACAAATCGCCTTAATTATCAACACAAAAAAAACCAGCTGGCCATTCTGCGGTAAAACAGTTTACGTTCGGCTGGCAGGGGAAGGGGGAGTCACTTATTTACAGGATGCGGCCTTAACTCGAGCGCTCTCTGGAGCTAGCATGGCTTTGAGTGTGCAGGGAGTAATCATGCTATTTCTGGAGCAGCATCCGTGCAAAGTCCTCATTGGAGAGGCTCTTGGTTGTGGTCCTCCCATGCACTCCATCGGTCAGGGTGCCGTGTGGAGAGGACGCGCTGCCGTTCTCCGCCTTCCCATCCGCGGGGGTCTGGCGGTGAAGAGAGCGCGGCAGCAGAGAGAGCTGGGTGCGGCCTTTCCCTCGTCTGAGAGGAGAACCAAAGACACGGTCATTTCCACGACTGGCTATGAATACGTCCAGAGAGCAGCTCTTAATTGCCCAAAGCTCTCTTTCTTCATTTCCTCTGATCTGTTTTGTAACTACGACTAAACATGGCACGCTGTTGGTGGCTTTCACTCAGAGTTAAATTAGTTAGTTAAAAGTATTTCTGTAGCACATTTCATACAGCAAATAAAATCAGACACATTAAAAATAAAACATATTAAAATGAGATTAACCCTTGTGTGGTGTTCATGTTATTGTTACTCAGGCGGTGTTTGAGTAACCCTTGTGTGGTGTTCATGTTATTGTTACTCAGGCGGTGTTTGAGTAACCCTTGTGTGGTGTTCATGTTATTGTTCCTCAGGCGGTGTTTGAGTAACCCTTGTGTGGTGTTCATGTTATTGTTCCTCAGGCGGTGTTTGAGTAACCCTTGTGTGGTGTTCATGTTATTGTTCCTCAGGCGGTGTTTGAGTAACCCTTGTGTGGTGTTCATGTTATTGTTACTCAGGCGGTGTTTGAGTAACCCTTGTGTGGTGTTCATGTTATTGTTACTCAGGCGGTGTTTGAGTAACCCTTGTGTGGTGTTCATGTTATTGTTACTCAGGCGGTGTTTGAGTAACCCTTTGTGTGGTGTTCATGTTATTGTTACTCAGGCGGTGTTTGAGTAACCCTTGTGTGGTGTTCATGTTATTGTTACTCAGGCGGTGTTTGAGTAACCCTTGTGTGGTGTTCATGTTATTGTTACTCAGGCGGTGTTTTGAGTAACCCTTGTGTGGTGGTTCATGTTATTGTTACTCAGGCGGGTGTTTGAGTAACCCTTGTGTGGTGTTCATGTTATTGTTCCTCAGGCGGTGTTTGAGTAACCCTTGTGTGGTGTTCATGTTACTCAGGCGTGTTTGAGTAACCCTTGTGTGGTGTTCATGTTATTGTTACTCAGGGGGTGTTTGAGTAACCCTTGTGTGGTGTTCATGTTATTGTTACTCAGGCGGGTGTTTGAGTAACCCTTGTGTGGTGTTCATGTTATTGTTACTCAGGCGGTGTTTGAGTAACCCTTGTGTGGTGTTCATGTTATTGTTACTCAGGCGGTGTTTGAGTAACCCTTGTGTGGTGTTCATGTTATTGTTACTCAGGCGGTGTTTGAGTAACCCTTGTGTGGTGTTCATGTTATTGTTACTCAGGCGGTGTTTGAGTAACCCTTGTGTGGTGTTCATGTTATTGTTACTCAGGCGGTGTTTGAGTAACCCTTGTGTGGTGTTTCATGTTATTGTTACTCAGGCGGTGTTTGAGTAACCCTTGTGTGGTGTTCATGTTATTGTTCCTCAGGCGGTGTTTGAGTAACCCTTGTGTGGTGTTCGTGTTATTGTTCCTCAGGCGGTGTTGTTGAGTAACCCTGTGTGGTGTTCATGTTATTGTCCTCGGGCGGTGTTGTTTGAGTAACCCTTGTGTGGTGTTCATGTTATTGTTACTCAGGCGGTGTTTGAGTAACCCTTGGGTGGTGTTCATGTTATTGTTACTCAGGCGGTGTTTGAGTAACCCTTGTGTGGTGTTCATGTTATTGTTACTCAGGCGGTGTTTGAGTAACCCTTGTGTGGTGTTCATGTTATTGTTACTCAGGCGGTGTTTGAGTAACCCTTGTGTGGTGTTCATGTTATTGTTACTCAGGCGGTGTTTGAGTAACCCTTGTGTGGTGTTCATGTTATTGTTACTCAGGCGGTGTTTGAGTAACCCTTGTGTGGTGTTCATGTTATTGTTCCTCAGGCGGTGTTTGAGTAACCCTTGTGTGGTGTTCATGTTATTGTTACTCAGGCGGTGTTTGAGTAACCCTTGTGTGGTGTTCATGTTATTGTTACTCAGGCGGTGTTTGAGTAACCCTTGTGTGGTGTTCATGTTATTGTTCCTCAGGCGGTGTTTGAGTAACCCTTGTGTGGTGTTCATATTATTGTTACTCAGGCGGTGTTTGAGTAACCCTTGTGTGGTGTTCATATTATTGTTCCTCAGGCGGTGTTTGAGTAACCCTTGTGTGGTGTTCATATTATTGTTCCTCAGGCGGTGTTTGCGGGTCTGTAAAAATTATAGCGTTTTTCCTTTTGGTTTCTTTGATATGATCCAAGGCTAAAACTAGTTCATGTGCTTCAGCTGTAAAGCTGAACAGACAGTCATTGAAATAAGTCTGCAACAAACAATTATTCCTGTTTTCGATTACTATTAGCTATATATAGATTTTTTTTCGATCAGTCGATTCATCAGATTTTTCACTTTAATCAGATTTTGAAGCAGACACACCCATGACCCTGATGAACAAAACAACAGTTGTACTCACGCTCCCTGCAGCTGCCTGGGCATGGCTCCTCCCAGGAATCTCCCCGGAGCCACATCATCCTTCATCTTCCTGCTCGGAGGGTTGCTGATGGCCACCGAGAGAGTGAAGTTCTCCAGTGTGCTGCCATCCAGCTTCAGCACGGCCTGCGAGGCCTGCGTTTCAGTCTCAAACTCCACGTACGCCAAACCCTAAACACACAGCGATAGAATTAGATGATGTGATCGAATAGTTTTGAGATCAGGAGCTTAGCACAAGTGTATATTCACAGCAATTTACATTTTCCACATAATTGTTTCACTTCAATCATTTTCACTTTCCTTTACGTCAAAACTGAGTGACTGCAAACGCGAACTGTAAACATTTTTTAACAGTATGTGTTTTTCCAAAAAGTTTTTTTTGTTCTTGTTCCTTTATTTTATTCCATATTCTGAATATTACTTTGATAGTGATGATATGGCGCTGCTTCCACATTTAAAGTTCAACCCACAAGTCGGTTGTGTCAAACCCTCCCACAACATCCGAAATCAAAATTGTCAAACATCTTCACATAGATCAAAACATCTTCATTTATTTATTTTCAACTGAGAAACCCTTAAAAGTGATGCCATTTTATCTGAACAAAATAATGGAGGTGCCACACTGTAGGAAATGTTGTAAATAAATCAGTTGTTCAAACTGTAGGCCAAAGTGATCCAATTCAGTTTTTTTCTTCTTTTTTTTTGGAAAGTCAAGTAATAAAACTAATAAATATTTCTTCTTGGTATTCCTCTTGATTTGATTTGGTTGAAATCGTTTGGAAATGAACTTAAAGAAAGTCAAACAATCACCTCGGGTTGCATTCTCATCCATATTTACTTTTATTTTGATCAAAACCATTTTCTGCGTATGTGCGTCTCACAGCGAGCTGGATTGCATTCAGACAAGAGATGGATACAAGCCACACGATTGAAATGTGAACAAAAAAAATTCTGATTTTTTTTGCCAGAAAAATCGTAATTGAGAATTAAGGCCTGCAGTCTGAAAGTAGCCACATCTTGTATTCATTCGAATTGTAATGCCTGAAAAAAACGCGCTGACCCTGCCGTGACCGCAGGATCAAAAGCACAGATGCGGTATGATTTTGTACGTGCTCACCAAAAACTGCTTTTAAGAACACTACGTATGCTAAAGGACACCTTTGTGCTTACACATATCTCCTGAACGTACTCTCATGTTACGGAATAATTTGTACTGTACAATTAATAGCTTAGTCGGTTTAAAATGAACGAATGAATGAATTTTCGTAACTGACCCCTAGTGTTTGATCTCGTTGGGACACTTATAATGTCCCTGAAAGGATTTAATTGTGTAAAAAATTATCCGGTACTCTCTTGAGATATAGTGTCGTTTATTCATAAACGCCACTCAAGAGAAAACTTCTCTTCAGATGAGAGCCTCCCTGGGCTGGACCATGGCGTCACCACCAATCCGATTCCAGGAGTACTCTCAGTGGCTAGAGCTGCGAGAAAGACCCGCCTCCAATTCAAAGAAACCGAGGCGCGAGGCGCGCTGAAGAAAGAGTCGTCTTTCTTTGCTGTTTTAAGTCTTCTTTTGTCTTCCGTAGTTAGCAGTCTTCTTTTCCGGTCTTGCAGGCCCCTCTTCTTTTCAGTCTCCTGACCCAAAGTCTTCTCTCTCCTCTGGCTGTTAGCCAGTTTTCTCTCAGTACCCTTTCCAGAACTCTCTTATCTTTTGGCGCTGTTTCAACAAAGGAAAACCCGGCTCCCTCAACCACCGAGCCGCGACCTTAACCTAAAGAACCGTCGGAATTCAAAGGGAGCTCTTTTGGACTTTACGGACATTTCCCACAACCAGGGCACGCTTTCACAGCCAGACACAGGAAGCCTCTCGTTCTGCCCCGCAAACAACTTGGGAACCCTGATCGACTCAACGGATCTTAAAACGGTATCAAGCGATAATTAATTAACTTCTGGCGCGGGTAACGAGAACAGAACGACTGTGGGAATGCTGAAGCTGGTTATATACTTAAATTGATAATTAAGGGTAACTTGAGCTATTATTTCAAAGACTTTGCTTTTCATCTCTCTCTCTCTCTCTCTGTCTCTCTCTCCCTCTTACTCTAATCTACCTCCCTCCCTCTCGGTGTGTGTGTGCGTACTTGCACGAGCGAATGTGGTAGGTTAGTTTAGCTAGAATAATTTATACCATTTGTGTGTCTAGAATAGATTAATAAAACATTATAAATACACTTACCTTGGTTGTGGTTTATACAGTGTTACACCATTCACTGTGGCTGACGATCTTGACATTTACAGGTTGGGTAGTAATGTTTCGGCACGATTCATTTTGAGCAAGGGTCAAAGTTCATGGTGGTGAATGATTTGGTGAACAAATTAATTAAAACTGAATTTGTGACATGGCGCAACCTCATTTGAGATCTTGCAGTGTTCCGAATCCCCAGGGCACTGTGCTACTGCTCAGCCAGGTAAGATTCTGATTTGTTTATATGACAGATTGAATGATTGCCTCTTATCGTATTATTAATTATTATATATGTGATAACCCGTTTGTTACATATATATATATATATATATATATATATATAGATATATATATATATATATATAGATATATATATATATATATATATATATATATATATATATATATATATATATATATATATATATACATACACATACATATATATATATATACACACACACACACACACACACATACATACATAAACACACACACCTTGGACTTCCCCGAGCGGTTGGTGACGATACGTATAGCTTTGATGGTTCCGTGCTCTTTACAGAGATTCTCCAGGGTCTCTTGCGTGCAGGTGTACGGCAGCCCAGAGATAAAGATTTTGTGCTTCTCTAACGCTGTGTTGTATTTGAAAACCTGAGAAGAACAGCAGGTGTCACATATGCATCACAAGACACAATTAGGCAGAATTAAGTTACTTATTTTTAACACTGGGAGCCCCAAATTGCCCAAAGCTCCCACCACTAGTTATGTCCACATTCCCAAATAAAATTAAACTTCCATAGATTCATGAAAGGTTGAGTATTGAGAACAGAAACTAGTTTCACTGATCATTTAGTCATCAAGAAAACAAACAACTAAAATTAATTGCACATTTCTTCAATTTCGATGTTTAGCTGAACATACCTTGAAATCCGGATTCTTGTTCTTGTCCACACAAGGTGAGACGTACATAGGTCGGCCTCCAACGTCCTGTCGGTCCAGTTTGAGAGCTTCTGTCACTGACAGTCGATCCTCAAACTGCACATAGCCGTATCCCCGAAATACACCTTTCACTGAAAACACAGGGCGCACCTGCTGTATAGTTCCACATCCTTGAAACAACGTCCTCAGCTTCCCTTCTGGCTCCGATATATTAAAGGATAAGTTGCTAACAAACACGCTGTTTTCGTCTTTACGCTGCACTATGGACACGTCCTCGGGCTGTTGAGGAGTTCCGAGTGCTCTCTGCTGGTTCTTACGGAAACCAGGGGGCTCTGATTTACGAGAAGGTGGAGCTCGTCGACCAAACAGTCCACTTTCTGTTTCCATAAGCTCTTCTGTGGTGGCCTCTTCCTCTCTTCTGTGCCTCTTGGACGGTAACTCTGCGCACAATTTATCAATCAGTAAAGCCCCACACCGCACTGCGGATCATCATTTATCAAAAAGAACTCAGTTTCTTGGTAAAAATACCTCTCGAGCTTCAATCATCTAAACCAGACATGTCAAACTCAGGCCCGCGGGCCAATTTTGGCCCGCAATACAATTATATTTGGCGCGCGAGATGATTTCAAATATGTATTACATCTGGCCCGCCGGCCCGTTATACAGGGCACGTACCGCTAAAGGTGCGTACACACATTGAACGCGTCAAGCGCTGGGTGGCGTCAGCGCAGCCATTCAGTGTGTATGGATAAAATGTGTCAGCGACACTTTTCGTTCGTGTCTTAAAAACACGAACGGAAGGGAAATGGAGCGGGCTCGATGTGCGGCAATCGTCCCGCAATTGCGGCAGCATTTTTCTACGAGTGCCGGAACTGCCTGTTTTGATTGTCGACACCTTCATTCAGTCCTGAAGATTTCCTCTGCGCAGAGCCTGACTCCAGAAATTGATGCCCTTGCATGTAAAGCGATGCCAAGTATCTGGCTTGGACCCATGTGCATCATCAGAGTAAATGAACAGTGAAAAAAACTAAAATGGATAAATTTTATTCTATTTACTGATAGCACGGTCTGTTCAAAGTTGAAAGAGATATTTTTTTAGGTGTTGGCTTTGATGGTCTGTGATGAAAAGATTTAGGTTACAATTAAAATGAATAAAGCTAAAGATATAGAAGCCTGATATTTTTTTCAGTTTTTGTTTTTATTATTTTCTTAAACCTGTTCTGGTTTCAGTATTTAAGCAAAAATTAAATTGTAATATATGAGGATGGTTAATACAGTAGTGTACTGTATCTTAAAGATAATAAAAACATAAATAAATTAATAAAAAAACTGGTCTGGCCCTCGACAATGTTCTTTTTAGAATTTTCTGTGAATTTGAGTTTGACACCCCTGATCTAAACCAACTTGGCTCTTGTTCATCTATGTTGACAAAATGAAAAGATCTTTAAACCATACCTGAATTACTTTCAACCGTCAAAAGAATTCTATTCACCAATAAAACATACTCCTAATTTCTTGCATCTAGAGACCTTGCCTCTTCATAAATTAGGAATATAGGTTTATAAATAGTTAAATAAATAAATAATATTAATTTCAAACATGTTAAGTACATAACCTGAACATAAAACAGCCTAAATCAAGAAAACAAAGTTAAAAAGTTGAAATCATTTGGGGTGACTGAGCCGATCCTTTTTTGGGTAACATTTAGATGACATCACTAACAAAGTGGCAAAAGGTAGAGCTGTGTCTGATAAACGTTAAGAATGTGTTATTGTTAGATTACAATGTCCACCGCCCTGGGCAAACTATGAGTTAGAGTGATGTGTTATTTTACAAACAAATTTTGATTGGCGAGACATGGGCGAGTTTTCGTTGGCGAGACGGGAGTGGAAGAAAATGGTATCGGGGAGATGGTAACACATTCAAAATGCTGACATTTCTGCTTTTCATGATTCGTGACTGTTACGGCTCGAGCTGTTTCTGCAGCGACGTGAGGTGACTAAAGTGTTCCCTGATTCATCCCTTGTAGATGCCAATCAACTTCTTGCTTGTACACGAATCAGTGGCGACAGCTGAAGGTTCATAGATACATCTCGCTCTCAGTTCGGCAGCGAGGACACTGTTGAGTACTTTGCTCATGGCTGGACTTACGTGGAGAGAAGCGGCTTGTGTTTGTGTTTGTTTGAGTTTAAATGTTAACGTGTTATTTTGCATAATTCTTAGATCATTCGTATATATCATTATATTTCATTTATATATACACATCAACCAGTTGAAACACCCTAAATGAATACTTAATCCTCAATAAAGATATTTGGAAGGGGAAAACCTACTTGTTTCTCAAGCAAAAAGTAATTTTCTTTAAAAAAAAAAACACTTCTGACATTTACTGAATGGAAAACAGTAACTTGCAATGTATTAGAATTTCTGGCACAGTTCCAACACAAAGTAAATATAAAGATTTTTACAAATTGTGCATGTAATAAGTGATACGTTTAGGAGTTACTGCACTCTTTCATACTTTCATTTAAATAGATTTTCTGAGACATTGTATAGTTTTTTAGTGAGAGAGTATATAGTCTTCAGAAGGATTGCAACAACTGTTGTGGAAGCTAACGGAGTTCCTAAATAAATAAACAAAATTAAATAAGTGTTGGATCCTAGTTTAAATAAGAGTTGGATTCATAGTTTTAAATCTTGTTTGAGCTCATTAAAGAAATACTTGCTCCCACAAATTATTTTTTCTTTTAGGGTTCCTTGTCATTTTAGAACAATCATATTAAACCTATGATTGCAGAGCGACTATGTGGAAATCATATATGTCTGGGACCATAACAGGTTCAAGTTCCTGGGTGTTTATATATAGACAGAATCTAAAAAGGTGTTCTAAGGAGGAATGAAAATTATACTTTTTGTGGCAGAACAAGAATCACCAAATGTGGCCCTGGGGGTCCGGAGCCCTGTACATTTTAGTTAAACCATCATGAAACACACCTACTGCACTAATTAAGATCTTCTTGGCTCGTCTAAAGCTAGAATAGCGTGCATCCTCGAGCAGAGCTTGATTTTTAAGTTTCATTTAAGAAACCGCCTTCCTTACCTTTATCCTCTCCCCAGTTTGCATCATCAGCTTTCCGTTTATCTCCCATTCTGTTTGCCTTCTGGCTTTTCTTTTGAACTTTCTTCTCAGCTTTGCCTTTTCTCCTTTGCTCAAACTTCTGCTCCTCTTGCCTGGCAAAAACAGCTTCTTTCTCAGCCACCTGCAGAAACATCAATCAGCTGCATCAGAAGTACGGTATGTTTACTCTTGTTTGTTGGATCTCATATGTTAAAACTTTTGCTGTGATATGAACTTTGGCTGTTTACAGTAAAAAAAAAATTTTTTTTGTGAGTACCATAACCGCTAGCCTGAACTCACTCTTGCTCTCTGCTCGTTGACTCTATTGAGCTTGCTCTCTGTTTTTTGGACAGCAGCATCCCAGTCCTCCAAAGACCCTGTGTCAGAAAACCCTCGATTTAACACACACAGCACATAGACCAGGCTCCATACACACATCCACAACAATTATAAATGAATAAACCAACCTTCCACTCTTTCAAAGTTCAGCAGGACCTCACAAACATGCTCGGGGTAATCTGAAGTACACTGGACAGCTCTGTGGAGAGCCTTCCTGCAGTGGGCGACATCTCCATATGACCTGAAACAAAGAATGCCAAAATAACACCACTTCTAAGTAAAATACATCTTTAAAAACAATACTTTTCTTTGCAGCTATAACCAAGATTATTCAGCTACATACAATATCATTCCTGCTTCGGGGATCGGGGACAGTTGCTGAGACTACAATTCAGCTATAATGAACGGGAAGAATGACTAATTTAGGACTGACTGACCTTTCCAGGTTATAATATTCCAGCCACATGTTAGCATATTTAGAATTCCCTTTGGTCATGATGCTGTCCCACAGCTCGCGGGCCTTCTGCATGTTCTTACAGTGCAAGGCCTGTTTGGAGCAAACAGACACAAGCTCCTCTGTAACAACTGTAGGCAAACCGCAATCAGCAGAAGGGCATTAGTTAATGGAGGAGGGACAGATGGAACAGTGTAGGGTTTCCTCACCTCTATCCTCGACCAGATCTGCATGATGGTGCAGGACACATCTCCACTTTCACTGAACCCTGAGAACAGGAAGACAGCAGTTTAACGCTAACGGTTAAACTTTTTACAACTGTATAAGATATATTCATTACTAAAATGATGAGAAGGGAATAGTAGACTATTGAAGAGGAGTAGAAAAAAAAATTACAATAGAGTAGGAAAATAAAAGAATTGACGAGAAGGGGATAGACCAAAAGAGTAGAATGGAAGGAGACGAGCAGAGCATAAGAGAAGATCGGAAGAATAGAATAAAAGACGAGCAGAGCATAAGAGAAGATCGGAAGAATAGAATAAAAGACGAGCAGAGCATAAGAGAAGATCGGAAGAATAGAATAAAAGACGAGCAGAGCATAAGAGAAGATCGGAAGAATAGAATAAAAGAGGAGAAGAGCATAGAAGAGAAGGTCGGAAGAATAGAATAAGAGGAGCAGAGCATAGTAGAGAAGGTCGGAAGAATAAAATAAGAGAGGAGCAGAGCATAGAAGAGAAGATCGGAAGAATAGAATAAAAGAGGAGCAGAGCATAGAAGAGAAGATCGGAAGAATAGAATAAGAGAGGAGCAGAGCATAGAAGAGAAGGTCGGAAGAATAGAATAAGAGAGGAGCAGAGCATAGAAGAGAAGGTCGGAAGAATAGAATAAGAGAGGAGCAGAGCATAGAAGAGAAGGTCGGAAGAATAGAATAAGAGAGGAGCAGAGCATAGAAGAGAAGGTCGGAAGAATAGAATAAGAGAGGAGCAGAGCATAGAAGAGAAGGTCGGAAGAATAGAATAAGAGAGGAGCAGAGCATAGAAGAGAAGATCGGAAGAATAGAATAAGAGAGGAGCAGAGCATAGAAGAGAAGGTCGGAAGAATAGAATAAGAGAGGAGCAGAGCATAGAAGAGAAGGTCGGAAGAATAGAATAAGAGAGGAGCAGAGCATAGAAGAGAAGGTCGGAAGAATAGAATAAGAGAGGAGCAGAGCATAGAAGAGAAGGTCGGAAGAATAGAATAAGAGAGGAGCAGAGCATAGAAGAGAAGGTCGGAAGAATAGAATAAGAGAGGAGCAGAGCATAGAAGAGAAGGTCGGAAGAATAGAATAAGAGAGGAGCAGAGCATAGAAGAGAAGGTCGGAAGAATAGAATAAGAGAGGAGCAGAGCATAGAAGAGAAGGTCGGAAGAATAGAATAAGAGAGGAGCAGAGCATAGAAGAGAAGGTCGGAAGAATAGAATAAGAGAGGAGCAGAGCATAGAAGAGAATATCGGAAGAATAGAATAAGAGAGGAGCAGAGCATAGAAGAGAAGATCGGAAGAATAGAATAAGAGAGGAGCAGAGCATAAAAGAGAAGGTCGGAAGAATAGAATAAGAGAGGAGCAGAGCATAAAAGAGAAGATCGGAAGAATAGAATAAGAGAGGAGCAGAGCATAGAAGATCGGAAGAATAGAATAAGAGAGGAGCAGAGCATAGAAGAGAAGGTCGGAAGAATAGAATAAGAGAGGAGCAGAGCATAGAAGAGAAGATCGGAAGAATAGAATAAGAGAGGAGCAGAGCATAGAAGAGAAGATCAGAAGAATAGAATAAGAGAGGAGCAGAGCATAGAAGAGAATATCGGAAGAATAGAATAAGAGCGGAGCAGAGCATAGAAGAGAAGGTCAGAAGAATAGAATAAAAAAGGACCAGAGCATAGAAGAGAAGGTCGGAAGAATAGAATAAGAGAGGAGCAGAACATAGAAGAGAAGATCGGAAGAATAGAATAAGAGAGGAGCAGAGCATAGAAGAGAAGATCGGAAGAATAGAATAAGAGAGGAGCAGAGCATAGAAGAGAATATCAGAAGAATAGAATAAGAGAGGAGCAGAGCATAGAAGAGAAGATCGGAAGAATAGAATAAGAGAGGAGCAGAGCATAGAAGAGAATATCGGAAGAATAGAATAAGAGAGGAGCAGAGCATAGAAGAGAAGATCGGAAGAATAGAATAAGAGAGGAGCAGAGCATAGAAGAGAAGATCGGAAGAATAGAATAAGAGAGGAGCAGAGCATAGAAGAGAAGGTCGGAAGAATAGAATAAGAGAGGAGCAGAACATAGAAGAGAAGATCGGAAGAATAGAATAAGAGAGGAGCAGAGCATAGAAGAGAAGATCGGAAGAATAGAATAAGAGAGGAGCAGAGCATAGAAGAGAAGATCAGAAGAATAGAATAAGAGAGGAGCAGAGCATAGAAGAGAAGATCAGAAGAATAGAATAAGAGAGGAGCAGAGCATAGAAGAGAAGGTCGGAAGAATAGAATAGGAGACGAGTAGAGAATAAAAGATCAGAAGAAAGGAATATAAGAAAAGATGAGAGCATATGATTATAGTATACTATAGTACAGTATATAACAATAATAATAATAAAGTATAAAAGAGAATATTAGAAAAGAGCAGTAGAAGAATACAATCGAGTTAGTTGCTCATCAATTGATTTTTTTCTTGATTGCTCATCAAGAAAGAGATTTATTTTTATGTTATTATACTCTTGTAACTAATTCAAATTTGATTTAAAACCAAACATCGGAGTTTTGACCAATTCTGATATTTAAACAGTGTGCTTTTCTGCATTCTTCCTCTTATTTAGAAAGCCAAAAATGTGACCAACACCCCCCAAAGCAGTGAACCTAGGGGAAACACTGCATCCCATTGCAATTATTGGCCAATTATGACCAGCCACCAAACGATTGGAACACAGCTATCTATGACACACAACCTAGAGATAGAGACTTACTTTCTTCAACATCCTGCTTCAGATACTCAAGGGAGCGTGCAAAAGCTGCCCGCAGCTCGTCCAGCTCCCTGCTCCATTCTACAAAGAGAAAACATTCAAAATCAATAACCAAACATCGCTCATTCTCCAGATATTAGTTTGACCATCAACTAAAATCAAGGGTTTGTTGGGAGAGAGAAGCCAACACTCTTGCCTTTGCTGAAATCAACTCGTCTCCTCAAGTAATCTAAATTAGCTTGCCAGATCTCCACATAATCAGTGGCCTGGATGAATCCAGCATTCAGGGCCTTTTCAAACACATCTAGAGATGAAAAAACAAATCATGCATGTTATTGTAGATCGCAGAAAACACTTTTTCCATTAAAAGGGATACTCCTACCCGAAAATAGAGAAGATGGTAAAAAGAATGTCTTCAGGTCTTTTCTTTTTACATTGCTGTATTACATTTGTATCATGGCATAGCATTACATTTATATCATTTTACATTGCTTTATTACATCTGTATAATAGTATATGGAGACATTTGATGGTGTTTTAAAAGTTATTTTAAAAGATATTTTGAAGCATGAAAATCCATATGACACGAGTTGATGTAAAACCAAAAAAAATGTGTTCAGAGGAAGAACAAAGCCATAACGGATCTGAAACGACATCATCGTAAGTGATTGACCAAATTAGTCTTTTTGGGTGGAGTATGCTTTGGGTGGAGTAGTCCAGCCCTCAAGCATTCCATGCCTAAAGAAAACCAGTTCGGTCGAGGACAGAATTAAACAGTACCTGTTACAGTCGAATGATCTGCACCATGCCTCTCTAGAGCTAAGAGATAGCTCTTCCACAGAACCATGGTCCATGGACAGTTCCTGACGGCGCGCTCATGAGCAGATATAACTACATCTTTTATTTTCAACTGACGATCCTGTGGTGGAACAGGAAATACTGAATAGAGAAAACGCTGATTTATGCACAAAAAAATCTCATTCACATGTGTAGTGAGTAAACGAGTAGCAATACTACAATTCCCAGTCTGCACAAGAGCCACCATCAGCACATACAATTAGCAACAGATTGATACTAATTAATTGGGATGCACCAAAATTTAAATTCGGTTGAAACCGAAAATGAGAACTATGGCTGAAGATTCAAACATCAAAAGAAATAAAAGCAATTACTAGGTTATACCTTTGAGCTCTGATTTTAAACTTTTTTTTGCGTTGAAAATAATATTTTGAAATAAATAAAGTGAGAAAAATTTGGGTTCTCTTGTGATGTATGAATTAAAAAAACGTATCTGGTCTGAAAGCTGAATAACTCACATGCATGCAAGTCATGTGGAAATGTGTTCAAAAGCGACTGTATAAATACAGCTAAATATACAAAATGCAAGTAGGAATAAGAACTAGGGACATTGCCAAAAATACTGACCTTTAAATGCTTAAAAATCCAACAAAATGTCTTAATATCTGATATGTATAGAATAGGGGAGCAGTCGGGGAACTGGAGCTCGCTCGAGGGCTCCACAGCTTTGATTGTTGAAGATGGAGAGCAAGTGTTTCATCACTCACTCCACCTTCAACTCGGTGGATCTGGGGATCGAACCTGTGACCTTCTGATCACAAGTCCATCTCCTCATCCACCAGAACACAACTGCCCTTTAATGAGCTGCTCCCCTGCTTAAAGAAAGGAAAAGGTCAGCAGAGAAATCACTCCCATTCCGTGAAGCATTTGATTTAATGCAGCAATAAATTTGACCAAAAACAATTGTTGAGCAACAAGGCAAATCTTTGGCTAATAACATCAGCATGTCTAAATGACTAGATAATAGGCATTGTTCACTCTTGGTTTGCCATCAACACCACATTGATACTTTAAAACAAAAAATCTGATCAAATATTAATGCAAGTAAAGAGATACTAGTTAGAAGGCAATGAGGATTTCCCCTCCCTTTCTTTTTTCGTTCAACATGCTAAGCATTTGTATGTTAACTCACTAAAGCAAACGAAAAAGTGACCACCAAAACAATTTAAACTAGAAGGTTCTATTATAATATAATAATAATATATATATATATATATATAGATATAATATTATATCTATTATAGGCTCTCTTTCATTGGTAACTGCTAAAACAAAATGCTGAATGGACTCCACTGATATCCTTCATTATTAGCCTTTCAGGGACTTCTCTCACTGCATCAGAATAAATGCCAATATGAGACATCATCTCTGATTTTCTCGCTCTACCCACTCCTCTCATCATCGCTCTTTCTATCTCATTAACTCACATTTCCACCGCTCCCTCTCTCTCTCTCTCCATCTGGTGAGGTGCTAGCTCCCTAATGCTTGTCTGCATTTGTGGCTTCTGCATCTCATTACCATCCAATTAAAGCAATTAATGTTGCTAACAAAACCGAGACAAGTGTGTGGCTTTCCAGCTGTGCATAGAGAGGAATCAGATGCATTTTAGGTAGACACTCACTAGATACGTGGTGTATTTGATCCACAGGTCTGGCACGAGACAGTTCTCAGCCAGCGCTCGCTCAAATATGATCTGGACACGTGCTGGATCTCCTTCCTTCATCTCGAAATCTATGTAGCCTTGATACTCGGGTAGCTTAGGAGGTTCGGAGAGCATCTAGAAGAAAAAAAAGCAACAGCAGAACTGAATTATCGCATGTAGGGGGAATACATCATGGTGTAGTTCTTTTTTTGTGCACTAGTTTGTACTCAAAAAAACTTTCGAACTCTAAACTCTTGAGTGAATGAAGCCTATACAAACATTCCGGAACAATGACAAGCCCCACCGCAAGCCATAGCAAGAACAGCCCAAACAAACAAAAAATTGACAATAGAAGTAAGATTTTAACATTTAATCTTCAAGGGAAAAAGGCACCATGCAAAATTACAGCCATTGGTAACTGCTAATGAAACAGCTGCAGCTGCGATTCACCCATACAATCTAAAAATGATTAGAAAACAAAAGCAAAAATTGTATCAGTAATAAATTATCATTATTAACCTTTTTCACTGCCACATCTGCAACCAGAAACCTAATCTAATATCAAATCCCATAAGCAAATCTTAATTTGGATGACGTCTGGGTCAGTGAGACAAAGGAGTAATCACCATGGCCTCCTCGTATGGTTTGCATTTCTCCATCTGCTGCAGAGCACGTCTGTATTGGTGCGTGACCATCTCTGGAACACCATCATCTGCCCAGTCTGAATACTCGGCATAAGTCCCGTCCATGTCTAACAAGAACAATAAAACAGATGAAACACAGATTTCAAACAGGAAAACTGTAAAATGGCTACTGCTCCGCCTTTAATGAAACAGTCTCTAGCAATCACAATTATTCAGTACAGGAACTGGTTACAAATGTCTGATCCGAGGTGGGAAGGTGATGTAAATAATCTTTTTTGCCAAGAGGAAAACCATTAGGCTTGCAATTTTCTAAGTTACAAAACAGATTTACATTTTAGTGAACATATTTATAAGTTCAGAACCATATGCAATTGTTCAGATACTGGAAAGTGAATTTACCAAATCCAAATGACAACGAAGTGAATATAATGATAAATAACTCGAGATATGAGTTTAGATCGAAGCCCAAAGTGATCGCAAACCTGATTTAAACCTGTATATGATATTTTCAGGACAGTCTGAACAGCTATATTCTGATTTCTCCTCAAATCTGACCAAAGTCGCTTTCATATGAGCTACTGAATTTGATACACATCAGATTTCTTGCAATGAAATCGAGAGAAAGAACCCTGCTCTCACCCATAAGAGGTACAGCTAGCTGCCGTCTGAAGAGGGTGTGTATTCGCTCAAGCTGAGCATTCACCAGTTCCTGCTGCTCTTGAGAAGCTACAGTACCAGGAGGAGGCTGAAACAAGGAATGAAACGTAAACGACAACAATCTATCACAAACTCTTTAAAATGCTGAGTTACCCAATTACCCACAACTATTCAAGATAAGTGTAGACTTTCAGTTTGTTCATGCTAACTAAGGGCAGTTGTGGTCCGGTGGATGAGGAGATGGACTTGTGATCAGAAGGTCGCCGGTTGGATCCCCAGATCCACCGAGTTGAAGGTGGTGTGAGTGATGAAACACTTGCTCTCCATCTTCAACAACCACAGCTGTGGAGCCCTCGAGCGAGCACCAGTTCCCCGACTGCTCCCAAGGGCCCCGCAGCCATGGCTCCCACTGCTCCGGGTGAGTGCTCACGGTGTGTTTGTTCACTGCTGTGTGTGTGTACACTGGGATGGGTTACATGCAGAGCACAAATTCTGGGTATGGGCCACTCCATATTTGGCCGACTGGTCACTTTCACTTAAGTTAGTCCCAGTCAGGCTCCCTATATCGAGTATCTATCGAATCGCTTTTTGTGCCCAATACAATTCCGATCATCTTTCCTAAAAATATACATTTGGAACAAGGGGTCTAAAACTCATTGAAGTTGTCCTATGTTTCCATTTCATCATGTTCAGATTAGCTCACTGTAACAAAGACTCTAACCGAGAAGCTATTAGCATCTTGTAGTGGTTACATTTCCTTCCGCGTGCATGAAAAAAAAGTTAAACCAATGTCACTTACTAAATCTTCAAATACTAATCAACCAATCATCAAATACTAAATCATCAATCAAATCATCAATAAGATACCAATCATCAAATGCTAAACCTCGCTGATTTGATTGGTGCAGCAATATATGTAAGAGATTATTGCTTTATTATTTTTGACCTACATAACTCCTTGTCCTACTATTAAAAACCAAAACTGAAGTAAACACCTGTACAGTAGAGAGAATGACGATCTCAAACTCCCTGTAGGCCTCCCAGATTGAAGCTCCTTTGGTCATGTGCAAACCCACTGCAGTCAGCGCCCTCTCAAAGATCGATCGAACACGTTCAATGCCGCCTTGCGCTCCCATTCCTCCAATGGAGTACTGGACATACTCCAGCCAGATCTCCGGACCTGTAGGTATCAAACAACATTTGATTTTTTTTTTTTTTAGGTTTATGTAGCCCAAAGAAATGCAAACATGGCTAAGAAATAGCCATGACAGACTTACAGATATAATCATTAATGGCCTTCTCAAACAGGTCGTAGACTTTCTCGCGGTCGGAATCATCTTCTGTTATCCGAATTTCATCCTTCAGCCAGTCCAGCCAAATCTCTGCTCCAGCAATAAGAAACACAGACAAAACACAACTGTCATTGGAAGGGCTTGTTTCCCCATAACTCATGCTGACTTCCGGAGAGGGGCTGATGCTCAGCTTATCAAAACTTTGGTCGGTGTGGCATTGCCCCAATATTTCAGTGTTATCACAACAAAATGCCAAGATGACCCATCTCTATTTGTTGTGCAATTAGACAATAAGTAAAACAGGGATCAGAATTTGCAGCAGTTTTCTGACAGTGGTTTATAATGTCACAAAACACTATAAATTTAGCCTGCCCTCCAATAATGATTGATAGGTGACAGTTATTGAAATATGTAGTACATTTATAAAACACATTTATATAAAGTATTTATAGATTATTACAAGCACCGAATGAGGAGCTTAGGGCCTTGTACCAGGAAAAAAAGATTAAACTAATAGCAATTAGATAATTTTGCAATAACTGCTCAAGTTAACAGTTGCGTGAATTTTTAAGGCAAAAAAGCATCGAAATGAACTTCCTGACACTGTTGTGTACTAGATCTCAGTCGGATAATCCAACCCTCTACTCTGAGAAAGAATTACACAAGCCCTGCTAGTGAAGCAAGCATACTGAAGAAATACAAATTGATTCACTGTGCTCCCATTGATGTGATGAACACACCAGTAAATATAGCGCAAATCCATAATGAGACTATGATTTTGAGATTGATTTTTACATCATCATTTCATGTTAAAGGGCAGAATATGTGACATAAGCTCTATTGTTTGCTGTTTAATTAAATAAACTATCATTTAAACAGCAGCATGCATTTTGTGATCTTTTTTTATGCCAGCCCTCGTCCATCGACCCATTCTTGGTAAGAACACCGCTTTAAACAGCTGTGATTATTTGACTGTGTTTTTCTGTTATAATTTGCCTTTGATATTAGGGTTAGGGTTAATTTCTCAAAAAAAAATTCCCCTTGGGTTGAATTCTTAAACTCTGCTTCTAGCAGTCAGTAAATTCCTTTCAGACAGCATCACAGAACAGATGAATCACTTCCAAGAGAATTGCGCAACGCTGTTCCTTAAGCCAAACTTTCTAGGAAAGTGTTGAAATATAGAAAAAAACCTCTGGAATTTGGAGGCAGCCTTAGAAGAATATTAGCAAATCAAAGAGAATGAAAAAAACCTGACCTTCAGTGAGAGGGAAGAGTTCCCCCATCTTTTGCCGAGCCTTGCGGAGTCGGTGAAGTTTCCCTTCTTGTCGAAGTAGTTTGATCAGGTCCACATGGCAGTTGTAATCAAATGCATTGATTGACAGCTGAAGAAAATCACACAAACACAAACTTTAATAACAGATGTCTTAAACTTAAGAAAAAATATTCCACAATTTCAGGTGGCACTGGGTTCCATTGTCTGGGATGAGGGCTGATTTGTGCATAGGACCATGCTAGGAAATGTAATTGGTTTGTGTTTAACCTTCAAGCCATGTCAATGTAGGTCAGGGGTTGGCCACCCAAAATGTTGAAAGAACCATATTGGACAAAAAAAAAAACAAACAAAAAAAAAACAATTATGTCTGGAGCCGAAAGTTAAAAGCCTTGTATAAGCCTTATAATGAAGGCAACACATGCTGTATGTATCTATATTAGCTACTATAAAAATGACTAAGTTTGCTACAAATACATAATGAGCCTTCATGATTAAATGCTTATTTTCCCTGCAGTCTGTTGTGTAGAGAAGGATGCACCACATGACTACTCTGTTGTACGATGACCTCAAGTTTAACTTCATTACAATATTAATGATTTATATTTCATTACTTTGATGAAATTAAACAAAGACAAAAAAAAAAATCTGATTTTTGATGTGATTTTTATTTTGAGTATTCCAAAAAACAACATCAAAATGGAACGTCCATAACGTGCCTCTTACCTGGGCAACAAACAGTGCAATAAAACGCAGCCTACATATATAAAAATAAAACTGCAGCCTTTTGAAAACAAAGTATATAAAATCAAATGAATACAGTTTAAGTTTGATTTGATAATATCTCTAAGTGTCATTCCAAATATATACTGACAAAAATAAGAAATCACTTTATCAAAAACAGCCACTTTGTTACTAAATACGTGCCTGCCTTCCCTGGAAATGTCTTTGCACGTTACTCTTCTTGTTATTTGACAACTTCTCGCTACAGAGCAAACATTCAGGAGACTCTTCCGCATCGGCAATGAATGCAAATGATTCCGTCCAAAAAGCGTTGAATCCTCTGTTCTCCTCAGTTATTTTTCTCTTTGGGATCCAGGGACCTTCACACAGTCGCCGGTGTGTTTACGACGGCCCGCTGCCTGGCATCCCACCCCCTGCTGGTTGAAGCGTGTGTCGCAGGCTATGACGCAAATCTTCGCTGACAGAATTGTTGAAATTAAATATTTATTCTACACACTTTTACAGCATTGGAAACCGTTAGGAATGTTTGTCCTCCGATAGAAACCATATTAAAACAAAAAATCAATTTCCCTCCTCCAGCTTTTTCCATTTTCAAACATTTTTGAAAAAGCTCCAGGGAGCCACTAGGGCAGCGATGAAGAGCCTCATGCGGCTCCAGAGCCGTGGGTTGTCGACCTCTGATCTAGGTAAAGCCTGATTTATCCTTCTGCGTCAACTCAACGAATTGCCCTCAACGAAGGTTGCACGCTGACCCTTCTTCGAAGCTTAACGAACAAATTTTCTAACCTCGCATCAAGGCTTTATGGAGAGAAAGCTCTATGATTGGGTGAAGTGGAGCAGTGCAAGCTCTTCCACACTCTTTCTTGGCTTGCGCTCTGTGTCAAAAGCTCGATAATGAAGTACAACTTTGGCAAAAAGCAAATAGCCTTCTTTTGTTATCTGTGATGAGTTTTAGGTAGCTAGAAGTTAGCATTGTCATCACGCAATGCTGTAAAATTAATTTGTTTAGAGACAGGGTTTCTACAGCAGCAGCGGATATATGTACAAAGGTATTTTTATACGATTTATGAAAAGGTAAATATAACCTGTCTTTTGTTAGCATCTGTGTTGCGTATTGGTTTGCTAGCAGTTGGCATTCTTATCAAGCCAATATAGATCAGAGCATAGACTGCGCAGGACAGAGTGAACAACTATAAATGCTTTGTTGACGAATGGGTTCGCAGAGCCTTCTCCAGCAGGCAATCGGTAGGCTCAATTCCCAACTATAAATCAGGCTTAAGTACACGGGTTTTGGGACAAGCCCAAAGGCAATTTCAAAAGAATCCCGAGATCCTCAAAGAGTTTATTAACAAAGTGTGAAGAGTAAAGGAGAAACATGGCGGGAAAAGATGCAAAAGTGACAGGCATGAGTGTAGCATTAGGAGAATTGACAAGCAAGGGTGCGATTTGGAAATCTACGGGAGTTTTGTAAGAAGTGGACTGAGACTGGTGTCAGTGCATCAGAACCACCAAATACAGACATCTGCATGACAGGCTAGAACTGTGGATCTACATGTTTAAAAAAAAAACAAGGATAAAAGCGTCTTTGCAAGTCAACTGGGGAAAAAGGTCACTGCGTCTATAAAAGTACAAAAGCCAAGCCGGTCATCTGCTGGTGTGGTCCACTGCTTTTTATCAAGTTCACAGTAACTGCCGCTGTCTACCATGATATTTTAGAGAACTTCAGCTTCACTTCTCTGCTACCAAGCTTTTTAGAGATTATGATCTAATTTTCTAGAAGGATTTTGCACCTATCGCCAAAGAAAAACCTATCTACTGTCAAGAAAAAAAAAAATATAGAAACAAAACACCCGAAATGCAGCCAAATCAAAGCAACTTGGCCTACCATAACATCTCTTGGAAAAGGAGAACCATCATTTATCACACATCCTGCAGCCGATGCAAATAACCAGTTGTTCTAACCACTTTTTGCTTTTTGTTCCACTGCTCTGGACAATGTTTATAATATTAATAACAAATACATTTTATGCTGGGAAGGTGATTAGCACCTGATCAACTCAGGGAGGCTCCTTTAGTAAGATTACGTAGGGGTTCTTCGCAGGGGGAGATCTTCTCTCAGACAATGTGTATTTGTGTTTTATGACCCTGTTCTCCAATTCTATTCAACGTCAGTGTAAGTCAACACTGGCTTCATACTATTAAACTTTCACTTGACCAAACAAGGTATGTAAAGTTCCTATGCTATCAATATATGGTAGTTCCGTTATTCAATGGCAATTGTGTTAATCCACTTCAGGCCTTCGTAAAGCTGATTTGAACAACAGCAAAAAAATGTATTAAGACATTTTATGAATGACATATAATGATTTAGGTTGACTTCCCAAAAAGCCAACATGTCTTTCATTGGCACGTCAAAAATAATTTTTTTTGGATTACTACATTGTTTTAGTTTTTAAAATCTTTTTCCATTATATTGAAACAAAATATTGTATATATTCACAATAGCGTAGTGAGCAAAGCCTTCATATTGTAATGCCTTTAGGGAGCGAATGGCGCGTATTTGGGCTCAACACGCGTCATCAAAACACAACGCTAACTGAACTCAATAACGACCAGAAGTTGACGTTCTGGTATATGCAACAACCCAAAGCTCATTCGACACACCTAATGCCTTCTAAAGACTGAAAAAAGCAGGTAGTTTACCGAATAGAAAGTCAGGACATGCCCCTCTGCTAACGCGCTAAAGCTTGTGCTAGCTATTAACGTTAGTCGCCAAAACACTGCTAACCTTAATGCTATGGTTTCATTTTCAACTCGCATAAATTTGCTTGTTGACTACAACTTTTATACACAATAAAACATGCTAAAACAATCAAACAGAAAGCCCCATCCACGAGTTTTCTATGGGTTTTGGAACTACGCATGTGAGCAGACCCAGTAGCCCCATTCATTCGCTCTTCACCTGCTCCTCAAGACGCTGGATCTCGGCTTCATTCTCCCGCTCGTCTTCGGACGAGTCCTCTTCGTCTTCCTCGTCATAATGCTCGACTCCCATCCCTTCTTCTTCCTCGTCGTCCGACGGCATTTCTCGTTCCATGCCTTCAGTTTCTTCTTCAATGTTTGGCAGCAGCGTTTGTTCATCGTTGCTCGTGGCCGCCATGTTGAGCACCGTCTGCCTGGAAACAGGGGCGGGGCTTGCGCGCCGAAAACACGGGGGCTCGTCTCGAGAGGCTCCGCCCACCTTCATTTATAATCAGTCCGATTATAAATCAAGCGGCAAACTCTTGCTTCCCCTCTCAATTAAACACACGAAGTGACTGAGCTGCAGTTCCTCAAGCGGCCACTTGAGGCTGGCTCCAGAAGGGAGCAGGTCCTCATTCACTCCCATGTTAAAACTGATCAACTTTGAAACAAAAAAAAAACATCTTTCACTGATTGATTCAGTTAGTTTTAACCTTCATTACCTCCATGATGGTGGAGTGATTTTTTATTTGTATTTGTGTGTTTAAGATATATTAAAATTGAAACCTTCCAACTATTAGTCTTCTTCTCTACGGTATGAACAGCCTCTGCAGACGCTTTTTCCCCATTTAATTTTTCCCCAAAGTTTTCATGATCAATTGAGCACATTAACAGAATATGACAGTGGGGTAAAGCATAAAGCACGTAATTATATCAGAGTGCATTGGAAATAATACATAAGTAACAGAACAAATACATACAAATGGAAAGGGAAAGAGGTCAGAGAAAAGAAAGCACGCGCACACACACACACACACACGCACGCACGCACACACGCACGCGCGCACACACACACACACACACACAAACTTGGTAATAAAGCTGATTCTGATTCTTCTGAATAAAGCTGATCCTGATTCTGATTCTTCTGAATAAAGCTGATTCTGATTCTGATTCTTCTGAATAAAGCTGATTCTGATTCTGATTCTTCTGAATAAAGCTGATTCTGATTCTTCTGAATAAAGCTGATTCTGATTCTTCTGAATAAAGCTGATTCTGATTCTGATTCTTCTAAATAAAGCTGATTCTGATTCTTCTGAATAAAGCTGATTCTGATTCTGATTCTTCTGAATAAAGCTGATTATGATTCTTCTGAATAAAGCTGATTCTGATTCTGATTCTTCGGAATAAAGCTGATTATGATTCTTCTGAATAAAGCTGATTCTGATTCTTCTAAATAAAGCTGATTCTGATTCTTCTAAATAAAGCTGATTTTGATTCTTCTGAATAAAGCTGATTCTGATTCTGATTCTTCTGAATAAAGCTGATTATGATTCTTCTGAATAAAGCTGATTCTGATTCTGATTCTTCTAAATAAAGCTGATCCTGATTCTTCTGAATAAAGCTGATTCTGATTTTGATTCTTCTAAATAAAGCTGATCCTGATTCTGATTCTTCTAAATAAAGCTGATCCTGACTCTTCTGAATAAAGCTGATTCTGATTCTTCTGAATAAAGCTGATTATGATTCATCTGAATAAAGCTGATTCTGATTCTGATTCTTCTAAATAAAGCTGATCCTGATTCTTCTGAATAAAGCTGATCCTGATTCTTCTGAATAAAGCTGATTCTGATTTTGATTCTTCTAAATAAAGCTGATCCTGATTCTGATTCTTCTAAATAAAGCTGATCCTGACTCTTCTGAATAAAGCTGATTCTGATTCTTCTGAATAAAGCTGATTATGATTCTTCTGAATAAAGCTGATTATGATTCTGATTCTTCTGAATAAAGCTGATTATGATTCATCTGAATAAAGCTGATTCTGATTCTGATTCTTCTAAATAAAGCTGATCCTGATTCTTCTGAATAAAGCTGATTCTGATTTTGATTCTTCTAAATAAAGCTGATCCTGATTCTGATTCTTCTAAATAAAGCTGATCCTGACTCTTCTGAATAAAGCTGATTCTGATTCTTCTGAATAAAGCTGATTATGATTCTTCTGAATAAAGCTGATTCTGATTCTGATTCTTCTAAATAAAGCTGATTCTGATTCTTCTGAATAAAGCTGATTCTGATTCTGATTCTTCTGAATAAAGCTGATTCTGATTCTTCTGAATAAAGCTGATTCTGATTCTGATTCTTCTAAATAAAGCTGATTCTGATTCTTCTGAATAAAGCTGATTCTGATTTTGATTCTTCTAAATAAAGCTGATCCTGATTCTGATTCTTCTAAATAAAGCTGATCCTGACTCTTCTGAATAAAGCTGATTCTGATTCTTCTGAATAAAGCTGATTATGATTCTTCTGAATAAAGCTGATTATGATTCATCTGAATAAAGCTGATTCTGCATCTGATTCTTCTGAATAAAGCTGTTTCTGATTCTTTTGAATAAAGCTGATTCTGATTCTTCTAAATAAAGTTGATCCCGATTCTTCTGAAATAAGCTGATTCTGATTCTTCTGAATGAAGCTGATTCTGCTTCTTCTGAATAAAGCTGATTCTGCTTCTTCTGAATAAAGCTGATTCTGATTCTTCTGAATAAAGCTGATTATGATTCATCTGAATAAAGCTGATTCTGATTCTGATTCTTCTAAATAAAGCTGATCCTGATTCTTCTGAATAAAGCTGATTCTGATTTTGATTCTTCTAAATAAAGCTGATCCTGATTCTGATTCTTCTAAATAAAGCTGATCCTGACTCTTCTGAATAAAGCTGATTCTGATTCTTCTGAATAAAGCTGATTATGATTCTTCTGAATAAAGCTGATTATGATTCATCTGAATAAAGCTGATTCTGCATCTGATTCTTCTGAATAAAGCTGTTTCTGATTCTTTTGAATAAAGCTGATTCTGATTCTTCTAAATAAAGTTGATCCCGATTCTTCTGAAATAAGCTGATTCTGATTCTTCTGAATGAAGCTGATTCTGCTTCTTCTGAATAAAGCTGATTCTGATTCTTCTGAATAAAGCTGATTCTGATTCTTCTGAATAAAGCTGATTCTGATTCTTCTGAATAAAGCTGATTATGATTCTTCTGAATAAAGCTGATTATGATTCATCTGAATAAAGCTGATTCTGCATCTGATTCTTCTGAATAAAGCTGTTTCTGATTCTTTTGAATAAAGCTGATTCTGATTCTTCTAAATAAAGTTGATCCCGATTCTTCTGAAATAAGCTGATTCTGATTCTTCTGAATGAAGCTGATTCTGCTTCTTCTGAATAAAGCTGATTCTGATTCTTCTGAATAAAGCTGATTCTGATTCTTCTGAATAAAGCTGATTCTGATTCTTCTGAAGAAAGCTGATTCTGATTCTTCTGAATAAAGCTGATTCTGATTCTTCTGAAGAAAGCTGATTCTGATTCTTCTGAATAAAGCTGATTCTGATTCTTCTGAATAAAGCTGATTCTGATTCTTCTGAATAAAGCTGATTCTGATTCTGATTCTTCTAAATAAAGCTGATTCTGATTCTTCTGAATAAAGCTGATTCTGATTCTTCTGAATAAAGCTGATTATGATTCTTCTGAATAAAGCTGATTATGATTCATCTGAATAAAGCTGATTCTGCATCTGATTCTTCTGAATAAAGCTGTTTCTGATTCTTTTGAATAAAGCTGATTCTGATTCTTCTAAATAAAGTTGATCCCGATTCTTCTGAAATAAGCTGATTCTGATTCTTCTGAATGAAGCTGATTCTGATTCTTCTGAATAAAGCTGATTCTGATTCTTCTGAATAAAGCTGATTCTGATTCTTCTGAATAAAGCTGATTCTGATTCTTCTGAAGAAAGCTGATTCTGATTCTTCTGAATAAAGCTGATTCTGATTCTTCTGAAGAAAGCTGATTCTGCTTCTTCTGAAGAAAGCTGATTCTGCTTCTTCTGAATAAAGCTGATTCTGATTCTTCTGAAGAAAGCTGATTCTGATTCTGATTCTTCTGAATAAAGCTGTTTCTGATTCTGTTATTTGAGCTCGCTGTTACAAGCGCTCCCTCTGTCGATGTGTCTGCGCATGTGCACTGCATTCTCACTCAGTCATCATGGCGTTAGCAGCAGCGGCTAAGTGCTGCGCATCTTCAACTCTTCTCAGAAGATCCGTTTCATTAACTGAGCTAAGGCCATCCTGCCTCTATCACAAAAAGGTACTTGACACCTCTCTAATGTTTGATTCTGTAAGAATCACCATAGTTTATTTAGCTTAATTTATGCCTTAGCATGGTTGTTAGCAATGCTAACGCGAACTACGCATGTAAACAAACCTCAACATGATTCTACAATATTACATAAGTCTGTGTGCTATCTTCATTTTATTAAGTCCAATCATTATTATGACATTTTATTACTATTTATTTGCCATTGTTTGATGTTACGTATTCAGAGTTTCATGACCTACTTGTGTAACTGTCCTACAAACTCATAACAGGTGGCTTTTGTTACCTCAGACTATCGTCAAATCTGTTGGATTTTTAAAACCACTTTATTATTTCTGTAAATACACACCATTGGCCCATTAAATATTTATTGGTCTAATTTGTCATGAAGGTCGTGGTGATGGACCTCGAAGGGTTGAAGTAATTGTTCATGTCATATTTTCTTTGAAGGTCGTGGACCACTATGAAAACCCCAGAAATGTTGGTTCTCTGGACAAGAATGACAAGAACGTGGGGACTGGTTTAGTGGGGGCCCCTGCCTGCGGGGATGTAATGAAATTACAGGTATGACCTTGGGTTCTTATGTGTATTAGGGTTGTCATGATACCAAAATTTTAGTATTTTGTACCGATACCAGTGAAAATCCACGGTTCTTGGTACTGATTTCTGTCCCAGAGTGAAACACAAACGCATGAAGCAAACTACTTTTTTTAATACAGCTGAAAAATAATAAACATTATTGAGTAACTCGACCTTTATTTAAAAGCGTAAACCTTTTTATAAATTAAATAAAATATGCCATGACTGAACAGTACTTTATTCCATCCATCCATTTTCATGTCAGCTTTCTTCCTTTTCGGGGTCGCCACAGCTGAACGAACCACCAACTCCTCTGGCATATGTTTTATGCGGCGGATGCCCTTCCAGCCGCAACCCATCGCTGGGAAACATTCACACACACTCATTCACACTCTAGGGACAATTGTTATTTCTCAATTCACTTATACCGCCTCTTTGGTACCGCCACTTATACATGTCTTTGTTCTTGTGGGGGAAACCGGAGCACCCGGAGTAAACCCACGCGGTCACGAGGAGAACATGAGAACTCCACACAGAGATACCAACCGACCCAGCTGAGGCTCGAACCAGCAACCTTCTTGCTGCGAGACGACCGTGCTACCCATTGCGTCACCACTTTATTGCTCCAGTACTTTATTATTATATATTATTATTATTTAAATCATAGCATTGTAAATAAACATTTGTGTGTTCAACAGATCATCGACACCAGCTAAAATATAGCTTTTCAGTAAATAGCAAACCTCAGCTTAAAAAATAAATCTATATAAGATGTATTTTATTAAGTGCATATGATATTACTGTTACAAAGATGGAAAAACTGTAGTGTTTCAAACCCTTTACAAAAAGAAACATTTGTTAGATAACATGACTTAACAAAAAATGGTTGTGTAGCAAATTAGCTATTATTGTTATTATTATTATATTCTATTCACATTAATACATTAAATACTTTTACATTAATATTTCATTAATTCACTCACTGTAACTAAATACACGTGCAAGTCGTGTTAATGAATAATATAATGAACATAAACTTTAACCATACATTAAATGCATTCTATAACACACATATTTTGGACACACAGGTCATTTAAACCATCGGGTGTGAAAATATTACACCATCATGTTTTTTTAAACCTAATAATCGCTATAGGAGCATTTAACAGTTAAAGAAACTTGTGTTAGCCGCACTAATGCTAATACTTAAGTTAAGCTAATGGTGATGTTTATTTCCGGTCCAACATTAAAATGTATGTTGGGTATGGTTTTTATAACAAAAACTTAAAATATACTTTTATATTAAAACTTACCTGCTTGAACTCCTCCATCAAATCTGGGCATCTGTCTTTGAGGTGTTTTATTAAGTTGGAGATGTTTCCTCCTTTCGATATCAAACTTTGCTGGCATCATTTGCAGATTGGTTTATGGTTGTCTAAGATGTTCGGTTGATCTTCAGCCGCAAAGCTAAAGTACTTCCACACGTTGCGCTTGGCTCAACAAGAGCAAGCGCATCATCAGCTCCGCCGGTCACCATGTCTTTTTTTTTTACGTAGGAAATGCAACTACGCACCAGACCGAAAGAGTGACGACAATTTTGTCGACTGTACTGTAACATTTTTTTTGTAGCGCCTTGGTGCCAAAGTATCAGGACTTTTGACAACACTCGTGTATATGTACAACACTGCACCTATGAACTTCTATTTTCTTTTATGGTATGAATTTTGTTATATTTTGAATATTGTATGGTCTGTTGTTATCGCCTGTTTTATCTTTGGTCTGTATTCTTCTGTAAAGCAATGTGTATGAAAATGTGCCATACACATAAAATTACCTTGCCTACGTCGATGGTTTATTCACTGCTAACACTGTTGTTACAGATTCAGGTTGACGAGAATGGGAAAATCATAGATGCCAGGTTTAAAACGTTTGGTTGCGGCTCGGCTATCGCTTCCAGCTCTCTGGCTACTGAGTGGGTGAAGGGCAAATCTGTGAGTCAACATCATTCAGACCTTCACACACATTCGCTGTCAAATTCTGTTATCTGTGGATATGTTACTGTTATGTTTTCTTTTAAATCATGCTTCTTTTTTAGATCGACGAAGCCCTCAAAATCAAAAACACAGAGATAGCTAAGGAGCTTTGCCTGCCACCAGTTAAACTCCATTGCTCTAGTAAGTGGCTCAAACTGTTTGACAAAGTTTATGAGGAATTTGCTGAATGTCAAGTTCCCCGTTCACGAAACAGAGTTGTTAACTTCCTGTTGTCAGTACTATCAATTGGCCTCAGACTCTGTCGTTTATGTGTCATTGTGCTTTTTTATTTTATTGTGTGATTTGTTTGTTTTTTAAGATAAAGTTAAAAAGAAACTTTTTTTTTTTGCTGGTTTTCAATGTTTTTTTGTTTTTTTTTCAGATTTTCCAAAAAGCACCTTGTTATCAGCTCGAACGCCATTACGCATATACATCCTATTTGTTTTATGAAAATTTTCATTAAAAAATTTCAATATTTTCTTACTTCCTGTTGCCACTCAGAGTTGAGGTTGTTTTTTACTTTTACTGTATTAATTCCATCTTTTATCCTCTTTTTTTTCTCTTTTTATGTGTAATTTTTTTCAAGATAATTTTAAATTAAATGTAAATCCAACATTTTTTTGCAGCACTTAAACAGTGTACATGTACATCAGTAATTCCCAGATGTGGTTGCTCCAGTTTTCTGGCGCTGTGAAATAAGCCAAAAGTGAGCGACACAGTTATGTTATTAAGGGCCAAGCCACCCTTGTAGAGTCTAACGTGAAAACTCTAATAATAATTAATTTATTTGGAGGCACTTTTCTTATCACTCAAGGACACACTGCTCAGAAAGCACGATAACTTTGTTTTGAATTCCTCGTCGGTGGTTTTGTCCGATTGTCATAAAATTTGGTCCAGATCAACTGTAAGCCCTATTGGATAGAAGTTATAAGTTAAATAAATAGTATTAACATGGACAGTGTTTTATTTATTATTAGAAACTGTTTTAGGTATGGAAATGAAAAATGTAAGGAATCGAAAAAGAAGTTAAGTTCCTCGCACTCTTTCTGCATGATGCGGAACAACTACATCCGTCACGTAAAATTTCACCTCACATACTAAAAATTGTGTATATTTTCTTCTGAAAATGAGTGTCTCGGACGATTTGGAGTGGGACGCAGCACAGGAGGTTGCCACATGGTTATGGTAAACAAGGCCGGTGTAATTTCAGCACAGTGCCCCTAGTGTTCAGAGGATATGATGAAGAGGTTTTTTTTTTGTTGCATAAAATACCTAGCTGTTTCTCTCAAAATCAGTTCTGTATGTTATAACACCAATGTGAGGAGGCCACGAAGGTTTTGTCTTTATGCCCTCTAGTGGTTTGGACATATGGAAAACGGCTCATTTTTACCTTTTAAGCACTTTTGAACTCTGGTTGTTTTTTGAACTCTGCCAAGTTATTTTCCTCTGTCAGTTTCTTTAATTGATTGGCTTCATATTACTGCGTACAGTAATATTTATACTTGCGATTTTTCTTAACAGTGCTTGCAGAGGATGCGATCAAGGCTGCATTAGCGGACTACAGGCTGAAGCAGAAGGATGAGAACGAGGCATTGGTTGAAGCTCGAAACTGATGTCTAAATTCACAAACCAGTGATGGTGTCATCTAAAGTGGCTGCAAGAGACATAGTGGCTTGCATCTACCCTTAATGCTATACGCACACTGCCTTAGGTTTGTTGTTTTATAGTGGTTTGCATGGAAAGACGAAGAAGATATTTGGGATGATGTTATTTCGTCCTTGAATCACGCACATTAAAATATATTCTATTATTCCTGAAGATCTTTGAGTGGAATTGGTCTCCATAGTTGATGCATACTACTCCAATTCTCCCATAACTTACCAAAAGGAAAGTGTGTTTTGTTTTTAAATTGTAAATTGTTCAGATATTGAGGATCACTGTTGTTTGCCAGTGATTTGCTGTATTTTTTTCCCTTGCAAAACCATAATAAAGCTTTGAGTGTAAGCTTAATGTCTGTGAATTGGTATTTTTTTCATACTAAGCTGGAAAACGTAGCGTTTGCTTGCAGCTTAAGCACATTTATATCATTTTATGTGGCCAATAGCTAAAGGATAGAATCATACTAATTTATGAAATCATAGATGTTACCAAGTTTTCTATTCAGCTAGTAAAATCTTTATTAGCAACACCTTTCAATAAATATATTTTAATATAAAAAAAACTTTTTTTTTTCAATAACAAAATTGTTGAAATTACTGAATATCAATAATCTATAACAAAATACAATACAATGCAAGAACATTAAGCTTAATTTACACTACACCTATACAGCTTAGTAATAGATGTTACCACTGCTTCCATGGAAAAGACGGGTGAGGACTAAAGCAGGAGAAATAACTTGTCTGGCTTAATGAATAAAATATTTTACATTTACAATGAAAAATAACCAAACGTCACAATGTCTTGTTATCATATGCATAGTAACGATTGGCGTTTTATCGTGTATTGTCATTTGGGTTACGTCTGTGTCTTACAGCGAATCAATGATGACGTTATTGAATATTTAAAACAGATAAACCAATAGTTGGTCTTCAAATGTTTGAATACTCCAATAGGAGTTTGATGGGCGGACACCCACGTTTTTCAAGCGCGTTAGTGGACAATGTGGAAGCGTTAGCGTTAGTAACTGTGTTGTTTACATAAACAATATCGTTTGAAATAGTTAATTTATATTAATAGTTCGTGAAGGACCAGTCAATGGGATGGATAAACACGTATCAAGGCTCTCTAAAACAGGTAAGTTGCACTTTTGTTTACTTCCGGCTGAAACGTTATAACGTTAAACTACTTTCGTTTATTACGTCAATCTGTCTGGACTTCACGTAACGTTATTGTGTCATTTTTTGTATAGCCTCAATTGGTAAATTCAATCACTAAATAAGTATAGCAATTCATATTAGTTACCATTTTACTGGAACATAAAACTGTTTAAGTAAATATTGGAGTTACTTTAACGTTATAACATTATAATCTGCAATAACAAGTCTGAAACGCTATTGTATAATTAACACAGTAAAAAAAGAAAGAAGTGCATGCATAGACTTTTGTCACATTTTTACGTATTTCATTTTCGCTAATGTTTTGATTTGCTTTTTAATAACTCTAGAAAATGAATCCCAATATTTACACTAAAGTTTGATATTCTACAATAACTGGAAACAAACCTGGCAACGCAATAAACTTACTACTTTGTAAAGAGAAATATGAAATTGAGCAAGTGTCGTTCATTAAATTACTTACCTTGTTTAGTTTTTTTGTTTGTTTAATTTTGGCCTAATTTACAGAGCTACTCGAACAGAAATTGGTGCTGTACTTGGCAGCAAAAGGAAGACTGAAAGCACCTAACCCAAAGTAGGTAATCTTTAAGGTTTTTGTTGTTTCTGTCAGTTTTCAAAGTGTTTTTTACACTAAATGTGATGTTGGCTTTCTTGTCTGTTTTCCCCTCTCAAAGACCATATCTCAAGGAAAACCCTGTTACAAAAAAACCCGTTGTAAAGAAGCAGAAGATTACATCTGTAAGTTTGTCATTTATCATCAATATTCTTAGGAGAGTAAGCATTTTTTAAATTAATGCATCTTGTTTAACCCTACAGAACCATAATGATAAGGAGAACCGCGGAATCAGGAGTAACAATATAAAGGAACAATCAAGCGTTAAGGCCCTGTCTGCGGCTGATAAAAGCAAATCTTCAATAAAAAGAGCTGACATCAATTCACGAGCCAAAACTTCTGCAGCATCTTCTGGTACTTATCTTATCTCTCAACGGTCTGCTGTTAATTCTTTGGGAACACAGAGCAATAAACCAGCTCCTCTTCAAATCAAACAAAACCGAACCAGAGAAGTTTCTACAGCATTTCGGTATCATCCTCATGACCGCCAAGCTCAACCAGCTCATCATGCTACAAATAAAACTCAAACCTCACAAAATCAGGTTTCAATCAGTGTTCCGGCACATTCCAAAGGTGCCCCTACATTCCACTCTAGGACAGACCTTCAGTCAACCAGGGTTTTATCAACAAGATTAACAGAAACCAGCATCAAAACAGCCTTGGCTGCCAGTGTGAAGGGCCAAAGACCAGTGATCACAAACATCCAGAAAACTAAAATTCCAAAGACTCAAAGTAAACCATCACAACTCCTCAGAAGTCAAAGTGCTGTTTCAAAATCTGAAAGCCAATCCAGATGTTCTCAAAGCACTATGTTCGTTAACAAAAACTGTAATTTGGCGCCAAAGAAAACAGAGTTTGGAAAAAATGCTTTAATTGTTGGTACCACGTTATCAAAGTCCTCAAACCTTCTCACAAACAAAGCAACAAGGACAACCGTCGCAAGCGCTCAGCAAAAACCACCTCCACCATCAAGAATCCAAAGTGGTCCACCAGTTTGCACACGCAAAGTTAGTTTTGCTAACAATAGGGGCTTGAATTCAAACCCTGCTATAAACAGATCAAGTGGAATTCAAAGTAAGAACGTTTCTAAAGTTGATGATGCAAAAACAAAGGTATCTTCAACTCAAGTAAACAGGAGAGCACTAATGATTTCAAGCAAACTGATGGATACGTCTTCCAAAATGCCAGCTCAAACTACAAAGAGTGTTATTCCTCTACCGGTTCGCAAAGACCTCCAAAAGCCTGCAAAGAGAACCAGCCAGCTCAGGCCTGCGGTGCAGCTTCAGACCCCGAAACCTGGCTTCTGTCCCAGTGTGCAGGGAGTTCGCACAGCGCCAGCCGATGGGCGGAAACAGCCCAGTGCAGCTCAGGAGGAGAGACTGTGAGTTCTGCATGCTGACACTCACGATATAAGCTAGAACGATAATGTATTTATAGTGAAAATGAGTTTAGAGAGGTTGGGAATCAAACCAGGGGTTCATAGGTGTCCTGGGGTGCTAATACCCGGCAGGTTTTAGTTCCAGTTCTACTCAACCTCACATGGCCAGGCACATGCTGAGGGTTGCTCGTGCGCCTGCCCCTTAAGGCCCAAAGTGCCCTCATGGAATATGATATTTACAGTAATCTTTTTTGGCGAGTGTCATTTATTTTTGTTCTGCAAGGAAACAAAGGTCAGTCATACAATTGAGACAAAGGCAAGGCAAGGCAAGTTTATTTGTATAGCACATTTCATACACAGGGTAATTTAAAGTGCTTTACATTGGAAACAGAATAAAAAGAAAGTACATGTAATAAAATCAAGCATAACAAAGTCATATAAAATCATAGTGATTAAAAACTGAGAATGTAAAATAGATCTGAAGTGCAGAGGTAAAGTAGTTGTTGGACGTTGGTGCTCAGTCGACAAAAGCTCAACTAAACAGGAAAGTCTTTAGCCTGGATTTAAACGTGACTAAAGTGTTGGCACCCTTGATCTCCTCTGAAGTTGGTTCCTCTGTGGGCCGCAGGAGAACTAAAGGAGGATTTTCCCTGTTTGAAATTTACCCGGGGTAGATCTCATTTATTTTATCTAAGGGAACTCAGCTCTCTGTTTGGTGTGTATTCTCTGATCTTCTCTGTTAGATGTTTAGGTGATAAGTTATGTTTGGACTTATATACGAGCAGCAGAACTTTAAAATCTATTCTGAAGGAGACCGGCAGCCAGTGTAGAGACTGAAGAACTGGAGAAATGTGTTCTGACTTTCTAGTTGTGGTTAGAATTGGAGCTGCTGCGTTCTGAACGAGCTGGAGCTGTTTAATGGTGTTTTTGTGAAGAGCGCTGAGAAGAACGTTACAGGAGTCCAGCTGCTATCACGTACATTGAGTAAGAGAGGTTAGAAAGAACAGTTAAACACTAGACAACAATGGGTAAGTTGCTGCATGGTGGTACATGTTTCTAGTGACAATTCCACGCCTGGAAACATAATGCTCTTAGCCAAAGAAAGCTAAGACTAAATTCTCAGAATTTTTCTTAACTGTTTTGCTTGACTTTATATGATGTAAACGAGGTGCGCAAGGGGAGGAAACTCAATTACACATGAAATATGAAAAAGGAAGATTGCTAACAGAGGTGATGTCTGCAGGCGTAAGCTCCAGGAGTGGAGGGAGTCCAGAGGCATCTCGTATAAACGTCCCCCCATGCCTGTGAGACTGGTGAGGAGGAAGGCGGTCTCCGCTGTGCCTCAGTCGTACTGGACGTCCATGGAGAATGAAGATGAAGCCCATGAGCTCACCTTTGCTGTGGAGCGCTCTCTTGACGACTGCTTGCAACTGATACAACAGGTAATAGAAATTTGCTGATGCATGCAAATTAGTTTTATAATAGGAATCTTTTAAATCACGTTTTGGGTTTAGCGCTGGCCACACTCGAAAGTAAATAAAACAAAGTCTGACTAAAGGCCATCCCACATCTAAATTAATTTTAGTCTCTTGTGTTGACCTTACAACAGGAAACAGTGAAGAAGAACAACAATAAGAAGAAAGCTGTGTCTCAATCCGAACATTTATACTGCACCCTTAAAGTAGATACTAATTTTCAGAAAATATGTACATCTTTTAAAGTGTGTGTGAGACGAGAGTGGGCACGATGACGGTCACTGGTCCCAGAGAAAACTCCTTCTGCCTGAGCGCAGTGGATTGTGGGTAATATCATCTGGTTGAGTGTTCATCGATCTGCACTTTAGAATCAAACTGGATAAAAGAACACATCCGGGCATCGCTCGGACACTAATGTACTCCACGATTTGGGACACACTAATTCTCATTTCGCACACATAAACGTGTGAATAGTGTGCGGGTTGGGACGTGCCAAAGCTCTTGTGTTTCTTCTTCAGTGTTTCGGAATCAGAAAGATCTTTTTTGCCAAGTGTACATGTGCACATACACAATGAATTTGTGGTGGTACTCTCCTGATCTGATCATACAAAACACACACTATAACAGTTACACAGTAACACAAATTATAAAAGTAGATTGCTCAAGTTAAAAAATTCTAGAAATAGAGGTAGTAAAATGTAAAGAAATAGAACTATACCTATAGAAGTCCTAGGTGCTTAAGAGATGTGCGTTGGAGGTAATGTGCAGAGCAAAAGAGCAAGTTTAAGTGTCAGACGGAATCAATCGTTTAGATCCCTTGAGTGCTATCCAAGAGCAAAAGCATCAACATTAAACTCAAAGCGAGCTAATTTCAGTTTGTTTAGGTGTGTGTGAAGCTTTTGTCCCATCTTCAAAACAATGGTGTGTCTTCAGTTCTGATCCATGAGCTGTGTCAATTATTTGTTTTAAGGAACTACATTGCTCCATTGTTTTTTCCTTGTGCTCACGCTCTCACAGAAATAGGACGGACTTTGCACTTTGGCAGGTCTAGTCTGCCCCCTACTTGCCTGGGGTATTTAGACAAAACTGTGTGGTGGTATTTAAATACCAAAACTGTTAATACGTATTTTTCAATAGCACTAAGAGACATGTTTTCAGCCTTATGACAATTTTATGATTGAAAAGGGTTAATCACAGATTAGAGTTATAAGTGATTTATAGAGATGAAAAGTTTGGCTCGTTTTGGTGACTCCAATTCGCTGATTCTCCGTCACCAAAAGGAGGGGAAATTAATGCCTAATGTCAGCTGCTTCTTTTCATTCATCAGAAATTTTTATTCAGCCTCAAGTAATGAGCAAGACCAGATCGCCCAGTTGCTAATTGCAGACCTCATTCAAGAGTGTTTTTGTGTTTTTCTGAAGGGATGTCCAGCGGAACATGTCCAGGGTGTGCTCTCTCGTGTACCGATGGCACAGAAGTTTGCTAAATATTGGATGTGCCAGGCCAGAATGATGGAAAGAGAAGGAAACTCTGAGGTTCTGTCCATGTTCCAAGAGGCTGTCCGTGTTGTGAGAGAGGTCAGAAACTTTTTCTTTGTTTAGACACATAGTCAAACATTGTGGCTGTGCATTCCTTCCTGCAACTCATCATTAAATCAACAAAAGATTATCATTTTTCCTTTCTGACAGGGGCTTCATTTAGTCTAGTGATCTGAAATGAGTGACTTTAATGTTAACTTTTTCAAAGTAAGCGAGTTTCAGGTTTTTCTACGTCGGTTCTGATAAGCAACAAGTAACTTAATCACACTGTAAATTTAAATGAGCTCAGTAAGTTTGCTTAGTAATTGTATGCTTGTTTTTTTTTTTCCCCATTTCTCCCTCTCTAGCCACAATGTCATATAATTAACTGTAAAAATCTAAGCTTGCACAAACCATGGTGAATTGCTTGACTTGTGATTGGTTGCAGGCCCTTCAGAATTCATACGATTAGAGCACGGCTACTACTCAGCAGAAGCTATCTGTGGGTTTTTTCACACTCAAATTTGTATTCTTTTTTTCTGAGAATGAGGGAACTTGGTATCAAGGAGGTTATTGTTGTGTTGTACCAATAAAATTTTAATGCTGATGAATGAATAACACAATTCTCAATCAATCAAGTTTTTATATAGCGCTTCTTTAGCAGTTGCTTTCAAAGCAGCTTCACAGAGTCCTCGTGAAGATCAGGTAGAGTAAATAGGAGTTCCCTCCGTGAGGCCCCTGGGAGCCTCGCTGACTGAGGCAGGTGCTAATCACCTCCCCAGCGTAAAGAATATATAAACTTAAGATCCATCGACGAACGGTTCGCCGGAAAAAACAAAACAAACAAAGACAAAACAGAAACTAACAAATGAAGAAACAACGGATAGAAAACTGTAACACAGAGAACAAACAGGTGATCAGCATCAGCTGCACGATTCTAAAGCTTCTTCGCACCAGTCATTGCACAAGTGATTTATATTACAATTTGAACACTCAGAACACCTTGAAAGTGATTATTTTAAAATTTAACAGTAAAACCAATAAATCCAATGAAACATTTTTTTTCCAAAATTGTACAAACGTTTATTAATCAGTAGAATAGAGCATCACAACAACGTGCAATGTGGACCTGGGTCTTCTCTTCTCCTGTCCCCCTCTTCATCTATTTGTTCGAACACTGTTGCTAGGCAGAATATGCAGAATTGTTTCTAAGCCCGGGGGTCCTAATTTGGTCCTGAAGGGTCAGAGACCTACACAAGTTTGGTTCGACCATCATGAAACACACCTGTTGCACTAATTAAGGTCCTCTCTGACTGTCTGATGCAGGAGTAGTATGCATTCTAGAGCAGAGTAACAATTAAAATATGCAGGGCTCTCTAGGACCGGGTTTGGGGAACCATATTCTAAGCTATTCACTTATATCCCCTTTTTCTACATACTACTTGTTTAAAAGCCTCATTCTTCACATCTTAGGATGGAATTGGTCTTTGTGTTAGAGTATAGACACACTCCTGTAGCATCTCACTTCTTGCACAGTCTGATATCACAAAACATGCAGGAAAAGCCCCAGTTCATAACATATTATTGTTATTAATCAAACCATTGAATTTGATTAAATGTGAAGTATTCTTTCACCAGCAAGAACATAAAACTCAAAAAGTAAAGTGTAGTGAAAATATCACGGCCCTTGTATTTTATTAATATGTAAATATGACAGAAAGTAGCAAACTGCTGTGTGAATTGGTTCTATATTCTTGAAATATTTATCTTATATTTTAATATTCTTAAAACAATACCTTCTTGTGCATTTATTAGCAAAATTACGGTTCTCTGGTGAGCACCTCTAGGTATATCACTGGGGAAAAAGGCATGTGAGCTGCTGACTTGATTTGAACAAATGTGCTTTTGATCAACAGCCTGTGGATGAGCTGCGCGCCGTGATCTTTGAGATCCTGAAAAAGAGACAGATTCAAGGTAAAACCGGAGAATGAGTACTTTTTTATGGATCCGTTTTTTTAAGTGTTTATGTGTATAACAGGTTAAAGATTAAACAATTGTTTTGCTCTTCGTCAGAACAAAAGCCTATAGTTCTAACATACAAAACATTCTTGTTATTTAGTGAATCTTTTACCATTTATTTCAAGTTAATGTTTTATGAAGTTAGTATTTGTGTATGTAAACAGAAAATTATAATTGGCTAAAGATGAATTTGAGGGTGGTGCAGTGGGTAGCACGGTCGTCTCACAGCAAGAAGGTCGCTGGTTCGAGCCTCAGCTGGGTCAGTTGGTATCTCTGTGTGGAGTTCTCATGTTCTCCTCGTGATCGTGTGGGTTTTCTCCGGGTGCTCCGGTTTCCCCCACAAGAACAAAGACAAGTCAATTGAGAAAAAACAATTGTCCATAGAGTATGAATGTGAATGAGTGTGTGTGAATGTTTCCCATGAATGGGTTGCGGCTGAAAGGGCATCTGCTGCGTAAAATATATGCTGGAATAGTTAGCGGTTCATTCCTCTGCACCGACCCCAAAAGGGAAAAAGTCGACAAGAGAATGGATGGATGGATGAATTTGAATCGGAATTAAATAACAAAGGCTTAAAGTTTTTTATATTTGTTTCATCTACTTCTTAAACGTTCTACTTCTGCCATATGGTGCTTCTTTTTAAACTAATGTAATTAATATGTAAATGTTGCCTGAGGAATAAAGCTAATTCTAATTCTTAATTCTTTCAAACTCTCAGCTCAATCCCCCGTCCCCCGAGCGCCTGAAGCTGTTGAGGCCAGAGAGCCTGACGAACAGGACGCCGCGTGTACGCCGAAACCAGTTGGTGCCCTCATTTATGGAAGAAGAGGAGATTCATCAGTCGTCAAATACAAAATAACAGCCACTCCAGGGTAGGAATCTTTCACGCTAAAAAGACTTCTTAGTTCTAGTGTAATGAAATGATTAAATACTCATGAGACATGATTTATGAGCACAATCGCAAATAGCAATTTATTACTTTCCTCGAACATGAATTCAGCTCATACCTTGATATTAATGAAGCATGTGATCACATTGCAAGCATCATGGAGAGAGAAAGGGAGAGGAAAGAAGAAAGAGAGGAGTGAGAAAGAAGAAAGAAATGAACAGCCCTCTTCTGTGAGCAGATTCGGGAGCCAAGAGACGGGGCCTCCCTTGAGATTCCTTTCAGTATAAATCCCGCCCCTCTACATCACTTCCTGTTCCATCCCAAGTAAACTTAAGGACATTCAAACTCAATCTTATTGGATAATTAATTACAATTATTAAATATTCTATAACAAGGTGCATTATCAAAAAAACTTTCTCATGGCAATTTCCAATTTTTTAAATACAAATTGTCCAGTACCAATTGTTTTTTTGTTTTTTTTTTTCATACTTTATTGAAATGTACATGATTATGTTTATTTTAGTATCCAACAACTGTGACCTTGCATATCCTAAACATAGTGTGCACTAAACACATTCATGAAGTATAAAACAACACATTTATCTTTTCTGCTTTGGAGGAATTGATGATAGTGTGCGTGATCCAAGACCATAAATTCAAAACTCAAAATTGTGTCTTTTGTGCATTAACAGTCACAGTCGCTCTCATTCTGCCTCTCCTTGAGCGCCCCCAGGAGGTTGTGATGGGCCGGTCACGAGGATTTGAGAGCTCTGACGGCCCTCACATGACTGTATCGCTCTGAATATAAATCATCCCAATGATAGCAAGGCTCACTCTAAAAGCATTGAGCACATATTCAGAGCCGCGCTTACTCGTAAGTGAAGACGCAAATCCACAATCAACAACGCCTAAATATATCTCACACAGTTTGTAAATATTTCATGAAACACAAAAAGTTAAAATCTGCGAACCTGTTTTCAATTGAATTCAGGTAAAATGTAATCGTGTGAGAATTGAGGGGAAATATTTATGCTTTCACTTGAATATATGCGAACATTGTTTGGATTTTGTACATTTGAATTGGGCTATTTATTTGTGAACTGAGTTTTATTTATTTAGTTTTTATTTATAATTTTTTTTTCCTTTTTTTTTCCCCCATCCAGCAAACCCCGGCAGCACCACGCCTAAAACTGAGTTTTATGATTGCAATCTTTTTGAGGTCATCCTGGCTCCTTTTTAATCAGCACCGAAGTCCAAAAAATAAAATCTTTAAAATTAGATTTTAGTAAGCGCCCACGTTCCCCAGCGCAATCCGGGGTTTGTATTTGCATCACGTGAAATCACAGCATCGCAGGTCAAAGCTAAATTCAGCTCCGCTTTCAGCAGAGCAAATACGAAATCGCACACATCTTCTGGAACTTCCAGTTTCGCATCGCAGTGTTGTAACTTGTAGTGAAGGGAATTTTATTCATAGGCTGAAAAAAAAAAGTCATAAAGAAGTCGGAATAGCCAGAAACACATGAAGTACAGTAGAAGTGAAAACAGCTAACCCTTTGCTGATTCAACACTGGTGTCAGCAACTCCAGAAGACCTCAGAAATCCCTCGTAGTAGAGCTTCAGCTCCTGTTCCGAACAACCAAACTCTACAGAATATACCTTTACTTTCTTCCTTTCAGCATCAAAATGTCATCTTAACAAATCCATTTTAGTTGCTTTTTCCGCAAACTGTGAGTTGATGAGTATATTATAGTGTGTTTAAGTAGGAAATGGTAAACTTGTCATGTCTTTTGTGATGTGCGGAGGGCTCTAATTCTCTAATAACTAAAGTAACATCTTTGTTTTTTAAGAGGGAAAAGGAGTCGACAGGACTCAGAGCCCAGGTATCTGGACGGTCAAGAAATGCGCTTCTTCACCCCCGTGCGGCGCTCGGTGCGGATCGAGAGGACTGCTGGCCGCTATCCCGCAGCGCTGCGAGAACATGACCCCTGCGTGACCTCGGCGGCGGATCTTACCGAGGAGAGAAGGGTGGAGGTAACCGGTGCCCGCTCTCCGGTGTATGTGTACCGCGAGAACGAAGCCCTTGGAGAGCTCGTGCACGTTAAACTGGTCTTTCCAGAGGAGGACCAAACGTGACGAGGGTAGTGTTTGACCTTCTTTTTAAAGCAAAGTCTTTTAGGGTCTTTTTAAAGCGAGAGGTGTGTCCTTTTAATGTGGAGCTTTACTTCCTTTTTATGTGTTTTTAATTCAATAATACATTTTGATCGAGACATTTTAGGAGGTGTGATTGAGAGATCAAAACATGAAGTACATTTTATGTTTGGGTTTGAATTAAATGTTTTATGTTCTCTCAGACTCTGTGTATTTGTGTTGGGTTTTAATTGAGTTTTTTGGGTGAATATTAATACATTTTATTGAAATACTAGGTTCATTCAATAAAAATAAAAAATGTATAGAAAAAGAAAGAGTTCAGAGCCTCTGCGTGCTGCTTGTCATGATCTTCTGAAGTTCTTTCTTAGCCTCATGGTTTGTTTATTTAATTTTTGTGCTGTTGTAGTAGAACTCTTAAACTCTAATTATTGTTTAATAATGAGGTTAGTTTAAAGTTTTGTGAAAGTTACAGGACATTGTTTTTTTTAACTCTGCGGTGAGCATTTCTGAATGTAGAAAAAAGCAGAAATGGTGGGCTGTAAATACCGGAATGAATCCGAGAGTAATGAGTAAATAATCAGAACAGCAAGTTTCTTTTATTGTTCATGGCTCCAATTCTGACTTATCTGAGCAAAAAAAATTATATCAGTGTTTAAGTTTATGCTAAATATTTTCACTCCTCAATTTCTAATATTTTATCACAAGAGGTTGATGTTGCAAAGGTTATAACCAGCTTTCTTTCTGAATGCTGTAATTCATTTTCTGCTATTTTTTCTTTTACTTGTTTATAACTAAAATAAAGATATTTTGTATTATTTTTCTACAGCTTGTGAAGCTCAGTTAAAAGATGAATTGGGATCCACTCCACTTTTCTCCTCCTTTCTTTGCTCTCTTTTTTTTCTACTCCCACATGGTTAAAGATGCAGTGTGTTAAAGTTTGTGGTCCCAATTTAACTATCTGAAGACACTATGCATATGCAACTTTACGAATGTTATGTTTTATAATATTAAAAAGTAAACCGGGTACTAAAGGTAAAGGTGATTACGCACAGGAAAGGAAATACTGCCCACTGAAACTTTTCTTTCAAATAGCAAGAATAGGAGTCCTAAAGCAACACGATGAAGCTTTCTGAGCCTTCATATTTTATTGTTTTATTTGCTGGGTGGTACGAGTAATCACAATAACCTCAATAACACGTTGTTCATTGCTCCAGAGCATCAAAACTCGAGACTTGGTGATACGGTGCAAACCAGCGCACACCAAAAATATTCACGATGATTCATGCCTGCTTATAACAACTTAGTGTTTAAAAAACGACGATGAACTTGACGTGTGAGATCACTGTAAATCTATTATAATTCCAAACACACCCATGATTTGAATACAGCGCGTGCATCACAGTGTTGATTTTTAGTGCCAGACGTTCACAGACGATTGATCGTGTTTGTGATTTGATCACTATCTGTATATTAAGATCTAGTATGTTACTGCAGGGTTTAATTTAACAACACAAGACACTAAATTCAACCTTCTTCAGGAAATTTAGAAAGAGCATCAAGGTGTCCATAATGAAATCTTAGGAAGGTTTTCTTGGAAGAAGACGTGAATGATCTGCAAACTTCAGAACAAACAAAGAAATTAATCTCTGGCTTTTTCAGGGTTGCAAAGAGCTTCTTTTCCTCTTTGCAGTCTTTCCCTGCTTTCAATAAAAAGGTGTATTTGAAAGAAAGATAGTTTTTTCATGCTGCAGATTTTTGGAGTTTAAAAGTAATCTTAAAAAAAGTTAATTACCTTACAATAGCTGCCCCCCCTGATTATGATGTAATCAAGGATTTTTGGGGTAATGAAATTGAAGAAATACATTTTTGCCACTGAAAAGGGGAGAGCAAACTTCAATTTTACAAATAAAAGACTGATGGATTTTAGAGGCCAATAGAGGTCCAATTTTATGTTTTTTTTTAAAGGTTAACCACATTCCTGTTTAAAGCATGAACTGTGTGATTTTCATCTGAGCGCTCTTTAAAGTATCGGATCTCATTTTAGTGCCAGACGTTCACAGACGATTGATCGTGTTTGTGATTTGATCACTATCTGTATATTAAGATCTAGTATGTTACTGCAGGGTTTAATTTAACAACACAAGACACTAAATTCAACCTTCTTCAGGAAATTTAGAAAGAGCATCAAGGTGTCCATAATGAAATCTTATTTGTGAAGGAATTCTTTTCTTGGAAGAAGACGTGAATGATCTGCAAACTTCAGAACAAACAAAGAAATTTAATCTCTGGCTTTTTCAGGGTTTTTTTTTTTTTCAGGGTTTCCTCAAAACAGAAGTATTACCAGCTAATACGTTTTAGTGTCAGTGATCTGTTTTTAAGCGCTAATAAAATATTGACACCCTCCCAAACGGATCAAAATGGACCTTTTGTTTTAACCTTTTTCCAATCACCACTAACTTCACCCAAGCAACAAATAAATTAATTACTTTACTGTCCTTTTAGTATATTTACATCTCAGCTAGCATGTTTAAAATGTAAGTACACAAATTTACTCATTTTAACCATATTTCCATCACATTAATACTCTTCAAAATAATTGTACTAAATTACACTTTACATAAGCATATTATACAAAAATATACGGAAGGTGAAAGATATATGTACTTATTTCATACATATATCCTTTTTTATATATATTTTAAAGTTAATACTCAAAATTGTCACTGTAACTTACTCTTAAAGTATAAGTACACATTTTAGAATCAACGCTGTAATATTAAGTTTGAGTGTATTTCATATTAAATTTGAGTCTATGCAGCATATTTATGCTCATTTATAGCGAAATACTGTGCTTTAGGTATATTAAATCTAATTTAAGATGTTCCACTTTAGTATATAAACGTATACTAAAAAAAACTAAATGCAAGATTGAGCTTTTCTACAATGTCTTCACAATTAAAACATGTTTACCAAAGAGCCCTCGTCTGACGACAGATAATCAAACCTCTTAAAACTCAGTAGTGGAGAAGAGCAGTGCTTTTAGTTAAAAGAAAGATGAATTATTCATAAAACCTTTCAACAAAATGTGTTCTGGAGGTGAAGTTTGGGTCTAAAAACTGATTTTAGTTAACAGCCGCCTATGGAACAATTTGATCTTGTGATGGCTGCATCTGACAAATCACAGAAAAGAAGAGTAAATCATTCCTTAAATATTTAAAGTCTGCATTTTCCCAACCTCAATCAAAGAAGTACAAGATAACTCTTGCAAGACAAAAAGAAAAAGCACTGTATTTACTCTGATTGCATCATTGGCTGCTATTAATAATATCTAAAAGTTAACCATTTTTAAATGTCACGTGGAATATGTGCGCCGATCATTTGGTCTTAAGCTTTTTGGAGTTTAAACAGTCTTATAAAATATTAGATTGCAAACATCTTGAGATAGATTGGGGTCCAACTCAATGCCACTCAAAAGATTGAACATATTTAATTCTGTAAGATCAAATCTAGCTGGGAAGCACACAGATTGTGTCAATAAACATCTATAGAAATTAAGAAAATGAAAATATTTATTGGAAAAAAAACTTGTTTGACAGAATTCGAAGTTATGTAGGGTGTCTTGAAAGGAAAAATAGATTGGACACCTAGTGGACAATCTAGGCAATGCAGGACCTTCTTTTAAAATTATTATTATTAATAATATTATGATTATTTTACTCTTATCAAAACAATCCTACTAGCTAGATTGAACCCTAAACAAATGTTTCTTACATTAGAGCTCATTGTTCTTCTAGTTTTCATGCAGAAAGGGAGAATTAGGGATAAACCATTTAAGAATTTAAAACACTATTAGTCTTATGACAGACAAATTATTTTAATCATAACTTTCTTTCTTTTTTCTTCAGTGAAGATGAACAAAGTTTTTTCCTGGGTTACCGTGAAAAATGTATCAAACAACCCCGAATTATCATGAGTAAATGATCTATTTTATTAAGTTTAGGGTACAACTCAACAGGGACCACTGGTGGAGAAGAGCGGAACTGCGTTTACTGCAGCATCTTCACTCAAATAAACACTCAGAACAATAGACAATTAGGTTTGAATAGTAATGATAAAGGTCAGGTTTAGCAACACATTATACTTTGATATACAGTATAGAAAAAAACAAACGTGCATTTGATGTTTTGTTACATTTGTTGCTGCTCGTAAACTAAATGAGAAGTCAAATTGAGGTTTTTTCCATTGTATGAAAGATTTTTTTACTCAATGTAAAACGAATCGGACATATTGTTTAGACATTTCTATCTCTGTTATTGGTTTAAACAGTGTGACTTTCTCTGTCTGTGTGTGGGTGCTTTACTCATCGTTTTGTACCCAAATCAATAAAAGGGTCTTGATTGATTTATTTCACCACAAAATCAGTTTAAACCAGTTTTTTTAACTAATAAGCCAGAGATTAGTGTTTTTCCAATTTCGTCATACTTATAACCTTTACTTTACAATCCTTAAGATTACATGGTTCTATTTCTACCTCATAGAATTATCCAACATGAATTACTAAAACATTTTGACTGATTCACATTTTTCAGAAACATATCTATACTTATTTATATTATAAAATAATTCAGTTCGGAAAAGGTTAATTAGCATTTATTAAGGCAGTCATTGATTGTTCATTCACATGATTAACTCATCGTGATATGGAACTCATCTTTAATGCATCAGAAACTAAATAATCTTTGATTTATCCATTAACGAATGATGATTCGCATCACCTTATTGTAAAAAATGACCCCTTTTTATGTACTGTAAGTTTTTTTTTCATATGTGTACTAAATCTTACAAGTTGGTGTACGTGGCGTGTATTTGGAGAAAAGAAAAACACTCAAAATGAACTAAAAAATCAGCTCAAAATAAACATTCCTGTATATGGGTTCTATTGTAAATATGCACTCAATGAATTTTTAATTGGAAAAATAAATACAAAATTACTACACTGCGGACAGTTATCTAATCCCTCATAAATGAAGGCATAAATTGGCAGTGCTTTTTAAATACTGCAAATCCTGTGCCTTTGAGCTGGAATACTTTCAGCGCATGGCATAGATCGAGAGAGAGAGAGAGAGAGAAAGATCGAGAGAGAGAGAGAGCGAGAGAGAGAGAGAGAGAGAGGGAGAGAGAGATAGAGAGAGAGAGATAGAGAGAGGAGAGAGAGAGCGAGAGAGAGATAGAGAGAGAGAGAGAGAGATAGATAGAGAGAGAGAGAGAGGGGAGAGAGAGAGAGAGAGAGAGAGGGAGAGAGAGAGAGAGAGAGAGAGAGAGAGAGGGAGGAGAGCAGGAGGGAGAGAGAGAGAGAGGGAGGGAGAGAGAGAGAGAGAGAGCTTAAGCGCTGGGTTTTAGCTGCTATATACGAACACACATGGCAACACGGCAGCTAAATATAGCGGTTGGTGGAGCCCCTGCAGTCGAGGAGAGAAAGAGGAGGAAAATCTCTCTCTTTCATGAATCACATCTCTCTGAGGCTTACTGCAGGATTTCAGCCCTCAACAGTGGGATGGGAGTTTGATGGACAGCTCTACCCTGGGACAATCTGTGTTTAAAGGGAATGCCCTGCTCGGAAAGGAAACTGAAATATCAGCAAATTCATGAATTGTTGGCAGGTGCTACAAAATGTGGATCTTCTGAGAATATGCGTCAGTTATCTGGGGACGCATAACCTCAGAAACACCCTTTACTGCAACTAATACCAATTTTGTTTTGGAATATTGCATTTTAATAAGGTTAGAGATAAAGCAAAAGTGTGCTTAAAAGCCTGTAATCGCAAAAAATAATATCCATCCATCCCTTCTCTATAAACGTTCATTCCTTTTCAGGGTCTTCTGCTGATGTCTTTCTCTGGCTCATATAAGCCAAGGAGAAGGAGAAAGAGAGGTTTGCGGGTCCATCAAACGGCCAAATTCCCTCGTGAGGACATTATCAGATGTTTAACTGAAGCCTGTTTAGGGACAGGAGACTGCAGTGTTGGACAAAACTCGTGCAAGCACAGAGAAACCAGAACCTGCAACCAGCTAATCCTCATACCTGCAGCCTTCCAATTAAGAGGGAGCTGGGCTACCGGGCTGAAACCAGAAACAGAAACCATCAAATCTACTTCAACTGCTTCCAAATGAGTAACTGTATGGCTACCCACTAAGCCACTGGGCTGCTTGCACATGAATATCCATTCTTCAGCAATAAAAAGACCATGTAAGTGTCACAGGATTCTGTTGGAGCCTATCATCATCTTACAGTGCTGAATTAAAGTGGATCTAAAATGTCTTGGGTTCACTTGAAGCATGTTTTGGGACAGGAAACTGGAGCACCTGGAGAAAACCATCGCAAGCAAAGGGAAACCAGAAACAGAAACCATTAAATCTACATTCAACTGCTTCCAAATGAGTAACTGTAGGGCTACCCACTAAGCCACCGGGCTGCCCGCAAATGAATATACATCTAACATTTTCTTATGCTATAGGGTCACAGCGCTCTGCTGATGCATAAAATCAGCTCACAGATACTGAATTAAAGTGGATTTTGAGTCTTGTCTTGGGACGTTTTGGAGCTAGAGATCTGAGCGTTCGGAGAAAACACTTGCAAGCACTGAGAAACCAGAACCAGCAAATCTACAAACCAGCAGCTTTCCAAATGAGAGGCAGCTGTGCTACCCACTGTGTCACTGGGCTGCCTATAAATTGACATCCTTTTAAGAAGTTTCTTTATCGCTACAAAGACAAGGTTAGGGTCACAGGGTTCTGCTGGAGCCTATCATAAGCTCACAAAGGCTGAATTACAGAACCTGCATCATGTTTTTTGCACAGGAAACCGGAGCATTCGGAGAAAACCCTTGCAAGCAAAGGGAAACCAGCAAATCTACAAACCAATATTTATCAAATGAGAGCAAGCGCTACACACTGTGTCACTGGGCTGTCTGCAATATAATATATTTCTAACAATAAAAATAGGCTGAATTAAATGGGAAATATCAAAAGTCTGGTTCAACAGATGTATGATTTTGAACTGTAAAAGGATGCTTATGCAGCTTTTATCAGGAAGGTCTCCTGCTGGTCTTGAATCAGTGACTGTCTATCTGTTTCACTCTACAGATAAGGGAGGCGAGCTATAGGTGATAGGTAATAAATCATGTCAATATTAATTTTATATTGATACCTCTTATGAAAACCGGTTAGATGGAACTCATAGATGCTAAAGAATACGAGGAGTTGAGTCATGGGAAATGTTTTTTCAATGCTGGACTGAATGGAGGTAATATCGTTTTATTAGCATTTACACAATAGAGCTCATATTTCAGATGAGCTGTTTGTGAGTCCTGAAGCTGCGCATGGTAAGTGTGTGAAGCTGTTTAATCTGTCATGGTGAGGGGAGCAAGACTCACTGACTCCTGAATGAAGCACAGCTGCTGCCATCTCATCCTCTTCTCAGCAGAGTGCCATGGGTTGCCAAATAATCGGCTAAATCCGGCACGCACTGCAGTGGCATTGCATAACCTTGAGCTGGCCTCAGTGAAGCTTAGCACGTGCGGGTATAAGTGTGTGTGTGTGTGGTGTGTGTGTGTGTGTGTGTGCGTGTGTGTGTGTGTGCGTGTGTGTGTCAGATGAGAGTCACTGGGTTTATCTCTGGTGCTACAGGATGTTATAATGTGAGAGGAGATTGAAGCAGGAGATGGGTATTCAATGTTGAAATTTGGTTCTGTTATGAATCACCTTTTAGATTCAGAATGATGCTTTTTTGTTGAATGAAAATTGGTAGAATTCGGCTTGGAAACGAGGTACAGCAAACCAAGTGGTACATCCTGTGCAACAAAGCAGTTTTATAGGTACAGCAATTGCCGAGGAATTATGTTTTCACGTTACATAAAAGGGTACAGTGTCAAATAATTAAAATATTAAATGTCTCCCCAGGCCTTCTAAGTTCTTCACATCGCCTGTTTTATTTAACGAGGATCCTTTTTTTGCCTGAAGATCTTTCCTCGAAACTGACTGAGGTTGTGATGTTCTGATAGATCAGGTTGGATTCAGGCTAAAATTCTATCATTTTTCACAATCTTGAGTCAAGCTTGGTCTTTTTTGTGATTCATAAAAAAGATACATAGAATGCAAACTGAGGACTGTCTCTGGGGGTTATATTTTGGCTGCTTCATCAAGTAAAGCTAAGTCTGATAGAGAGCCTCATAGTTATTTTAATTTGCGCAATTCTGGTTTACTCAAGTAATTTATTTCTTGGTGCCACAATGAATTATAGAGCGTAACTGTACCAAGTCCTGGTTCCAGACCAAACCCAAAGATGTACCAAACTTGGAACATAATAGGTCAAAACTTGAGCCAAGTTAGCCTTAAATTTAATGTCTGGTCCATGCCCTTTTACCACTTTAAATACAATGCCACCATGTTTGGCTCAACTACTGTATTCCAGATGTCAGATTTGCCAGACTAATACCAAACTTGGCTGAATGTTTTTTTTGCCAACACGAAACTCTTACGGAACCCAACAACCTTATGTTGCACGGAACAAGATTTGAAGCGTGAATGCATGTGGGAAGCCATTATTACCCTATTTCTAACTGTTCCCTATTTGAACTTTTGCAGGTTAGAGTAGGAAAATTAAATATACAGATTGAAAAATCCATCCCACTTAAGTTTGAGGCACGGAAAAGTTTCCACATACACAATAAAAATAATGTGCCAGGGGTTGTGCAAAAAATACCTAAAAAAAGGGATAGATGTTGTTTTTTTCACTTCATATAAATCATATCTGACTCAAGGCAGGTTCAGTGATGGTGAATAACGTCGGGCCTTTTGAGCTCAGGTCGAGCTGACTGTTGAGGCCTAACTTCAAGACCTAGTTTATGCTACTTTTCTATAGGAACAATTGCTGATTAGAATCAATATAAATTAGACTAAGCCCAGGAAACTTAACAAAGAAGACAAATGTGTGTTCTTTAGCTCAAGTCATTCGGAGCCAAAATGAAATAAATAAATAAATAAAATCAACCACAGAACGAATTCAAAGGAAAGAAAACTCAGCTGATCTCAGGGTTCAGCCTTAGATACAGCTTTATATGTTGGTGGAAGCAACACCAGAAGTTTAGGAAGAACATCTGAGGTCCCCTTTTGTAAATCATTGTACCCAAACTAGGTCTGTGTAATCTCCTCACAAAAGAGCAATATACAGTAGGGTAAAATAAATAGAGGAGAGTACAATTGTGATTGTGTGTTACTGGAAAGCTTGTAACTTCAATTCTGGGAAGCATCTGGTTGCATCTGCCATTGATTTAATTACTTTAAAGCTTCCCTAGCAACCAAATGGGAAGTTGGTTTCAATATGTAAGCACATAATAAGCTTAAAATCGTAGAGAGACTTTGATATATCGTTGAGTAATGAGATAGTATTAGTGATGCTGTAACTTCTGTAAAAAAAAATGGAATGACCACAGAATGACCCAAAACATCTCAAACATATTTAAACCAAAGGTTCTGTCTGGAAAAAAGTACGCAGACTCGCAATCTGAACATCCGCATTTCTGCTCATCATGGAGAAAAAGTCTGTTATGACAATCCATCTTGTGATGGATGTTCCAGGAACACTGTGACGTCTCTGAATATCTTCAGAAATAGACAGCTCAAACTGAGGAGTATTTTGACAATTAGATAATCTAACACGTTTTATTTAATTCACTTTAATTGTGTCTTGATCATGAAATATTTTGACATGACTATCTCAGAGGTTATTAAAAAACAGTATGCTGATCAGCACTGACTGTGCAGAAAACGGGATGTGAGTGGGCATGCGTGGCATTAAATTAACTTTGGACATCACATATTAAAAGTTAATCCATCACATGTTATATAACATTGATAACAAGAGTTTAGATATCCCACCTTTTGTTACCACGTGTGAGCAGAGCAGAACAGTCCTGAGATGTTTCACGATGCTGCTACTCCTAAAACGCTTGTTAAAAATAAAGCTGTCTGTTGAAGTGTACTTGTTATGTCTCATTTTTAAAAATGACAGCTACTGTAAATCCACAAAAGAAAACCATCCGCAAGTTGCCTAACGTCTAGCACAGGAGTCCCCAAACCTGATCCTGGAGAGCCGGAGCGCTGCACATTTTTGGTTCGACCATCATGAAACGCACCTGCGGCACTCATTAGGGTCCTCTGATTGGCTGAAGCTAGAGTAGTTTGCATACTACAGCAGGGTTATAACTAAAATGTGCCGGACAGTGGCTCTCCAGGACCAGGTTTGGGGAACCCTGGACTAGCAGAACGAAACTGCTACACATTAGGGGTTGGAAGTTTTCCATATTAAATTCCATAAAACTCATAACAAACTCCAACAGTTTTGTTCAATTGCTATTTGTTTTGTTGCTTTTTAGGTTGATTTAAGTTCATTATAGATGTATGATGCTAATACCTTTATTGGTGAGGACTTTGAGCACATTTAACCGTTAAGTGTAAACGAAAGCTCTACTCAAACTGCAAGTTTTGTTCGTATCTGGTTTTATGGTGTTCTGTTGTTTTCAAGTCCTGATTGGTATCCACATAGACATGTTTCCCTCCCTCAGTATTAATGGCTGCATCCTTCGGTGGCAACCTCTTGAGAGACATCTTCTCTGCAATTCTGCAAGAATTAAATCTGTGAAGGAGAACAAACCCAGAGTTTGCCAGAATTTCTTTCACCCAGTTGAACGCCGCTTAATGAGTGTGATTTCCATCTTTAATTGAGAAAGCACCTTTCCTCTCTTGCACTTAAACAGAAAAAAGATTGAAAGCTTGTGTCGTCTGCAACTCATCTTTTGAAGACCAAATTGGTTTACCATCTAGATCTGGAATCTGTGTTGAAGCCAGGGATCGTTAAGTGTTTCCAATCATTTTCTAACATTTACAGCAGCCACTGTAACTTGTATCACTTTGCCATCAGGCAAATCTCACTATTCTTGGAGGAAATGCATCTTAAATTATTCTGAATCCCAATTCTGGATGAAGAAAAGGAGCTGAGGATGAGTTTAATGCAGAACGTGTTGTTTTCGTTACTATGGTAAAAAAAAAAGACCTCTTTTTGAAACATGCTTGCTCCTTTTGTTATATAGTCTGAGGAAATCCCTCTAAATACATAAAGATTATATTGATGTTCCATTTGAGAAATGAGTTTTAATTTTTGTTTTACTATATTTAAATCTTTAAAAGAAGGCGATAAAAGTAATTTTACAATTAGGACATTAGCTTTTAAATTAGTTGTAGGGCTGTTGAACATAATAAAACAAGTTTTTATTTTATTTTTTTTATTCTATATTATCAATAATGCTGTTCAGCAGTTCACAGGAATGCGTCGGGTAATTGTTCCCACAGGGAACAAGGTACAACCTGGAATTGGTCAAATAGATTTAAGCATTTTCTAATTTGGATGTCTGTTTGGTTAAAACACATTAACATTTGATCTGATGTAAATAATTGCATTTTCTTTTCTTTGTTTCTCAGACATCGTTTAATTTAAACAGTTTTTTCCCGAAGATTTTTTTTGCCGCAATAAATGTCCAAAAACAATTAGTTAATAGATAAAAAATTGTGATTTTGGCTAACATTGTAATCCAACCTATGCTGTGTTTTTCACTCGAGTAACAATAATTTTCCTTAAGTACAAAAATGTACTTTCAACTTCTGTTGCTTTTATGCACAAGCGAAGAGTTGACGAATTCAACCAGATTTAACAAACCAAACCAAACACTCGGGATCTCAGCAAAGAATTTCTATTTATTGTTCAAAGGAAGTTTGTGGAGAATTACAGCAGTACACACTTGACTGAACAGCTGCCTTTATCACGTAACACAGTACAGACAAGAATGAGGTCAAAACTTCGATGGTTATTGAAATCAGTTTTAAAATATCACTATATGGCTCCCAGTTGGTGTGCGTATGGCTAATTGTTGTGATTAAAGATGGCCTGGAAATCAAAACGGGCACAACACTCGGTTTTCTCTCGTCAAATTAAAAATGCATAACACCCACACACCGCAGTCAGGAGAAGAAAAAACTACAGAAAATAGATAGGTGGATAGATATAGGATGCGAGGAACAAGCGTGTTGCAGTAAGACTTAAAAATGTAACACCTAAAATGAGGATGGGAGAAAAAAAGAGGAGTGTTTGTCACTTGGAAAACGAAGAATACAAACTAAACCGAGTGCCTAATCTGTACACTTCACGTTTTTCTGTTTTCATGCTCTTCCCACAACGAGGAAATGTATGGAAAACCAGTACGAAATATTCCCCTATGTACGATTGCATCCGAGTTGTTTAAATAGCCTGTTCAGGAAGCATTTAGAATCGATTCTATATGTCTATATATAAATATATTTCTGTTCATAGATATAGATATATATTTCTGTAGATTGCTTTTAAAAATAAATCTATTTATACCCACAGGGGGTGGTGTTCTACATTTAATTTTCTCTCCGGTTACTTCAGAAAAGCGCTCCACAACTCAGAAATGACATGTTCTCAACGGCTAATGTTGGCGTCTTTCCCTTTGAAAAAACAAATCCCAATCGTCTACGCTAAATTTAGCAGCATCCGCTCTGATGCCGTTTCCAATAGAATTCACAAAAGTAAGATCTTTCCTGATTAGACCCAGGAGGAAAACAAATAAAACTCTGGAGACCCGCGGGGCCAAAACGGCACGCGGGTTTCCTTTTGTAATAGCACCATTTGAACTGTTTGTACATTGTTGCTTTAACTCTATTGTGTCCGCAACTCTTTAAAGCCTCTAAACTGAACACAGTCACTCTTTAAAATTGCTGGCTTGTTTCAACACCCACACGGGTCAAACACACACAAATTCAAGAGCACGGTATGCGTTACATTATGCTTGTTTAACTGCTGTTGCATTTGTTCATATTTCACCCGACGTTGAAACAAAACAGCAACTGAAAATGGAAGTTGCTCGCCCAAAAACGGAGATGCACTCAACATTTCGTAAACTTAAGATTTGGGAATTAATGTCCGCTCAGTGGTCCTTGATTAATTTCAGGTTAGGGTTGTGAGGATTTTTACTTTTGGGACGCTAATGCTTAACTAAAAGTGCTAGAGCCACAAAAAAATATGTCTAAATTTGCTCAAGTGATTACAAATTTAAAGCTTCAAGTTTGCGTTTTTTATGCTTTTCACTAAATGCAAGGCCTTTTTTTAATTGGAAAATGTTCAAAAACTGTTAAATCACTTTATAATCTATTGGGAACATCTAATTAAAATTAACATATAGTGTTAAAAATAAAACCTATTCATGGTTTGGTACGTCAGCATTATTGTCCTACCATTGTTTAGTACTAGTTAAGGTTAGAAATAATTAACCTTAACCAGCTTAAACTAGAGTTTAGGGAAGACAACAATGCAAAAGTCCCAATAGGTTATAGTTAGTTATTTTCTGGGGTGCCCAATTAAAAAAAAAAAACATTTTTTTAACATGCAATGGTTATGCTATAAAAAGCTAATTCTTCTTTTAGCCACATTTACAGTAAATTAATAGCATTTACAAAGAATACACTGAAAAATATTTTTTAGAATGGTTACTTAAATATCTTGTGTTCAAAAGTGGTAAAATTGTGTATTTGTGCATTAGTATAATGTACATTAGTTATTACTGCTGGGACACAAATGCACAAGTACTCATATTTTTCTGGCGCAAGTAGCAATACACATCAGTACATTTGAAATAATGTTCTTTTTTAGGACACCCAGAACCCCAAAAAGTCAAACTGCAACTGGTTTTCAAGATAAAATCACCCCCTTTTGTGGTCAACAACATGAAACACTATCAGCGCACTGCAAACAGAGAAAAAAATGTTGCACGTTCATTTTTGGGTCAGCAACTTCTCCTAGAGTGTTTGACCCAAGTCTTTATATGTTTATATATACACACGAATCTGCAGAGAACACTTCCTGAATGAGCTAACAATGAGATTCACACCACTCCATTCAGATGATCTGCTTTGCTCTCCATCATATGGTACGACACCAAACACAGCTAGAGTTAGATATTCATCATCAGCATTAGATCTGGATAAACTAACACCTAACGCCCCTCTCAGACTTTCAGGTGAAAACTGGATGTCTTTAGTAAAGGGGACAGCTTCCAAAATGACAAGACCTACAGAGCAGCCTGCAGAAAGATCCATTAATCTAGAGCCAAACATCATCTATACTGCTTTATACGGGTTGCTCTTACATATACAGGACAGTGTTTCTCAGTCAGACATCTTTATTCGCCCTCGAGCTTCATTTTTTTTTTTAAATGTGTTCTTCGTTTCATGCACGGTAATTCTCTCCTTTTCCCCTTTTCAATCAAACGGTGTTGCGCCTAAAAATGCACCCCTGCCGCAAAATGCAACATTTCAGAGGTTTTCCATCAGTTCTCAGCATGTTTTGCAACATATTGTATTTGACATACAACAAAACAATGAACATATTCAACTTTGCAACATGGTGCTTATATTAATGACTTTTAAAACACATACGAAATGACTATTTCTACTATTACCAATGCCATTTTACAACATCAGTGGCTAAATAAAATTCACTTTATTCTGGGAACTGTGAAAATACCTTGACTGTTTTGGTAAAATGTTTAATAACCATCTAGGTCACTGTAATGTTTGTAAATTCACAAGTTATATTTAACACTTTGTTGTGTGTCTTAACATATGTGAATTCGATTTTTTGACCTATGCCTAACATAATATCTTCTTAAAGTAACATTTATTTAAATTGACACTTTAAGCAGCAACGGCTAACATGTTGTATCCTATTGCGCATGCGTAACTTTTAATAAAATAATTTGGATAACTTTACTTTATAATTCCTTATAGTGGCAGGATTAAACCTTGTACTTAAGTTTAATAACGTTTCGCAGCTTTTCTGTTGATGAATATTTAGTTACAACACTTCCGTTATTTTTGTATTTATTTTAACGGTCGCTGCTCATCGTGGTCGTGTCCGTTTAAAGCCCCGAGAGGGCCGAACTAAAGGGTGCATTTGACGACAGGGGTACTTTTCCTGGTAAAACACCGAAGAAACGATTCAGATCAGTCGTCTTCCAGGTCGTCGCCCTCCGATTCCTCTCCTCCTCTCCGCTCGTAGACTTTATCCCGGTGCCGCTCCTGGATCTCCTTCATCTCCTCGGCATACCGGCAGAAAGCCCCGCCGAACTTTCCCCAGGCTTTGAAGGGTATTGTAATAGAGTTTCTGTAACTGGGCTTCACCTCGCTCACCCGCAGAAACACCCCATACTTGTTGGACCCCACGTCGAAGAAGAACCGCTTCGAGTCCACCGTGATCGACGTTCCTTCGGGGAGCTCTCCGTAAGCCCCGGTGCAGCCTCCACCCCCGGTTAGCTCCTCGTCGTCCCCGCCGTAGTCGTCGATGAGCTTGGCCAGAGCGTCGCGAAACTCGATGAGACCCTGAGCAGGAAGGGCAATGGTTTGCCCGGATTGCATGCCTCCACCGGGCACACCTCCTCCTCCTCCACCGACGCCGAATCCGCCAGGCCCTCGGTTAACGGTTTGGCGGATCCTGAGGAATCTCCCGCGCTGGTTCTCCTTCAGATCGAGGTAGTATTTGCGGTTCTCCCTCACGAGGAACTCGCTCTTCAAGGCCCGCCTAGGCCCACCGTCCTCGCCACCGGAGGACTGCGCGATCTGCTCTGGAGTGCTGGGTCCGAGCTGGGCGTAGTGCTCTATGAAGTCCCCAAGGTAGTCCCGAAACTCCGCCGCGACCGACATGGAAAGCGTCAGGCGACTTTTCGAGCCACCAGCACCGACCTCGGCGATCTTGATGAACCTGCCCTTCGAGTTCTGCTTGACATCGAGGTAGAAGCGCTTGTTTTGAATGTCAAGCCGCTTGGATGCCAGCTCCTGGGTCTCTTGATCCCGCTGGAAGGGCTGAAATCCGCTACCTCCTCCTCCACCACCGCCACCGCTGCTTCCACCGCGCTCACTCCCACTATCCCCATCCGCCATCTTCACCATCACCCAGACCTGCGCTATTTTTTTCCCACCCGTATTTCGTCAGGTCCCGCCTCTGACCCGTTCAGTGATAAAGACCGTACAGCGCTTTGAAAACGTCACCGCCTTGTGATTAGTTGCTTTAGAAGTCAATTATGTTTTTCGATCTCTGATTGGACTGCTGTCTGCCATTCTTTAATGCAAAAATAAAATTCTCTGATCCTATTGGTTCTCATGGAGTGCCTGTCAAAGTTGAGACACCGCCTCATTGTTTTGACAGGCTCAAGGCTGATTGGCGTTCAGCGTTGTCGATAACAAGAACCAAGCACATTCTGAAGATAAGTGCCTGGCGTTATAGTTCGAGTTGAATTTACGTTACTTCTTTGCGTGTTCTGTGGCATCCAAACATTTCCAGCGCATTTGAGTTATCCCAATAATTGCAATTTAATCCATATTAATAATATCAAAATGAGCATTGTGTTTTTACAGGACCGTTGTTGTCTTTTTAACATTACAATGACTGTAATAAAAGGTCAGTGCAGACAACACGGAGACAAAAGCAAACGTAAATGGCAAACAAAAGCTTATAATAAGAGTAAGGAGAAAATATACAAGCATAAAATGTGTACCTAAAGTACAATAAAAAGGTGGAGCACAGATATAATGAATAAACAATGCAAGAGTAAAATGGAAAATATCACTTTAGTGCAAAATAAGAGCATTATATTTTCTGATTTATGTTCTTCTATAATGTACCTCTAAATCACCTACAAAAATGGTACCTGAGTTGCAGAGGAAGATCAAGTCAATTCATCATGTGGGAAATGCTCCAGGAACATTGGAGAATATTTCATTAAATATCCTTGGAAGCTAGAAGTTTTGCTATATTTACTGGTTTTATTAATGATAGAAACCATGCAGAAAAGCAACTTATGTGATTTTTATTATTTTTATCTTAAGAAATTATTGGCTTTATGTTTTAAAAAAAATCTCAAAATGTTTATTAAATGTTTACTTAAAAGGGAATCGAAAAAATGAAACACGTTATTAAATTGTTCAAATTCTAACAATTTTCTAAGATTATGCTAAGATTAAAGCTGAAATCTGGTGGTTACTAAATTACATTACAGCTCAGTTTAAAATACGTAGAAAAATATCTAATGATTTGCTTTTAATAAAATATGCGTGATCAAATAATTCTGTTTTAAAAGTGTATTTTCTACAAATCGAGAAATGTACAGCCCCGCCTACGTGTTATCCTTACTTACATCATTCAATGTTGGGGGATGGTAAACATTTACATGTGCAATTTCAATTGGTCCTTATTGGATTCGCACCAGTAAGCCGCTTCCCAATTGGCTGATTCCAGCGCTCGGCGTACCATAAGCGGTGTCTGTCGAAGGCGGTTTATTGTTCCTCTAAATCGAGCGGTGAAATAGATTTTAGCAAGAATCTTCTGCGCTAAGCAAGGAGCTCTACTTCACAAAAATGGTATGGTGTTCCATTTATGTAATATTAAGTGTGACCTAGTGTGTCAGCCCTTCACTTTATCTAACGATTTTTTTGTGTTTTCATTGAAAATTTGCACAACTAGCTCTAGTGCTAACGCTTTCGCTCCGCTAGCTCGCTGAAGAAGCACGCGCGCTAAAACGCTTTTTGTGGAAGCTAAAAAATAACGACACCGGTTGTAAACCTTTCAATTAAAGTATCCGGTTTCTTTGCTTAGAAGTGTTTAATGCGTCCAAACGGAACGTGGAAGTGTGCAGCGGTTAACGTTAATATCCCCATGATCTGTTTGCTGCTGTTACTAAAACGTAAAAAAATCGCAATACGTTTACCTAAATCATTATTTTCAGCGTTTTACTTCTTTAGTTATTGGTTTGGGAGGTTACCTGTTTTTCTGGTTGGTATAATTTTACCTATTTTAACGAATTAACCTACTGTAACTGTAGAAGTTTAAAAGCGCGGTCATTAGATAATTTTTTTTCGCTAATGTCCAGAGATAGTCCATGTCTGCATTTTCTCTTCCGTCGTTTGGTAAAGAGAAGAAAACGAATCTGTCTATTTTTTGCGTATTTGTATCCAAATGAATGCAATTATTATCGAATTCGGTAAGCCTGGTCCACAACTGTACTGAGGTATTCTAATACTGAGGTATTATAAGCTGTTATTATATATATATATATATATATATATATATATATATATATATATGGAGATGTGTGCGCGTGAAATGCATGGATGCTGTGAAAAGAAACTCCATTTACTGTACACAGACCAGCATCTACTGAGAACAGGAATGGTAGGTTTCACAGATTTCCGCCTGCGAAGTAAACTTTTTTACGAGGATCTTGGGATGAACTTGACTTCATTTTTAATGTCCATTCGATGCACTTATTATTGATGGTGATGTGGTGGATGAAACTGCTTTCAGCTCTAGTTCTTGCTGTTCTCATTACATCCGCTCTACAGGTTTATGAAGTTCTCAACTAAACTTTCGTTTTTTTTTTTGGTCATGTATAAGGTCTTTATTGTACTTTCAAGCTTGATTGTGCTTTATATATTCAAAAGTCCTGCATGTATTACATCGATCTACTTTGTTTAAAACGTTGTATTATTATGTTAATAATTTGTTAATCAATTTTTTTCATTTTAAATGGTGGAGATAAATTGACCATTGCCTCATCCCAATTTTTATTGATACTTAAAAAAAAATAATAATTTTGGCTAGTGCTTTTATTGCATATCCAAGCGTTTTAGTCCAAAACTTTTATCTGATGTTTTTGTGGGTACATAAAACTATAAACATATTGTTTGTTATTAAAAGCCTTGATGTCATGATGTTCCCAAATTATGTACACTTAGTGTAGTGTCTAAAAGTATGTAAATGTACATATTCCGTGGGTTACTTCACTGACTAGAGTGGAGAGAAGAGTTTCAGCTTCTAGATATGTATTATTTTGACATTAATTATTCCTATCTTAGACAAGTGATGGTGGTTCCTACAACAATCACAAAACAAGCTCAAGCTCCAGAAATGAGAAGCAGCACAGCACGAATGTGAACTTCTGGTGATGAGCTGAAGCAGCTATGAGCCTGTCTGGCAACGAGACATGTACCATTAAGGTTTTGTAATGAGCAACTTCTAATTGAGTCAAATTTCTTAATTTCTCAGGTTGCTGTCTCAATGTAGACGTCATTGCTTGACAGCCTGAAGCTGGAAGTTGTTAGTCATTGAATCACTACTTCAGTTGCTGGTGAATTGGTCTCTTGCTGGGTCTGCAGCATCCTTCAGCAAGTCTGATCACGGTGTGGCCTTCGCAGACGTAGTCTGAAAGAGCCCAAAACCTGACTACATTTCACAGAACCCATGTCATTTCTCCAATGTGACCATAACAAATAATATCTCCAAAGACTGTTTTCTTGCAAGGACAAGAGCAAATTAAAATGAATTGATGCGTAATTGTCTGAAATATTGAGGTAAACCAACAACAGAAAATAGTAAGATGACGATTTTCAATCCTTTCACACATTCTGAGTGTCTTTTGAGGCTCCCCGTTTCCCCTTAACCCCCAAAACAAGCTTATGGTTAATTGACATTGAATGTAAAGATGCGAGCAGTCCTGAGATAAACCAGGAAGCTGTCCAGGGTTTAACATGCCTTTAGTGTAGGGGAAAATGCATAATTAGAAATGCTTATGTTAAATTCTTCTATTCCTATGCACTACGTTTGTTCATAGTGTTCCTGTATTGAGATTTGTTCATTGTTGTTTTAGGCCGGAGGTAAGGCAGGCAAAGACAGTGGCAAGGCTAAGGCTAAAGCAGTGTCCCGCTCACAGAGGGCCGGACTTCAGGTGAGCTCCTTTTTTTTATTCACTGTTATAAAGTATACTTTTCCCTAAAATGTGAAAATGGTGACATTTAATATTTCTTGATGGTTGCTTTGCAATGATCAAACAGATTACGTAATACTGTCAGCTTAAGAAATAACTTAACTTTGTAGTTTCCAGTGGGACGTATCCATCGGCATCTGAAGACTCGAACCACAAGCCACGGTCGCGTGGGGGCAACAGCGGCCGTGTACAGCGCAGCTATCCTGGAGTATCTCACCGCCGAGGTTAAACTCCCAAATAATCTCTACACAGCAGTATTGAGAGAAAGCGAGGGAACTGGTGCACAGTGGGATTTGTGTGGCTTGTCTCAGGCAGCCATTTTCCCTTAACATGTGGAAAGTCCTTAACTGAGGCTAATTATTGTCTGACAGAGTAATATGATACTTCAGTGGACAAGTCGCTCCAATTCTATGAAATCGAAGTGAAGTTCTGTTTGGTCAATCACAACTATTAAGTTAATACATTTAAAAGACTTGTACTTTCAAAATAAAAGACTTTGGAGGAGCTTTTAAGCCGTTCCACTGTAGTTTCGGAAGAATTGAGATTAATTTTTCATGTAATTTCATGAATGAGATATCGCATCTGTCCCTCAATGCGAAGATGACCTGAGAAGCGGTCATATTTTTATCAGTCACTGATTTTAAGCGCAACACTAAAATTTTATGATCACCACCAAAAACCCTTAAGAAAGCTATTAATTGTGTCTAAGATTTGCTCTTTATTAACAATACTTAACAGCATGCCCTAGTAACTAATGGTTGTACAGACCCACACACGTTAGGATAAAAGATGGTTCCAAAGGTGTGCCAAATGTCTATTGGTTTAGTAGTGCTTTTTTTTGGTTGGCTTTTAATTGTTGTTATATTCAAAATACATTTCTTTACAATTAGCAATTAGGTTTTAGAGATGGACTGTACAAAACCTTTTCTGGTGAGCAATTTTACATTTTCTGTTTTACATGTTAAAACGTATGTCTTGTAGTTTAGTGGATCTTTAGTGGGCCTAATGAGGATGAATATAACACATGGGAATTATCCTGGAGAGCTTCTTCACGAATCACCTGATAACACGAGGAAGCTCATGACCTGTGAAAACCAGGTCCCTTAAGTTGCGCTGTGTATAGTTTGTGTTGAGTTTAATTCCAGGGTGATTATTCCCACAGGTTTTGGAGTTGGCAGGAAATGCCTCTAAAGATCTGAAGGTGAAGCGCATCACCCCTCGCCATCTACAGCTTGCCATCCGTGGAGACGAGGAGTTGGACTCCCTCATCAAGGCCACCATTGCTGGTGGTGGTAAGTTGATACGAGCTGTATTAAATCAGTTTGCTTATAGTCCAGTTTCACAAGTGTTCTGAACAGGATGCTTTATTTAGATTGCGTTTAGGGAAGAGGGGGCCACAGTCCAAGAGTTTTGCTTCACCCTGATGCGTTTTTTTTTCCTAGTCGCAAAATGTCATCTCCTTCTTACACTGCATGAGTTAATCACAGGCGTTAGAAGTTTTAATCATATGATTTATGTTCTCACACTTTACGAGCTGATGCGACCCGGCTGCTCACACTGTACGTCTACCAAACCATTGACTGTGTGGTACAAACAGTAATGTGAAAATTCTCAGCTGAGCAACTTTCAACTGGGTTTATCACCAAAGGCAAGTTAGCTACATTAGCAGTTTGTGCAATTCTCTGCAGAACTATCTTTATTCTTTTTCAGCAGCTCCTCGTTGGCTGTGAGACGTCCAGTTTATGATGTGCACTTCCATTTTTTTTTAAAGATAAAGAAGCTATTAAATATAAAAGAAAAAAATGTGGACCAATGAGGAAATGGCTGAGAAGGTGTGTTTGTACATATGCAGAGTGAGCTGATGTTCCATTGAATCGGCCTGGAACTGAAGTATCAGCCCTCCAGAACTGACCCTGGAACCGTATTCCTGCAGGTTTTAGTTCCAAACCTGCTTCAGTATGCAAACCTTCCAGGCAGCAGCTACGTCTCACTGACAAACTTATAGTTTTCCATGTGTGATTTGAGTTAATATAAAGGTTATATGCTTATTGTACGCCATCTGACTACAGTAGACTGGTTGCTAAGGAAGCAGAGTGTCATCACTCATGCTTGTGTGCTGTGCAATGTTATCAAACACCATCTTTATCACATTTTCTAAACAAATTATATTGAGTTGAACTATACTGCAGAAGTATACTTCTCTAGCCATGAATTGCTCGTCGTCTTGGGTATGAACTGCTAAGAACACCCAATCACACATTTCTAATTATTTAAGGCAGATTGTGATTTGATTAAAATTCACCACCCTCTTAAACTCTAAACGATGCAGGGGGTCATTAGGTAAGAATTCTGTGATGAACTCCTCCAATGATTTGGGCTGATTTGATGAGGGTTTTGATCTGGAGCAGATGGAGGAGCTTCTTGTTTACATTTATTTATGTAGCCCTACCTCTAATCCCCTCTTTTGTTGTCCACTTGTAGGAATGAGGACTAATTATCAAGTCCTGTAGTTCTTCTGCTCATTTCAGTGATTCAGTTGGTGCTTGTTGTTGATGAGCTAGCCCAGGGGTGTCCAACGTTGGTCCTGGAGAGCCGGAGCCCTGCACATTTTAGTTGCAACCCTGTTGTAGTATGCATACTACTCTACTTCAGCCAATCAGAGGACCATAATTAGTGCCGCAGATGTGTTTCATGATGGTTGAACCAAAAATGTGCAGCGCTCCGGCTCTCCAGGGCCGACGTTGGACACCCCTGTGCTAGTGTTTTACCTTTTTGACTGGCTGAAGTATAGATAAACATGGTTCAGTGGGTGAATGATTGTGGTTTTGTTCAATCTTTTATTTTATTTTTCAATAGAATGATCCATTAAACTAGAACCCATTAAGGAGCTTTAGTTTCCTTTATCTAATGATGTGACTATTAAGATGGGTTAGCAGCTCTATTGTGGGGTTAAGTATGCACCTGACTGTTTGAGCAGGAATATTAAATAGCGGTGTTTTCTTGCAGGAGTGATTCCACACATCCACAAGTCTCTGATTGGGAAGAAGGGCCAGCAGAAGACTGTGTAGGTTCCCATCATGCCTCTGAGCTGCGACAGATTCAAGGACTCGCACTCGGGATGTGTCCAGATTGGCTTGAATTTATTCTTTAATTTTTAAGTTAATATTAATGTTTTACTAGTCACATGTGATTTTTGTGTTGGTTGTTTCATCGCCAAAACTAGAATGGCAAAATAATGCCCCGCCCCTCTTGAACATAGCTATTTTAGAGACTAACAGGAAGTGAGTGATCTTTCCTGCTGTGATTGTGGATTTGTTTGTTGAATTGGCCAGAGTTATGAAGCTGTTTTATACTGAAAAAATGCAAATGATTAAAACTTTTATACAAAAACGAATGATGGCGTTTGTTCCTACTCTTCTCACATCGGGAATGTTTTAAGTCTGGTGTTTTAGCATAGGAACTGATGGGCTGGTCTTTGGCTAATCGATTTATTTCAGCCCCTATACAGACTGGTTTCCTTTACCTTATTGTGACTAATTTAAGAAACCAAAACCCTGAAGATCTTCAACACCGTTCTCTTGAGATGTGAAGGAGTATAACTGTGCTCATGGCTGTTGCCACAGATTTTCTGGCAGCAATCACAGTTACAGGATTTTTTTTTTTATGTCCAGACAAACATCTTTGATAAAAGGGCTTAATCTGACTAATTTAGTTTCAAACAATGTTTGATATGATTTGATATGTTGACATTTGATATGGTATTTTAATGTTCAAAGTGAACTTGTAAATTTTGAAGGATTGAGTGAACAGAGTGAATCTGGTGATTAAGGTAAGAACTGCCGTTAAAACAGACTAAATCTAATTTTTTGTGTGTGTGTGAACAATGTTCCTTAAGAGGTTAGTTTGTTCAGGTTCAGAAGGAAACTTTTTATGTGTGGACCATGATAAAAGCAACACTACGTATTATTTCGTGACGTTTTAAGATGTGGAAAATAAGGTCATGTTTACTTGTTAAATTTTAATTTTTTTTTATACATTTCTATGCTCATGCTAGCTGTGGGAGAAATTATCAAGTAAATTGCTCTTATAGAATTAAACGTAAAGTATTTTAAGCCATGCTGTACACGTTGGCCATTTGAACACAGCTAGTTTAAATAATGGGATGATTGCTGTTTTTATTAAGTTAATTAGCATAAGAAATCCTTCGAGTAGATTAACTGCATAGATGATTGAACTTCGTTAAAGAAAGCGCTGCAACGTATGACATTTTTTTTTTCACTAACTGCTTTTTAATTTACTTGAGTAGATTTTAAGAACGGCTCTTTTATTTGAATATACTTTCCATAGAGTAGCTGAACTTTTAATTTAATCAACTATTTGTAAACTCTCCACCTCTGGACATGGCATGTCTTGACATTTCGATTTTAAAAGTAGCGTTTTAACTTGAAAAGCATTTTTTTTTTCGGTGGTCATGTACCGATCTAAAAAAAACTCCCAACTATTTAAATCGCCTTAATAAAATAAAAATTGAATTATAGCTGTGCTGAATTATACTATGCTTGACGCCGCTAAAGGGACTCTTGTTTTGGTTTTACCTTTCCTTTCCTGTCTCGTGATGGTTTATATCCAGTTTTGAGTATTTGCGAAAGTTGTATTGTGATTGTATTTAACATGTGCAACCATTTATACCCAAGTACTTTTCATCGATTTTTTTTTATTATCCCAAGTTATTTTAGTTTTTATTCGCATCGCCGAGTTCGTTAACCACCATCAGCAAGAGCTCTCTGACTGCGAGTATGAGAAACAAGTCTAGCTTTCAGCTGTATTGTCCACTCTCGCTATTGAGTACGCTTTAATGTAGTTTAATGTGTGTTTTGCAGATTATATAAGTAACCCTGCTGTTTTGCTGAAGCTGGCGGACTCTTGTACACTGCAACGTCTGCTTGTTGCTTGCTTCACAGTTCCTGCGGTCCTCTTGAGAACCAGCGGGACACGAGTGAGGCTTTACGGCGCTAGCATAACTCGTTTTCTGCTCAGCTAACATTTTTGCTGCCATTACTTTGCCTTACAGAGCACGCATTTACAGTTCCTCCAGAAAACAGTTGGTTGTCCCAAAAGAAGAGGGCTCAAAGTCCATCCCTTGAGGGACGCACCCCTGCACAGTTTCACTTCAGCCTTTGTGCAACACACCTGATTCCAGAGTTTAGGTTCACCTTGGCTTGTTTGAAGCTCCTGGTGTGTTTCTAAAATAATGGTCGGCACAAAAACAGGGGTTCCAGGAAATTACTTTAAGGGTTCTTCGTCTGCTGCAACATTCATTTTCAGGCATGTATTCGTCTCTAAACGCTTGCAACCTCAGACGTGCATGCGCAATCACACAGGTGTCACCAGCTCTGGTCCTGGAGGGCTTCTCTCCTGAATATTTTTGATCTATGTATAGCTGAAGCTAGAGTAGTCTGCACACAGGTTGTAACTAGAGTGTGCCGGGCAGTAGCCCTCTAGGGCTGGGGCTGGTGATGTCCATGCGGTGTCAGTTGTTCTTAAGCTGAACGCCTTTACCAGACTCTCTCAGGTGTAAGGGGATACCTCTCGTGAATAAACTCTGTAGGTATAATGTTGTTTCATCATTTGCTGTCTCAAGGTGGTTGTCAAACTGCTTATGGGTGTTTGAGATTTAGGTAATGTGCTCCTGTCAGCACTGACAGTCCCCTGCAAAGTTTTTTGAAGACCAGCAGAGCTAGGCCTGGGAGCAAAAGCTTGTGTGTTCCTGGTGCTCCACATCTGGTGGCATTCAATTTGAGTGTTTTGGTCAGGAAAAATGTGAAACTTAATGTCCTTGTGCGAGTGTGGCTAGATGCTTGTGTGACTTAATGATTATTGATTGTTTCGTATCCTTGCAGAGAAGCGAGTGGCCATTGTGTGGAGTAGAGAAACACCAGATCGGGTGTTTTCTGTGTTCATAAAAGGTTTTTGGTTTGAGTTCAGGGGGTTCTTTACAGGTGTTGTGGGGTGGTCTGGTCTCCTCTGCTCTGCACCATTACAGCTTGGAGAGCGCATTGATGTGTAAATTGTCTGAGGCATTATTTTAAATAGCTAATGAAATTATGCAATTTTTCCCAAGAACATGTATAGTTGTCCCTGTTTGTTATTGGAGTTCCTGGCCCTCCACCGCTGACTGTATATAACATGAACACAGCGTGTGTGCGGTCACACACTGGTTTCAGCAGAAAACAAATGAAGCTCGGTGTTTGAATAAATCTGCCACTTCCTCCTTCCACAAAGCATTACTACAAAATCATATGTCAAAACAGGCAAAAAGAGGTTAATTGGTGGATCAGAAATGAAAAGAACGAAATCCCAGCTTTTGGTAAGTGCTCTCGTTTGGTTAGTCGGATTCTTTAACATGCAAAAATACAACCTTAAAAATGTAATAAAAAATGCCCCCTCAGAGACATTATAAAGGACAAAACTAGTTAGAGGAATAAAAAACCTTGAAGAAATGGGTTTTAAACTAATTTTTCAGCCATTTCAAATGTAGCCATTTTTTTTTATCATAGGTGTTAATGAACATCTGCTCACTTCCAGTCCCAGCGTCAGTTGAGGCGTCACAGGTCCAGTCTATTCTTATTGGCTATTGTTAAGGAAAGAGGCGGGCGGCTGCTTTCCCTCCAATGAGAGGGCAGAGAATCATCTAACCAGTGCATATCTTGATGTTGACCCAATTGTATAAACTTTCACAGAAATATTCCTCGACCAAACTTACCTTACATTTGTTACATCGATTTTTATTTGTATTTAATATTAATTGATTATATTAATGACTTAAAAATATTCAACTTACCCTCGTATTTTCCCAAAACCATAAAGACTTTGTTCCACTGTGGAACAATTGTAGATATATTGGATATAAAACAGGAGATAAGGGACAGCACTATTAACGCTCGTATCCTTTGGAATGTCAAGTTCCAGAAGTATGAAACTCGTCTATCAAAATGACCTCATCCGCCATCAGTGTTTTAATGCTGCAATGAGAAAATATTACTTGTTGGGTATACGTAGCCTCAGATGTGAAAATTCTGTGCTTTTCTCGTGACGCTCTTTTTTTGCATGTTAAGGAAGAAGATAATGTGGATTTAAGTGCTAGGTTAACCTATGCTACCGTGAAATCTAACCGATACATGTTATCGGAGCCTAATTCATTACAGGTAATTGTGATTTATCTAGTTATGTAAAATATCAGTCCATCTTGTTTTGTTATTTGTTTTCTTATTGTTTGGAGTTTGTTTTCGGTTTCCTAATGCAGGTCATTTTGTGCTTTCTCTTCCATTTTTTTTGTAACTAATGGACACGGCTTGCTTTGACTCGACTCGGTTTGTGTTTCCACTGACTTTCAGTATCAGTTTTTCTGAATTGTTATGAAGGTCATAATTAGCGCACCCCAAACCGGTTGAGTCTTAATATTCAAAACAGCTTGGTGGAATTTGGCGAAAGTTCCTAGAAATGCTTGAATGCAAAATGTTTTTAGTATAACTTTTCAAATTCAAGTCATTGCTATTATTTAGTTTTTGCTGGCTATTTAATCTTAGTAAATTATATTATTTAATAATAGATCTATGTGATGCCTGTTCAGTATTGCTTAAACACAAGATCAATAGCTTGTTTTGTAGCTAGACATGACCAATTTTACTTGTGTACTATCTACATAAATTAATTCTCAGCTGAAGTAAAATAGTTTTGGGCAAGGCAAGGCAATTTTTTCGTGTGGCACATTTTCGTACACATTGACAAGTGCTTTACAGAAGAATAGATAAACCGAGAAAAAAACAGATCATATATAAAAGCAAGGGATACAACATTAAAGCAATTAAAATGTATTAAAAGAAAAGCAGAAGTTCATAGTTCAAGTTCATGCTGGTCAAACAGCAGTGCTCATTCAGTAAATGCACATTTAAATAAATAACATTTTAGTCTAAATTTAAATGTGACTAAAGTTTTAGCTCCTCTAATCTCTCCTGGAAGCAGGTTCCAGCTGCGGGCAGCATAGTAGCTGAAAGCAGCCTCTCCCTGTTTAAAGCGAGCCTGTGCTAGTTCTAACTGATTCAAACCTAATGATCTGAGCGCTCTGTTTGGTTTGTATATATTAATTATATCTGGGGTGTATTTTAGTGTTGAGACGAACAGCAGCACTTTAAAATCTGTTCTGAACGTCACTGGAGTCATTGAAGAGACCTGACTCGGACTTTCTAGTTCTGGGCAGGATCCGCGCAGCCACATTCTGAAAACGCCATGATTTATTATTTTGTATATTAAACTACTGTTTGGCACATGGAGTGTCTATTTTTTTACTAGGCTACCAAGCTAAAAAAAAAAAGCTAGTCTCTTTAATATTAATACTCTAGAGGTTTTTCTACTGTAAATAAAAAAAATGAACGAAAATTAACTTCTATGTACTAAAGAATAGTCCTTTTAAGCCACTTTAAGTTTAAACTATCTAACATTTATTCTCTAAAAATGTCATCTACTCTATAATATTCCTATCCATAATTATTGTCCTAGCTTAAAGCATTTCCGAAACCTCTTATAACTTTGATGCTCTATAAAAACCCTACCCTCTAAAATCGACCTACCCAACAGAATGGACACACCTTTATCCTTTACATATGGAAAGGGGGCACATGCAACATCCGTTTAGTCAAGTCAAGTTTATTCATAAATAACTTTCAAAACCAGCTTCACGGTGGTGCAGTGGGTAGCACGGTCGTCTCACAGCAAGAAGGTCGCTGGTTCGAGCCTCGGCTGGGGCAGGTGGTATCTCTGTGTGGAGTTCTCATGTTCTCCTCGTGATCGCGTGGGTTTACTCCGGGTGCTCCGGTTTCCTCCACAAGAACAAAGACATGCGGAATAAGTGAAATGAGTAAGAACGATTGCCCGTAGTGTTAAAGTGTGTATGAGTGTGTGATGGGTTGCGGCTGGAAGGGCATCTGCTGCGTAAACCATGTGCCAGAGAGTTGGCAGTTCATTCCGCTGTGGCGACCCCGAAAGGGAAGAAAGCCGACATGAAGATGAATGAATGAACTTTCAAAACCCATCTCAGTACCGACCAGTTCAGAGCAAAGTACTGAAAACATACAAACACCACAGACTCACGTGATAACTCAGATCTCCTCATATATTGTTTCGTTTTCATGACGCCTCATGTTTTATTTTATTTTTACTACATTCACACAGACACATTTTGAGTCTCTGGTGTTGCACTCCTGTTACAAAGCCAGGCTTGGTGTCTCCTCCAGGCTGTGTGTGTTTGAACAGTGACTACCTGTTAATTTTACAGAGAATTATATATAAATGGAGGTAAAATTAGTTTATTCAAACCTAAAGACCAATTACTGTGTTGTTGATTTAAAAAAAAAACTTTAATTCAGGAAAACTGAATAAATTTTCTTAGTTGTAGATCTTGCTTTGAAAAAGTTCTTTCCTCAATTTTTTTAGGAGAATGGATCACGGTAGCAGCTTCAGCGAGGATCAACACCACTACTGAGCTTTGTGTCTGTAAAGAGCACCAACTCCATGGGGGAACCTCGCGAGGGATCAGACCTCTCAAAGACCAGGTAAAATCATCTGTTGAGGAAGAACTTTGAACAAAATTTTCTTCATTCTTTTGAGTTTTCCAATTTTTATTTTGAATGATCTGGTTTCAGTTCTTCGGAAGAAGAAGATCATGATGTTCAGCAGCAGCTTCAGCGAGGAGGATCTCCTCTACCAAGCGGTGTGTCTGTGAAGAGCACCAACTCCATGGGGGAACCTTCTAAATTCAGTGAGGCATCAAAACCCTTTCAGGCCAGGTGAAATCATCCACAGAGAAGAAACTTTGAAGAAAAATGGACAATTCTTCCGAGTTTTCTCCATTTTTATTTTGAATGATCTGGTTTCAGTTCTTCGGAAGAAGAAGATCATGATGTTCAGCAGCAGCTTCAGCGAGGAGGATCTCCTCTACCAAGCTGTGTGTCTGTGAAGAGCACCAACTCCATGGGGGAACCTCCTAAATTCTGCGAGGGATCAGAACTTTTACAGGCCAGGTGAAATCCACAAAAAAGGAACTTTGCACAAAAATTCTTCATTCTTACAAGTTTTCTTCATTTTTATTTTGAATAATCTGTCTTCAGTTCTTCGGGAGAAGAGGATAATGATGTTCAGCAGCAGCTTCAGCGTGGAGCATCTCCTCTACCAAGCTGTGTGTCTGTGAAGAGCACCAACTCTATGGGGGAACCTCCTAAATTCAGTGAGGCATCAAAACCCTTTCAGGCCAGGTGAAATCATCCACAGAGAAGAAACTTTGAAGAAAAATGGACAATTCTTCCGAGTTTTCTCCATTTTTATTTTGAATGATCTGGTTTCAGTTCTTCAGGAGAAGAGGACCATTATTTTCAGCAGCAGTTCCAGAAAGGAGCATCTCCTCTACCAAGCTGTGTGTCTGTGAAGAGCACCAACTCCATGGGGGAACCTCCTAAATTCTGCGAGGGGTCAGAACTTTTACAGGCCAGGTGAAATCATCCACAGAGAAGGAACTTTGAATAACAATTCTTCATTCTTCTGAGTTTTCCATTTATGTTTTGAATGATCTTGTTTCAGTTCTTCGGGAGAAGAGGATCATGATGTTCAGCAGCAGCTCCAGAGAGGAGCATCTCCTCTACCAAGCAGTGTGTCTGTGAAGAGCACCAACTCCATGGGGGAACCTCCTAAATTCAGTGAGGCATCAAAACCCTTTCAGGCCAGGTGAAATCATCCACAGAGAAGAAACTTTGAAGAAAAATGAACAATTCTTCCAAGTTTTCTCCATTTTTATTTTGAATGATCTGGTTTCAGTTCTTCAGGTGAAGAGGACCATTATTTTCAGCAGCAGCTCCAGAGAGAAGCATCTCTTCTACCAAGCTGTGTGTCTGTGAAGAGCACCAACTCTATGGGGGAACCTCCTAAATTCAGTGAGGCATCAAAACCCTTTCAGGCCAGGTGAAATCATCCACAGAGAAGAAACTTTGAAGAAAAATGAACAATTCTTCCAAGTTTTCTCCATTTTTATTTTGAATGATCTGGTTTCAGTTCTTCAGGAGAAGAGGATCATTATTTTCAGCAGCAGCTCCAGAGAGGAGCATCTCTTCTACCAAGCTGTGTGTCTGTGAAGAGCACCAACTCCATGGGGGAACCTCCTAAATTTAGCGAGGCATCAGAACCCTTTCAGACCAGGTGAAATCATCAGTCAATTTTGCTTCAAGTAAGGTGTTTTCCATCCCATTCCACCACCTAAGGATGAGGAGTTAAAAAGTTCTGGAAAGAGATTTTCTGTCTTTCTGAGATGGCACAACAAGAGGCTGTTCCTTTAGGAATGCAGCTGTCTCTTGTTTAAGGTGTTTTAACACAAGGAGAGAGACAGTAAAGCCATGTCTTGTTTGTGGTTGTTCTTGAAAAACTGACTCCAGCTGCAGTCCACCCTTTGTGAATCCCCACATTTTCTGAAGCGGTTTTGCTTCACAACCCTCTCCAGGTTGCTGTTATTCCTATTGCTTGTACTCTTTGTTTTCTACCACTTTTTCTTCTTTTCCTTTCCTTCAGCTTTATTAATGTGCTTTTATATAGAGCTTTTGGAGCAGCCAGCCTTTTTTTTTGCAATCCCCTTTTGTGTCTTGCCCTCCTAAAGGTGCCAATGGTCATCTTTTGGGAAACTTTTAGGTGAGCAGTCTACTCCTTGGTTGGGTTGCGTTAGTGTACAGAGCTTGACTGATAGACTAATTAACAGTTTTTGCAGAGTTAATTGGCTGTGTAATAGCCAACCATTAAGCTATCTAAATGGATAAGATGAAGATTGTTAAGCTCACACACAAAGAGTCCATGCAACCAACTTATATGTAGGTTAAAATACATCCAAATGTTTTGGGCAAATTTAAAGGAGGCCCAGACTTGGTGCAGTCAGCAATTGGAAATGTGTCCACAGAGACGGGACATGGTTGTTGTGAAGAAGTCTGACCAAACCCCCCCCCCCAGCCAGGAGTGGAAACATGTTTTTTTTATCAGCTCTGAAGTCGATAAGTTTTAACATTGGAGCGAATAAGAACCTGCTCACTTCTGTAGTCAGCGTCAAGTGTCCACTTGAGGTACTGCAGTTTAATAACTTTCTTCTTCTTCTTCTTTCGGCTGTTCCCAGTTTAGGGGTCGCCACAGCAAATCATCTGTTTCCACCTAACTCTTTTCACCTCTAAAACATTCCTCACAAACTCCTCCTTCAGGATCACTCCTACCCCATTTCTCTTCCTATCCTCACCATAGTAAAACAGTTTGTATCCCCCTCCAATACTACGCGCTTTGCTACCCTTCCACCTGGTCTCCTGCACACACAGAATATCTACCTTCCTTCTCAACATCATGTCCGCCAGCTCTCTACCTTTCCCGGTCATTGTACCAACGTTGAGAGTCCCTATTCTCAGACCTATACTCTTGCCTTTCCTCTTCTCTCTCTGCCTACGAATCCTTCTCCCTCCTCTCCTTCTTTGACCAACAGTAGTCCAATTTCCACCGGCACCCTGTAGGTCAACAGCACCGGTGGCGGTCGTTGTTAACCCGGGCCTCGACCGATCCGGTATGGAAATCGAATTGATGACTTGCATATTTGGTATTGGCATGTTTTACGGCGGATGCCCTTCCTGACGCAACCCTCTCTATTTATCCGGGCTTGGGACCGGCACAGAAGTCACTGGCTTGAAACCCCTGTGGCTAGATTGTTTGTTTGAAAAAAATATGTTTGTAAATTTAGCTGAAGTTTTGTTCCATTGGCATACATGTTTTTCAGGTATCTATTTCAAACATCATTAAAACGTTTTTGCTCTAAGAAGTTTATTGCACCAGTTGGTGTGTGCTCGACTAACTGTATTTTGACAATAAACAGAAACTGATTTTCTGTTGGTAAAAGGTTTTTGTGCTCTGTTTATGTCCTGCAGTGGAAGGAAGAGTCCAAGTAGTCAAGACAAGTCCGAGGGCCAACCTGATCATTTTGAAAGGCATCCCACTGTAAACCCAAGCACAAAACTGAATGCTAGCCAAACATTGGACGCCATCATCGAATACTTAAAAGAGCAACACAAGGCAAGCATGAAGAGGAAGTATGAGAGCTTATTTGAAGGAATCATTAAACAAGAGAACAAAACCCTCCTCAGCAAGATTTACACACAACTCTACATAATAGAAGGAGAGAGGGACAGCGTGAATGAAGAACACGAGATCGTGCAAATTGAAAAAACCAAGACGGAACGCCTGCAAGGTACTCCGATTGACTGCAATGATATTTTTCATCCCAAATCAGATTCGAGTTTTGAAAGAAAAACAGAGGAAAATGTAAAGACCGTTCTCACCAAAGGAATTGCGGGAATTGGAAAGACCGTATCGGTGCAGAAGTTCATTCTGGATTGGGCTGAGGGCAAAGCTAATCAAGATGTTGATTTTATTTTCGTTCTTCCATTCCGGGAGCTAAACTTGGTGAAAGATGAACGGTACAACCTTCACAGACTTCTTCTTGACATCCATGGAGACCTTCTGGAGTTTGATACAATGCTGTACAATCTGTGTAAAGTATTATTCATCTTCGATGGTTTGGATGAAAGCAGATTTTCTTTGATATTCTCAGACTTTGTGAGCATTTCCAACGTGTCTACAACCTCTTCAGTGAGGGAGCTCGTATCTAACATCATCACAGGAAGCTTGTTGCCTTCAGCTCTCGTTTGGATCACTTCTAGACCGGCGGCAGCCAGTCAGATCCCCTCACGTTACCTCGGCCGAGTGACAGAGGTCCAGGGCTTCACTGACTCTCAGAAGGAGGAGTATTTCAGCAAGAGGATCCGTGACCATCAGCAACTCAGCAGAATCATCTCGCACATTAAAAAAGCTAGAAGCCTCTACATAATGTGCCACATACCAGTCTTCTGCTGGATCACATCCACCGTGCTTCAGAACATCTTGAAACAAAACGAAAGTGCAGAAATTCCAAAAACGCTGACCAAAATGTACATCCACTACTTAATCATTCAGATGAGCGTGAAGAGAGAGAAGTTTGATGAGGCAAGTGGGGGCAATGATCAAAATTCTGAGTTCCTGCTGGAGCCAAATAGAGATTTGATTTTGAAGCTGGCTGGACTGGCTTTCAAAGGTCTGATGAACGGTGAGATCCTGTTCTACGAAGAGGACCTGAAAGTTAGTGGGGTAGACATTGACGAGGCCTCTCTGCGTTCTGGGTTTTGCACTGAGATCTTTAAGAAGGAATCTGTGATCTACTCGAGGAACGTCTACTGCTTTGTTCACTTGAGCTTTCAAGAGTTTTTTGCTGCAGTATTTGTTTTCACCAGCTATCTGGACAAAAACGCAGAGGTTCTGAAGGCATTTAAGATGAAAAAAAGCAGAAGGACCTTCAAAAAGGTCAGCAATGAGGTTTCTCTTGATGAGTTCCTGAACGCAGTGGTGGATAAAGCTCTGAAGAGTCGTGATGGACATCTGGATCTATTCCTTCGGTTTCTTCACGGTATTGCTCTGGAGTCAAGTCAGGAACTTCTCAAAGGGCTCTTCAGATGCATGGAGAACAATCCAGAGAGCATGAAAAATGTGATTAAGAATCTTAGACAAAGTCAGAAGCAGAATGTCCGGCCAGAGAGATGGATTAACCTCTCTCAGTGCTTGATGGAAGTGGAAGATACTTCTATCCTCGAGGATATTCAAGTTTTCTTTGACAAAACAGGAAGGAATAAGAGATACCTTTCCTCTGCACATTGTTCAGCTTTGGCGAACATGTTTCTGATGGCAGAAGATGTGATGGAAGAGCTTGATATTCAGAAATATGACACAAAGTCAATGCAGGCAGCAAGGAGACTGATTCCAGCAGTGAGGAACTGCCGCAAAGCAAAGTGAGTTTGATTTTAAAAAGATGTCACTATTCAGAGCGATTGTTGAACAGAATGGCGACAGTGTTTGATCTAATGGAAAGGAAGTCACATGATGGTCACATGGTTCACAAAGACCTGCATAGCTGATCGTTTCTTCAATCGAGTGCGCTTTGGCTATGTTCAGTCATGTATCTGATATTATCAGAACTTTTACAGAAATTACTTAAGTGTATTTACTGATCAAGCAATATTTACATATACTTAATATATTACAGTATCTACTACACGAGGGCCACCATGTCAGTGTTGACTAGTTGATAAATCCAACAGCAGAGTGATTTAAACAGCTTGCGACTCAGGCTTCATAGAAATGAATGGGATGCCCAGATGAGAAATAGGCAAGGCAAGGTGAATTTATTTGTATAGCACATTTCATACACAGGGTAATTCAAAGTGCTTTACATTGGAAATAAAGAGTAAACAGAAAGTACATTTAATAAAAACAAGCATAAAAAGGTCTTATTTAAAACTGAAAATTAAAAACTTTGATTAAAACAAAGATTAAGATCTGAAGTGCAGAGGTCAAATAGTTGTTGGACGTTGGTGCTCAGTCGACAAAAGCTCAACTAAACAGGAGAGTCTTTAGCCTCAATTTAAACGTGACTAAAGTGTTGGCACCCTTGATCTCCTCTGGAGTTGGTTCCATCTGTGGGCCGCAGGGGAACTAAAAGAGGATTTTTCCTGTTTGAAATTTACCCGGGGTAGATCTAATTTATTTTATCTAAGGGAACTCAGCTCTCTGTTTGGTGTGTTTTCACTGATCTTCTCTGTTCGGTGTTTAGGTGATAAGTTATGTTTGGACTTATATACGAGCAGCAGAGCTTTAAAATCTATTCTGAAGGAGAGCAGCAGCCAGTGCAGAGACTGAAGAACTGGAGAAATGTGTTCTTACTTTCTAGTTTTGGTTAGAATTTGAGCCGCTGCGTTCTGAACGAGCTGGAGCTGTTTAATGGTGTTTTTGGGAAGAGCGCTGAGAAGAGCGTTACAGGAGTCCAGCTGCTGGAGATGAAAGCATGAATCAGTTTCTCTAAATCTTGTCTGGAAACAAAGCATCTGGTTCTTGCAATGTTTCTAAGATGATAATAAGCAGATTTCGTCATTGCTTTGACGTGGCTATTTAGACTAAGATCAGAGTCCAGAATCACTCCAAGATTCCTGACCTGATTTGTAGTTGAATAATTGAAACTATGCACGCCTCTATTACCAAAGGAGGAAAAATAACCACCTTTGTTTCTAACAGTGGTCAACGATGCTAACAAAACTCTGCATATCAACCACTCTGGCATTACTGCTACAGATTCATTTGGAACTGGTAGCAACTAGTCAGATATTGTCATCTCTTACGTTTGCTTTGTGTTTCATTTCAGGCTGGCAGGCTGCAATCTAACAGAGGAGTCGTGTGAAACCGTTGCTTCAGCTCTACAGGTGGAAAACTCCCCTTTGAGAGAGGTGGACATGACTAACAACGAGCTGCTGGACTCAGGGGTAAAGCTCATCTCTGTGGGACTCAAAAGTCCTCACTGTAAGCTGGAGATTCTGAGGTAAGTTGTAGCCAGAGATGGGCAGTTACACATAGTATCCCTGTTCCTGGTTTACAATTATAGAGCAGACGGAGACAGTAGTAATTATTTTGTAATAAGCACACGTCCGTAGCATATGACAGTGAATTGCCTGTTAACTTACAAGTGACTTAACAACTCTGCACCCCACTCCTCACTGAGTCCCACCTTGAGATCTGCATCAGCTCTTGTGTTGATTGCCTCTCCACCTCCAAAATCTAAGCTGGGGTCACACGTGATCAGCAGCGCTGCACTCACATTGTGGAACAAACTGCCAGCAACAGTACGGAACAGTAGGATCATTAAAAAGTTCAAATCGAACTTTAAAAATTTTCTGATTTGTGAATGTGTTTTTAATGATTATGTTCTCTTGTTTTACTCTTCGCGGTGTCCTTGAAAGGGACCGACAAAAGAAAAGAAAAAAAAACGAGTTACTTATAATTGCCTAGTGTCGCAAGCGTGGTTGGAAAGCAATGGAGAAGTATAATAGGTGAACTGTCCGTGTGGTAGTCCATGACTGGTGAGCGACCTGGGCCTGGAGGATATTACCCCCCCTTTAATTTCCATCTATTATTGGAGTTTTATTGAGGTAAAGAGTTTAACGTCTTGCATGAAGTGAAACGTGGCAAAGATGTGGAAGGAGGGATGGCTTGTATGATGTAAATGTTAGCTCTTTGGTCGTGTCTTTTATACTGTAGATGATGAGGTGGGACCATACAATTGATTGCCAATCATCAGCCAAGCTCCTCTCGAACCCTTTATCCTCCCTCTAACAAGCTGCAGGTGGTGGCGAGGATGAGAACCAGCTGCACCTAGTTGCCCGAGCAGCATTTCTATGATGACACTCAGTGTTCTGCTGGAGTTACCTGCCACAATACATTCAGATGATCTTTTTTTTTGTGTAATTAAAATGTGCAAGATAATTATGGTTATCTCTTTAATCAACACTACTTGGAAGTTGATCTCGATTGAGTTTAATCTTTCAATATCTGCAAGAACCCTCATTATGTTGTTTGGTTTTAAAACATTGACAGCAACTCAATGAAATATTTTCCTTTCTGTTTAGATTGAAGTGCTGTAAACTCACCTCCTGGTCCTGTGAAGCTCTGGCTTCTGCTCTGCTCTCCCCAACCACTTGTCTGCGAGCTCTGGACCTCAGCTACAATGAGCTGCACGATTCTGGAGTGGAGAAACTCCGAGCAGGGCTGAAGAGCCCGCACTGTAAACTCCAGATGCTCAGGTTGGAGAACATAAATTGAATAAAATGTAAAAAGGTTGTCATTCACAGGCATTGATTGTATATATTGTATGTGCTGTTTGTTTGGATCTTTGCAAAGACCCTCAGAGACTCATGATTTCTTGGGAGAACATCTAAACCATTGACTCTATGTAACGCATATGTGGCATCGACCATAGGTTTCAGATAAAAAAGGAGGCTCGGGAGTCGGAGTAGTCAGCTAATTTCTTCTTGCCAGAGGAAAAAAATAGAAAAATGTTTTGTTATTCAGAAACTATGTGGTCAATACAATATTTTTTTTAAAGTAAAAAATGTATTATAACTAAGTAATATAAAATGCGCTCATAAACATGTTTTTTAGCTATAAAGTTGGGATTTTTTTACATTGCTGTCAATGGGAGCCTGCTCACTTCTAACAGGTAGACAACAAACTGCAGTATACACTACTTCATACACAGTAAAACCCTCCACTCTTATCAAACTCTCAAGATGATGTGTAGACATTTTAACTCTGTTTGAGAAATATTTGTACTCTATTCAGAGTGTATTTGGTTCTAATCTGTATAGAGTTAATTTTACTCTCTAGTTTTCTCTTTGTGTTATTCACAGAAACCCTGAAGCTAGCCTATTGGGTCTTATTTTGACCGAGACTTACTTTAAATAAAATAAAACAAGTCATTAAGAATCTAACCATCTCAAAAAACCGAATAGAACCAAAATCAGAGTTTACACTAGTCTGGACAAAAACCCAGCAAAATCCTGAGAACGAAACGAACTCTATTTAGAGTGTGTGGTCCTCTGGATGGAGTTAAATTGAGTTAAAAAATCTAAACAAACAGCCATGTTTTCACTGAAGTCTTTGGAATAATTGTATTTTGCCATACAAAATCTAAAGAGTTTTTTTCTTTGTCAGTGTCACAAAAACAATTAATAATTTCCTAACTATATAGAGAATGACAAAAGACACTCAGAACGCAATGAATTCCACTCAAGGTTTTACTGTGAAGATGAGGAGCTTTAACAGGGCTGTCAATGGGAATCAACTCACTTCTATCATCAGCCTCAAGTGGTCGGTTAATGAACCGCACTTCAGTTACCTCCTTATAAACTTTCCGAGGAATAAGAAGAAATTGCCAGCGGCTGATTAGTCACTCCAACAAATAGTGGTTCCTTTTGTCTCATTTGTCCATGTTATTGATTTGATGTCAGTCTACATTTACTTTCCTGAAATGCTTCTGCAGAACTGGTTGAAGCTGACTCAAGAAGCAATACAAACTAATTAGCCAATCAGCAGAAATGTATCTTTTTCTCTAAGGCAGGGGTGTAAACTCAGTTTTTTTTTTTATAGAGAAAGACTTATTGCTTACTAAAAGGCTTTAATTGGGGTTATCAGGTCTCAATTAAAATCTACACATATTGTATTTGCCCCCCTTTTTCTTTCAGTTGATTTCATTGAACATTGGCAACCTTTTATAGATGGAATGTTTTGCCAAACTAGCGGTTGTAGTTCCTTTATTACATGACTAACCAATTGGGACCAAGAATCACAAAGCACATGTGTTGTCTGCATTCGATTGGTGCTTTAGATTCTACTACAGCGTAGATACAGTACTATCTGTGCTATCATTGTCTCTGCACGATTATAATTTAGGGAAATTGGTTGTGTGTATACTTGTAAAAGCGTTGCAGATTTCTACACACCTAATTAATAAATGTTTTGACAACAGCAGGGTTCTATAAATCATTGTACACTTTTCAGTTTTGGTTTTAAAGGAGAGTTGAAAAATGTATGTGCATTGGACATTGGACATTGGAACACAGCTAAAAAAAAATCTTCAGAAAAGTATATTTCAATGCGCTTTTATTTTGTAGTTTGGCTGGCTGCAAACTCACAGGCCAGTCGTGTGAAATTCTGCGCTCAGTTCTACACTGTTTGGAGCATCTGACCGAACTGGATCTGACTAACAACGAACTTGAGGACTCGGGACTGGTCTGGCTCGCTGCCGGGATGAAGACCTGTCAGCTGGAGAAACTACGGTAGTGAAACCCATGCTGCCGTGATTTGTTCTTTTTCAGCGTTTCCATTTCAATGTGTTGGGATGTCATGATGAGTCCTCGCCTTGATTTGAGCTCATTTTCTTGACCGGAACAGTCATAACAAAAATGCTCTTAAACTGTTATTCATATCAGCTGTTTAAAACCTGTAGTACCTGACTTGTAAAGAAAGAGAGATTTAAGAGAGTTTCTGAGCCATCTTTAATGTTTTGGTATTTCCTTACAACTCTGTACAATCAAGACGAGCACAACTAAATGAAAACAAACTTAAGCTGCTTTTGTTTTAGACTAGCCAGCTGTAGCCTCACCGCTGCGTCCTGTGAAGCCTTGGCTTCCACTCTTCAATCATCAGAGTCTCTTCTGAAGGAGCTGGACTTGAGCAACAACGAGCTTCAGGACGCAGGAGCAGAAATGCTGACTGCTGGATTGAAGGGTTCGAGCTGTAAGCTGGAGATACTGAGGTGCGTCTTTCTCGTCCGTCTCTGATGCACCGGAGCTCTGCTCTAGTATTTTCATAAAGTAGGTTCCAGTATTTTTGCTAAAAACTTTGGTGGCCATGTAGTACACTGTTAAAAAGAAAAAAATTCTCTATTTTTAAACAAATATTTCCATACACTAATAATCATACATGAAAAATGTACACAGGAATTGTTAATGTAAACTATTGTAAATCCACATTGTCTTCAAACGTTTCTTTAAAAACCTAAAATAGGCCCCTACAAAAAAGTAAAAAAAGATTTTTTACATTGCTCACTTTTAAAATATCCACAACCTAAATGGAGTTTTTAAGCTTCTTCACTGAATTACGACAGCTGAGACCAATATGAGACCGATATGCGACTCAAACAGAAGATGTAGAACTTCTGCAGACTACAGAACTAGAGGACAGACCAAAAACAGGAAAATTGCAAGAGCTCTCGTCTAACGGTAGCTTTCTGTTTTCTAACCAGAATGTCTATTTGTAACCTGAGCGCCCGGTCCTGTGCTGCTGTGGCCTCGGTTTTACAATCTGAAAACCAGCTGAGAGAGCTGAACCTGAGCAAGAATGACCTGCAGGACTCCGGCGTGGAGCTGCTCTCGGAGGGACTCCGGAGTTCAAACTGTAAATTGGAGACTCTGAGGTTGACTCTCTTATGATGCAAGCACACACGGCGACATTGATTTTATACGGGTTTCGAATGTCAGTTGTTAATGTTTTCTCTGCAGACTGTCTGGCTGTTTCATCACAGATGAAGGCTGCTCGGCTCTGGCCTCCGCTCTGATCTCAAACCCTGGGCAGTTACGAGAGCTGGACCTCAGCTGTAACCGTCCCGGAGATTCAGGGGGACAGCGGCTCACGGCGAGGCTGCACGACCCGGCCTGCGCTCTGGAGAAACTCAAGTATGTGTGCAGCTCCAATGGGTTGGATTATTATGTAAAATAACACAATAACACACAGGTGTGAGGTGAGCTCAAGGGCGTAACTTTGGTTTGAAAGGTGTGGGAGCAGAAAATTGGGTGAAAATTTGTAATTTAACCCTTTATCCTGTTTTTTATTGTATTTATTTTTGTTACGTTTAGACACTATGTTGATTATAGTTCTTCTACCATTCAGTAGGAGCACGCCAAAACTAACCATAAAATAAGTGTTATTGCAATTTTTATCTCACAAATAAAACATTTGCTTCGTCCAGAGTTAACTGATCCACAGCCAGTGAGAACATGTTTAAAGGTATATAGCTGACTTTTTAGGGAAACACTTGTATGATAAAGATCGCTGCCGTGTAATATTTAAGCAGCTTGGTGGAACGGACGGACGCGCGCTCAAGACGGACGATTGGCGCGTGATGTTTTAAATGTCTGTTTCCTGCTCTCAGTATGTCTCAATCTGCGTTCAGCAGTAAGTTGATGAGGTTTTGCTCTCTGTGTTTTGTTCTCCTGCAGTCTGGAACACGAGGGGAAGTTCAGGATAACGGCTGGATTACGAAGATGTAGGTTTTCTCAAAGTTTCCCCTCACTATTTAAAATATATTCTCAAACTTGCACTTTTTGTCATGTTGTCTGATTTGTTACTTTGCCTTCAAACAGGTTGTTTTCGTTTATTTTTTGAAATATCAATTTGTATCATAATATTTCTTTGTTTTTCTTTTTTTATTGTTTTTCTTTCTTTCTTTTTGTTTTCCTGACTTTTTTTTCTTTATTTCTGTTATTTCTTTTTGCTTATTACTTCCTGTATAGGTTTCTTTCTGTCTAGTTTTCTTTTTTCTTTCTTTCTATTTAGTTTTCCTGACTTTTTTTCCATTTTTTTTTCTTACTGTCTAGTTTTTCTTGACTTTCTTTCATTTCTTTCGTTTAACCACTGCACTCGCCCTCCCACCAATGTCCAGATATTGTATTATTTACAGGCCTAGATAGGACACACACAAACGCACACAAACATCTCTTGCATTGTTCAGAGAGTTATTCTGATGTGAATGTGGGCCACAGGTTTGGTCTCCCTGCACTAAACAGTGAAAAATATGGGCAAAATCTTTCTTCCAACTAGAAAATTCATTCACATTTCTAAAAAAGATATGGATATACACCAAATCAGTTTCTGATTATTTTAAATAAAATAAAAGTGATGTTAATTTTGAGCAATAAAAAAAAAGTTTCTTTTGCTCTGGTTGAGTTCTCTCTCTGTAATCTCTGTGCAGATGCTTGTGAACTCACCCTGGACCCGGACACAGCACATAAACATCTGGCTCTGTCTGACGGGAACAGAACTGTGACGCACGTGGAAGAGGAGCAGTTATATCCAGATCTTCCAGAGAGGTTTGAGTGTGCTCCTCAGGTCCTCTGTAGACAGAGTCTCTCCGGTCGATGCTCCTGGGAGATAGAGTGGAGTGGCAAGAGTGAAATCTGTGTTTCAGCCGCCTACGAAGGGGTCAGGAGGAAAGGGGAGAGGGACGACTGTGAGTTTGGATGTAATGATAAGTCCTGGAGCTTCGTCTGCTCTGAGAAGAGCTACTCAGCCTGGCACAGTAATGAAAAAATCAAAATCCGTCCCCCATCGTTCTCATCACGGTCAAAGAAAATAGGGGTCTTTCTGGACCACCCAGAAGGCACGCTCTCTGTCTACCTGATCTCGAACCAAAACAAAGTCACTCACTTGCACACGTTCCGCTCCAGATTCTCAGAGCCTCTCTATGCTGGCTTCGGCCTGTGCGCAGGTTCTTCAGTGTCTCTGTGTCAGATTGGGACGCTACCTGCTACGAAGGACACAACCTTGTGACTAAAACTTGTTACTATTCTTTATGACAATACCGGTATAGTATCGCTCAAATATGTTTTTTTCCACACTGAACAAAATACATTCCAATATATTTGTATAAGAATTTCACTATATTCTTATGAACACCTGCATTTTGTAATGTGTTTCACACGATTAATGAATAGATCAAACTATTTTTGGATAATATAGAACAAATAAACGATTCGATTTGATTTTAATGGAGTCTGAGGCTATTCATATAAATAATACTTTAATATTGTATTTAATCCTTTAAAGCAGAGGTCTTTCAGTCAGTTTCTGGAGGACCACTTTCACATCAACCTTCATGCAACACACCTGATTACACCAAATTATCACCTATTGCCTTGTTTGAAGGTATTTCTGAATCTCTTGAAAAAGGGTTAACTTTACCCTCCCCCGGCATAGTCGCATTTTATATGCGAAGTTCTCTACGAAGCAGAACTTGCTTCCTAATGAAAATAAACTTTTGTAGGCTACAAACTGCGTATATTGGTTAAGGTTTTTATTACATTATATTCCATCATTTTGATCTAAGCAATAGTCGAAGGATACCAGCTACTTAAAATATACATGATAAATCAGTAACACTAGAATTTTTCATGAACACCTCCATTAAAAAAAGGTTTTTACGATTATTGAATACTTGTATCTCTGCAGTTGGGCCTAAATCAAACCCTGGGGCACACCATTCCATTTAATGGCATACAATCTTTTGGAAAAGTAAGAGTTGAACCACTGAAATGCTCAGTGTTTTAATTTTTTTTTTACCAGCTTAAGTATCTTCATTAGCTAAAACCAATTTTAATCATTCACTCCTTATCAACATTTAATGTACATCTTTAATGTACATGCATTAGAGTTTCTTACGATTATTGAGTACTTGTATGCATACCTAGTATCAATATTTATTTATCTTGACAACATAGTAGTCTGTTACACAACTTGAAAAGAACATTTACTCACACATAATTTAGTCCAAAAGTGTCTAGCTGAAGCCACATTAACTTTAAATTTCAGGAAAATGGGAGTGTAGTTCACTCATTAAATGATACATAATGCAAGCTTGCAACTTTTCATTGAAAACATGTAAAGCATGTCCATCGTGCTTGGTTTGAATGTAACATCATAAATGACAGCAGAAAGATGTATATTTGCATTTTTATTCATAAAAAGGCAACTGGCCAAGTAGTAGTTTTAAATAGGCATGTTGAACAAACTGCAAGAATCTGGATCAGAGATCTACAGCACAAGAAGTGTTTGGCCGAGGAGAGCTCACTCAAGTTCTGAGAGAGGAAGAAGATTCAATCATGACTTCAATTACACGTTCCTCCTTCGCCTCGCCAATGATTGTGATCTTGACAAAGGTGCAAACTAAGATAAAAAGAAACAATATTACAGCAATCATTTTTCCTTCGTGCAACAAAATCTTGCTTCAACCAAAACCTAGAATAGAAAACAAATACACTTTGTCATTGCAAATAAGCCACAAGTGTTCACTGCAAAGAAAATACGCTTCAGCTCAATACTCTGCAAAGTGTCAGAAATAACAAGTGCCCTCAGATCATCTCTCGCAATTCTGTTTAATATTTGCACACTCTAAAAATCTCCTCGCCTCTTACTCAGTGCAAATATATATATATATATATCTCCCATTAAGGTTACAAAGCTTGATGGTACAGCATATCCACAGAGTTCACAAGAAAATACAATACTCCTAATTCTCTTGAGCGTCATGTACAAATAGTCCAGTTTCTAGAAACAGTCTACAATAGTCCAGTAATGCTATACAAGTCCATATCGAGAGTCCTACACACAGAACGTCTACCCACAGTGCTGCAGACTTGAGTTAGGAAACGACCAAAATAGCATTCTCCAGCAGTGATTTGTTCTTTTCCTTGCACATCCTCTTCCTCAGGCCTCCCACTGATCTCAAGAAGATTCAGAATTAAAGGAAAACCTGTTACAGGGCTGTATAAGGACGTAAGCGCCAGAGTCTTTGAAAGGAATCAGAGTGAAGAAATACAACGAAAATGTGCAAAAACCACATGAGAATAAATCAAATGGAGCAGCATATTAACTGTAAACTGGGACGTGTTTCCGCCCCTGTTTGTTTAAGAGGAATCCCCTCACAGGTAATAGCATTCATGTATTTTTTTGGCTTTTCTTTTCTATAAACAACTAACAGAAAACGCCAAAATGAAAACAAATAAGGCATGAGCTGAACACCGAAGTTGAGTAGATAAGATATGTCTAAGCCTGTTTCGTGTGATCGTTTCCAGCAGACCAGGAAGGCACAAGTTCCACATACATATATTTTTTTTTCTACATTTGGAAAAAAATGTACTGTACATTAATTTATAATAAAAAAGAATAAATCGGTCTTCCACAGCAGCGTGTGCTTCTCTCCGCTCCATCAACACTGTTTAAAGCAGAAACGACACAAGATGGCATGACTCAACATACCCCCGAACACCTCGGAATACAGTTTCCTGACACTTGAGTCAACGACTTCTGAAAGCCTTTCTCAAAAACAGTCCCGAGCTCCTCTGAAACGTTACGGTTCTTGAAGGTCATTTGAAATGCAAGGGCTTTGAGAGTCAATCCGGGAATTCAAATCAACTGGAAAAGCACTTAACACACACCTCTCAATAAAGCCACAATGAACTCCTGCAGGGTTGCATGATTTGACGCTTTAACAAGTTTGACTCGACCTTCTCAAGATGTCAATTTAACACTGTACACGCTCAACTCAGTCAGAGATGAGTCCTCCTCTGATTGGAGAGCTCTTTAAGTAAGAACGGTTAAGCCACTGTAAATGAAGTGTTTCAAAGGAATCCAAACTTGCATCAATGAATGCAAAATCAAAAATCGTACCATCATTTGTCACATTTTAAAGGCAATTGAGTCTTTCTCGCTTGGTTTGGTTGGAGTTGTAGAAAAAGCTGAAGAGATATGGTGGTGGACAGGGGCGTGTTGGTGTGCGCCGCTGTTACCTGCGACCGGTCTCCACGTGTCTGATGAGATGAATGTTGAAGGAACTGTCTGCAAGCTCTGGGTGCTGTTCCACAGGCAGAGCATAAAACCCATCATAGCCTGAAACTCTACCTTCAGCAATCAGCTCGTCCTTTTCTTTCTCCGTCCATGCCAAACTTCCACCATCACCCTCAAGGACTCTCTTCTGCTCCCGTAGCCACGCCCCTTGCACAGCGCGCACTCGTGCCGCCTCCAGCACACGTGTACGTTCTTCCTCTGGTGTCGCTCCGTAACGAATATTAAAGCTCAGCGACCCCTGCTGGAGGACAATGTCAGCAAATCGGCGCGTTTCTCCTCCAATCATAGCACTTATTTGGGACACAGAGACGTTAACGCCATTCTCCAAAACCCGTACTCCTCCTCCAGCTCCGCCCCCTGCTACTCCGATATCTGCCTCTAGGGGGCCAGACTTGGTGAAATAGTGAGTGTCCCGGCCTTCCACTGTGAAATGGAGACCACGCAGGTAAAAAACCCCGTTCAGTACTGAAGCTACTCGCCGACTGTCCTCGCTCGCCACACCGATGATCTCAGTCGCTACCACTCCGTCACGAACAGCAAACTTGACACCTTTGCCGAAGATTGAGGAAAGAGCAGAGAAAATTGGCCTGCGGCCTTGTCGGCCTCCAATTTTCCCATTGGCCGGAGTCATGGGGAGACGATCCAATGAAATGAAGTTTTTCAGGTGCTTCACAAGGTCACACTGGATGCCAAGAACAATCTGAGGTGAGAGGAATATAGATATTCACAATGAGTATCTCTTAAGGGGCCCTATTAATCAAAACTAACTGTTTCCCTCCCAAATACATATCAGAAGCTGTATTGACGATTGTTTGTAGAAGTTTTTGTAATCCTATATTCCTTTTTTTGGAGCTCAAAAATGTCACTGATTTCCTTCTCTTCCAACTAACCCAGCTCATCTTCATAAAGAGAAAAAAGCAGTCTGAAACAAACGTGGTTTAACATCTATGTTTAACATTTTAAAAATCCTGTAATTACATAAAAATGCTCATGTTTTATATTTCATGATTGTCTCTTTAATTGGACTTGTTGGCAAATGATTGGTTAGGGACTCTTCTTTTGCTTTTGCCATGTAGCACTTTTTCTTCCATTCACACAAAGTGTATGCTGAGAAAGCAATGATGACTTGACTTTCATTTCTCCTCTGTTCAGGGGTATAACAAAAGCAGCAAGTTCAGTACTCTCATTGGCTAGTCATCTTCACATTTAAAAGTCTTTGTGTTTTGTCAGTAGACCCAAACTCCTCAGCACACTCTAGGTCTTACATGTAAGAGATTACTGCATCTCGCATAGCCATTTTTACCCACGACACCAGTTTATACTGACTAAAGGTCAGACTTTCATCTGGTGGGTCACATTTAACGCTTTCCTGCTACTATTAGACCTTTAGATACTAGATAGTAAAAGTAATATATAATAGTAATACTTGAAATGTATTACGATATATGTATGGGAATTATTTCAGAATACACAGAATAAGGAAATGTATTCACCTTGTTGGTGTCCCAGGTCTGTGTGCGGATCTGCGTGGCCATCATCTCGTATGTTTGCTCTGTGTTCTCCACCTTAGGCTTTGGAAACCCTGGAACCACATTATGAAGCTGGAACCCAAACAGCTGCAGCCAACTACTGATATCTGCAGAGAAATAGATGCAAAACCCTATTATTCTTGGACACAGAGAAATTGATGAGCCTTGAGGCTAGAAAGAGTTCTTTCATAAAGCCAGCATAGCTATGAGCCACAGGACACTTGACATGCGTTTCTGCAGTTTGAGGAAGCCTGTCATAGTAATTAATAAGTCACTCTGTCTTTAACTAAGCCCTGGCTTTAACCCGGTTCTGTTATATTCTTGTTTTCAATGGTTCATGTCACTATCACATAAATTCAATGCAAAAAAAAAAAACATTTTTAATTTTATTAGACACTTGCATAAAAAAATTACCCCTTCAAAAACCAAAATATAAAAAAAGAAATTCTTACCTGATGTGAACATGGTTATATCCTGCAGTTGCCCCAGGGGATAATTGCTTTTAAAGGCATACAGATTAAAAGGCTTGGGGTTGACACTCAGTTCTGCCCAGAGTTCATGATTGGGCGTCGTCCATCTTCCAGCTACCACATCATAGTCACGCCGCCCAAGATGCACCAATCGTGTGAAAGGGTCATAGAGGCCTCCCTGAAATCCGAAGATGAGAGGAAAGGTAGGATTGGAATCTCTGTAGATGTCTCCATACGGCGTGTACCGTACTTCCTTCACCACATGCCCTCGACTGCTGAAAACAGCGAGTGGAGTTCCGGCATTGTCGCAAGCTATGTAGAACTCTTCTCCGCTGCTCATCTCCATGGCGATGAGGTGACCCTGCAGATCGTAATAGAGCGAGGTGATCTCTGCGCTGCTGTGGTTGTACATGTGTGTAACCCGCGTCGGTTCCATCAGATCCGCATAGAAGTATTGCATTTGTGCGCCATCGCTTGCACGACTGGCCACTCTCCTTCCAAGCCCATCGTATCGGTACCAAACGCTCTTTTCGCTGTCCCGATCAAAGGCACCCAACAATAGTCCATTGGAACCATAATCAAAAAGCAAATTTCCTCGGAGACGCAAGAAGCCATCTTCATCAGTGCGGTACTGGATCTCTCCCAAACGTGTGATCCGGTCTCGGAGATCATAACGTAGTGGTGTTAAACGCGCACTGTTGCCATGACTCAGTAAGTTGATGTTTCCATTCAGGTCATAGCTGTAACGCCACTGTGGACGGTCGTTTATTGCAACCGTCTGCAGTTGCCCATCAGCGTCGTACTCGTACGCATACCGTGTGATATTGCTATCAACGCCGATGCGAATGTCACAGTTTGTGACACGTCCCATGCTGTCGTACTGCAGTGTCATCCAGTAGGCGATGGATTTCAGAATCTCGTACTGAACCTCAATCACTTGGCCGTTTGGATTGAAGATTTTACTGTGCTTCATGGCATGTGTGGTAATGACCTGGTTCAAGTCATAGTTGATGACACTGAACTTCCCGAACTGCTCGATTCGCCCAGATACATCCACATATCGGTAGAGGTCAATGGGAAGAGGGGTTTCGTTGATCATAGCTTGCATGCTGGTGACCCTGAAGTTGTTGTAGCTGTAGTCGAAGCGAGCGTTGACCAGTCCCTCTTCACTGAACCGATATATTTGTCTGCTCACAAGAGGACCTGAAAGTGTGAAGGATTGGAAGAGAGAAAAACAATAGGAGTCAATAAGAGGAAATGCAAAGAAAGATAAGATGAGTCAGCTTAATCATTTTTTAAATCAGAATGTGCGAGAAAGGATAGATTGGGATTGTTGGATATTTTTGAGAACTTGCAATTCTATTTCCTTTAATTTTACGACTATTTAAGGATAGAACATATATTGTAATATAGCAGTAATTGGGCCTAAAAAGTTTGGCCAGGACTGATGTTTAGCCTGACTCAAACCCAATTTAGTTTACTGTCATTTATGAGCCCTAAACAACCTGAGCCTGAGATTTTTCAGATGAAAGCATGCAAATATAGATTTTCAAGAATTAGCCATTTACACATAAGGTAACTAAATGTATTAGTGACTGACAAAAGCAAAAGGCATAAGCCTTTAAAAAAAAATTAATTTAACCTCCGCTTATCCTCCTCAGCGTCCATTTTTGTGTCACTCCCGGCAATCTAAGTGAAACACATGACCCAAACCCATGTCAAATTATATAAATGAAGTCCAAACCAGGCTCCCGATTGATAATGTTGGGCGAAAGCTCTTTAGCTCTACATTGTAATACTAACGCTAAACTTAATACAGTTACCTGGCATGAAGCGTGTTTAAAATACATTCAAAGGATATATGGGAAAGGTCAGCTATGAACTGAGACTGGCTGATGAATAGAGGAGGCTCTAGTGAGATGCACTCTCAGTTTGCATACACTATATTTAGCTACACCACGGACAGCAGCCGAAACAGAAGCCAATAAACACCTTACAATAAAGGTGTAAAAGGTAAAAACACATGCTTCACGTTCAGACGAGAGGAGCTGATGCAGAGAACCAGCTGAGGAAGGATGACCAGGACTCACTGAACTACGGTTTACTTGAGTAGATTTTTAGGGGTGGAACTTTACTTAAAATATGCCTTACTTGGAACAATTTATCTAAGCAAGAGACAATTATAAAACAAATAAATGTTTTTTTTTCTACAAATAGGCTACAATCTAGCCCAAAACAATGAATCCTAAAGGGACAATTCAAGATTGTTTAGCCTAAAGCATGAATAAAAGACACACTTTTCACCACTTGTTACTGCTTAATGAAAGCAAGAAAAGAAATCAATGTAATAAAGTAACAGATTAAATCATAGGATATTAAAAAGTTGCTGCCGAAACAAACAAAAAAAGCAGGAAATGTAGGTTTTAAGTAAGTAGTTAATTGTAAACAAGCCTACAAACTTGATGAATTAACAGATGGAGAAAGCGATTAAAAAATTAGACAGAAGCCTAAAAATGAACAAACTGGTCAATTCTTTTTCGTGTAAGAGTGATCTTGTTGGCTATGCTCGCGCTCATGAGCTCACATCTGATTTATTGTAATGCATGTATTTTGGGTGAGCCAGTCTGTAACAAAAAAAACTGCAACTAATCCAAAAATCTGCAGCTAGGCTACACACCATTGGTTGACGCAGTAATCACATAACCCCCAATATTATATCCACGCACACTTTCGGGGGAAGTTCAAGCATTTAATGTACACTTCCAAATCCTTAAATGGTTTTGCTTTTTAGTTGGATTGTTTTAATGATGTATGTATGTTTGTTATGTGAAGCTGAATGGCTGCAGGTAAAGTGCTATGCAAATAAAGCTTTGATAAAGTGTTGCGTTCACCTGTTTGGCGGTAGCGTATGGTGCAAACGAAGCCTTCATGCATCAGGTGGATGGTTTTGACTGCACCCGTGGCCTCGTCGTAGGTGAACGTGACCAGAGTGGAGTCGTAGAGGATCTCTGCCAGCCGGGCCACTCGGCTGTATTTGTAGATGACCCGCCGACCGGTGCCCAGATAGAGACTTTGCAGCAGCCGCCCGTCATGGGCGTAGTCTTGCGTGAAGCTGGAGGAGGGTGAATCGGGAGGGCTGTAGGTGTTTCGGTAGTATCCCACAGAGAGAGAGGTCTGCACGCTGTGTTTGACCATGCTGGGGAGAGTGATCGACAGCAGGCAGTCTGTCTGATCGTACTCGAAGGTGTAGCGCCGCTGACTGTGTAACAACAGCTGCACAGACTGAGAAAGAAGAGGGCGCAGACTCCTTATTTAAGATATTCTATATACATACTTTGATTATGATGACTAAAAAAATAAATTGGACAAAAAATGTTGGTGTGAAAGATTGATGAGGATAAGGGCCATTGTAAGAAAATACAATTGGAGAACTCCCCCCCCCCCCCTCAGAATTCTGACTTTCTATTTCTATTTTAATCTTACCTAATATTAGTTTGTTTTCTGTCAGTTCTGAAAATAGAAATAATGCAGCTAAAACCTTGTGCTTGCTCGGCAAAAAACATGTTCACAAAGTACATTTACGAGCTCAAAACCAAATGTGATTGGACCCTTTTAAAAGAAAAAACATTTGCTATAAAATAATGTTATGATCATAAAAAGTGAGCGAATAAATTAATATTGGTCAAAAACATCTGACCATTTTTTTAAAAACATTTTCAGTTTCATAGAATAGTATGGCAAAGCAAATAATTAAATAAACAAGCAAGTAAACAAACAAAGCCTGCTTTGTCAACGATTTGCAAATACAAAAATCATTGTTATCACCTTTACAGTGTTCTCCACAATACGAGATGATTTATCACAAATGTTGTTGCATTCGAGGCAGCAGATGGCGGTAGTGTGCCATTTTATATTCTTCATTTGATGAAAGTCAGTGCTGCTTGTTAATTTTAAGTGAATTTGTTTTAACTCCAAAAGATAGTTAATAAACATCTTAAGTATGGCCATATTCTATCCATAATGAACCTTTTTGATGTTTTTTTTTTCTCCCATTAAAAACCCAGCTTTAACTTTACAAGAACCTTAATTTAAGTGAATAATTCATGTTTGCAATCAATACTAAACCAGCAGCGTTGAGTCTGGAGAGGCATTAGAGCTTATGTTTTAAAGAATTGTTGAGTAGAAAAATAAAGATATAAACTAAAACCAGTTTTAATATTTCTCTTTGTTTTTATTTACAACTTAGGAATACTAAGAAGGTTTAGGTATAATTTTTTAGGCAAGATAATATATATATAAATATAAATAATTTTTAGGGGCTATTAAGAAGTATGTGGGCCTGTTCGCTGGCCATCTTTGGGAGAAAAACATTAGAAACTCTTTGTTTTTTTTCACAAAAGAGCCTAAATTTACACATTAGCACCCTCTGCCGTCTTAAACACAACTGGAAGTAGTGTAGTGTTTGAGTAACCCTTGTGTGGTGTTCATGTTATTGTTACTCAGGTGGTGTTTGAGTAACCCTTGTGTGGTGTTCATGTTATTGTTGCTCAGGCGGTGTTTGAGTAACCCTTGCGTGGTGTTCATATTATTGTTACTCAGGCGGTGTTTGAGTAACCCTTGTGTGGTGTTCATGTTATTGTTACTCAGGCGGTGTTTGAGTAACCCTTGTGTGGTGTTCATATTATTGTTACTCAGGCGGTGTTTGAGTAACCCTTGTGTGGTGTTCATGTTATTGTTACTCAGGCGGTGTTTGAGTAACCCTTGCGTGGTGTTCATGTTATTGTTACTCAGGCGGTGTTTGAGTAACCCTTGTGTGGTGTTCATGTTATTGTTACTCAGGCGGTGTTTGAGTAACCCTTGTGTGGTGTTCATATTATTGTTACTCAGGCGGTGTTTGAGTAACCCTTGCGTGGTGTTCATGTTATTGTTACTCAGGCGGTGTTTGAGTAACCCTTGTGTGGTGTTCATATTATTGTTACTCAGGCGGTGTTTGAGTAACCCTTGTGTGGTGTTCATGTTATTGTTACTCAGGCGGTGTTTGAGTAACCCTTGCGTGGTGTTCATATTATTGTTACTCAGGCGGTGTTTGAGTAACCCTTGTGTGGTGTTCATATTATTGTTACTCAGGCGGTGTTTGAGTAACCCTTGTGTGGTGTTCACGTTATTGTTACTCAGGCGGTGTTTTAGTAACCCTTGTGTGGTGTTCATATTATTGTTACTCAGGCGGTGTTTGAGTAACCCTTGTGTGGTGTTCACGTTATTGTTACTCAGGCGGTGTTTGAGTAACCCTTGCGTGGTGTTCATATTATTGTTACTCAGGCGGTGTTTGAGTAACCCTTGCGTGGTGTTCATGTTATTGTTACTCAGGCGGTGTTTGAGTAACCCTTGCGTGGTGTTCATGTTATTGTTACTCAGGCGGTGTTTGAGTAACCCTTGCGTGGTGTTCATGTTATTGTTACTCAGGCGGTGTTTGAGTAACCCTTGCGTGGTGTTCATGTTATTGTTACTCAGGCGGTGTTTGAGTAACCCTTGTGTGGTGTTCATATTATTGTTCCTCAGGCGGTGTTTGAGTAACCCTTGCGTGGTGTTCATGTTATTGTTACTCAGGCGGTGTTTGAGTAACCCTTGTGTGGTGTTCATGTTATTGTTACTCAGGCGGTGTTTGAGTAACCCTTGCGTGGTGTTCATGTTATTGTTACTCAGGCGGTGTTTGAGTAACCCTTGTGTGGTGTTCATGTTATTGTTACTCAGGCGGTGTTTGAGTAACCCTTGTGTGGTGTTCATGTTATTGTTACTCAGGCGGTATTTGAGTAACCCTTGTGTGGTGTTCATATTATTGTTACTCAGGCGGTGTTTGAGTAACCCTTGTGTGGTGTTCATATTATTGTTACTCAGGCGGTGTTTGAGTAACCCTTGTGTGGTGTTCATGTTATTGTTACTCAGGCGGTGTTTGAGTAACCCTTGTGTGGTGTTCATGTTATTGTTACTCAGGCGGTGTTTGAGTAATCCTTGTGTGGTGTTCATGTTATTGTTACTCAGGCGGTGTTTGAGTAACCCTTGTGTGGTGTTCATGTTATTGTTACTCAGGCGGTGTTTGAGTAACCCTTGTGTGGTGTTCATGTTATTGTTACTCAGGCGGTGTTTGAGTAACCCTTGTGTGGTGTTCATGTTATTGTTACTCAGGCGGTGTCTGAGTAACCTTTGTGTGGTGTTCATGTTATTGTTACTCAGGTGTCTGTTTGAGTAACCTTTGTGTGGTGTTCATGTTATTGTTACTCAGGCGGTGTTTGAGTAACCCTTGCGTGGTGTTCATGTTATTGTTACTCAGGCGGTGTTTGAGTAACCCTTGTGTGGTGTTCATGTTATTGTTACTCAGGCGGTGTTTGAGTAACCCTTGTGTGGTGTTCATATTATTGTTACTCAGGTGGTGTTTGAGTAACCCTTGTGTGGTGTTCATATTATTGTTACTCAGGCGGTGTTTGAGTAACCCTTGTGTGGTGTTCATGTTATTGTTACTCAGGCGGTGTTTGAGTAACCCTTGTGTGGTGTTCATGTTATTGTTACTCAGGCGGTGTTTGAGTAACCCTTGTGTGGTGTTCATATTATTGTTACTCAGGTGGTGTTTGAGTAACCCTTGTGTGGTGTTCATATTATTGTTACTCAGGCGGTGTTTGAGTAACCCTTGTGTGGTGTTCATATTATTGTTACTCAGGCGGTGTTTGAGTAACCCTTGTGTGGTGTTCACGTTATTGTTACTCAGGCGGTGTTTGAGTAACCCTTGTGTGGTGTTCATGTTATTGTTACTCAGGCGGTGTTTGAGTAACCCTTGTGTGGTGTTCATGTTATTGTTACTCAGGCGGTGTTTGCGGGTCTCGTGGACCCATTGCCTTTTGCAGATTTTAATTCACCCAATCAAGACATTTTATGTTAAAAACTTAAACAATATTTCCTTTAGCCAAGAAATAAGTGATATAAACAGCAAATATACTTTATTTATTGTTCTTTAACCTGATTTCTTCACGTTTAGAAGTTGAACCCTTGTGTGGTGTTCTCATTATTGGTACTTTGGCAGGGTTGGTGGCTCTGCTGGACCCATTGCATTTTGGCGCTTTTAATTCACACAATCACACAATTTTATTCTAAAATGTAAAATGTAATGTTTATGTGTGATTTATGTTTGTGTGGGAAGAGAGAATTAAGGTAAAGAATCTACCATTTTCACACTTTAACACGCCCCGGGTCCAGTAGAGCCGAACACCTTGTGTGTAATATAAATGTGTAGGGGACGTACGTGTGGGGTCATAAAAAATCTGTTCTGATAAATGTTTTTCACAGGAAATGAGCCGAGCCCAGTGAATCTCAGCTTCAAATAATAAATGCTTCTTTAATTTTTCTTCTGATGAAAACTGAAAATGGTTCCCGCAGACCCAAACACCATACAAGGGTTAAGATAAGCGCACTGGGCAAGTTATCCGCGGGAGGGCCTTGGGACGAGAGGCCATCCGGGCCTCTCCCCCTCCCGAAATGATATTTTGCGTTTCATCATCGAATTGGAAGTGGAGTGGTTATGGTTTTATATCTTGGAGAGGGCAGAAGGATTGAAAACACCTGTAGATTGTTCGCTAATTATCTGATCGCTCCTCCCGAAATTGCATTCACGGAGCTTCACGTCATGCACACAAACAGTACGCACCTTTTCCATAAAAGTGTAGCTCCAGATCTTGCCGTTAGCCCAGGTCCTCGTGATAATGCGTCCGTTGTCATAGTCTCTCCGCTCGGTCCAGTTTCCCCTCTGAATGCTGGTGACCAGACCTTCGTTGGAGTAAGTGACTCGGACTTGATTGTATTTACTGGGCGTCCAGAGCACGGGCCTCCCTTTCTCATCATACTGAACGCGCAGGGTGAACTTACGATGATCATCGTAGATCTTTCCCACCCGCGTCTCCTGACTGTAGTCTATAGACAGCACGTTCCTGTTGTGAGCCTGAAAGAGGCAAAAGATGGAGCGCTTACCACCTCGTTCAATCAGAGAACACAATCAAGCTGACAATAAAAGAGGAACATTTCTCTCAGAGGGCAATAATTCAGCTAATACATCAATAAACTGACAATGAGTCTGATTCCAGTCAGCGTTTGAGCTCCAGCTCTACGCAGATGAAACAGTTCAGCTGTCTGCTGCTCAAAGAGTCTGGACCTTCGACATGATTTGCCACCCATAAAAAAGTAATGTCCTGTGGAGACGGCCGGTTAGAACTTGGCTGAGAGTCAGTAATTGAGCTGGTTGCCTTTTAGAACACTGAGGTGTGCCTCCACTAACAGACTGAAAACAAGGAAAATGGGAAAAAATTCAGCTGAGCAGCCAATTTTCCTTTAAAACTAAAAAATGCAATCCTTAAATCATCAGTACTCCCTTCAATAAGAATGATGTAGGAGGAAAATAGCTTGACTGCTGCACTAATGGACTCATGCCTGCTTCTGTGACAAGTCACGTCGTGAGCCTAATTACAACAAACCAAATTCCAAACACACACAAAATACACTTATATGATGCTTACCGAGAGAATTCTACCCTTCAGATGCTTAAAGTTTAAAGGTTTAATGTGTACAGAGGAGATTCTAGTATCCAAGTCCCTAGAGAAAATAGGGACTATGGTCTCATAAAAAAATGGCATGATCTCAGTCGGTTTCCAGAGGGTCCCGGAGCTCGGCCTCCTGACCGATTTCTCCATTTTTAGGGTCAATGCTTTAGTTTGGTGCAAAATAAGTTATTAAAAAGACTGGGTCTAAAATTGAAATTCTTAATTTTGCAACATTTTGAGGGTATAACATTTTTGTTATTTTTATGGGTATTTTTTTGTCAATTTTATGGTTAAATTCTTCAAATGTAGGCATTCTATTATTAAATTATTTTATTTCCTCATTCTATAATAGTGGTAATATTTGCTGGTCAAAAATTACAAATGTGATTTACTACTGTGTGCGTTTTTTAATAATTGTTACCAGCAGGTTTATCTATATCACTCAAATGTAATTTTAGTTTTAAAATCGTAGAACTTTTTTTTTAATTGTTTTTTTTCTTTTTTGTTAAGTTAAAAAATAATCAAATTACTTTTACAATCATTACATTTATAAAAAAATGAAACTGTTATTTAAATAAAACAAGTTATACATATACAAGTCAGTTAAATATTATACTTATATATTACTTGATACGCATATGAATAAGTTATTTGTCAATTCAAATAATAAAGTAACTCTCAGACAAAATGATTTTCCCAGAATCCCATGAGGTAACGACGCTTTCCTTCACTTTTGCAGAATTTGAAAGTTGGGTCGTGCTATCGGATTCTGTGTTTCCGACCAATCAAATGTGTTTCGGGAGGCGGGTCATGTGGAAAAGCCTGATAAAACATACCAAAGCCTCGGTCATGTGATGCAAGTGTTTTTGAAATGTCTGCCTGTTTGGAATCAAGCTTTGGATCAATGTTTTAAATCGTCTGAGCTTTGGGATCTCAGCACAATTTTGAGGTAGCCATATAAAGACTAATAGTCACTAGCTGACAAAAGACAAAAGACAGCAAGAAGCTATTGTTCTTTAAAGTATAATACTATAATATTGTAGACTTTTATTTGCAGTTTCATGAGGTTTCAATTCTTTAACACATAAAACAAAGTGCAATATGTTCTGTAAGACTTATATATTTCAAGCCTTTTCTTTAATCTATGACCAAAAAGAGAATACATTAAAACGTTAGTAAGATGGATGTTGTTATAGTGTACATCTTATTAGCATGGCTTCCTGTGCAAGCTATTCATAGTCTCCCTCTGTCTACAATCCTTGAATGGAGTCCTGTTATTCCAACAGAACTCTTACTCAGGGATCGACTCCTGTCAGACCTTCTCCTATCTTTCTAAGAAGATAGTTGCTTGCTCAAGTGTAGGGTATCAAATAAATAATCAATTAAAGCTTCAGACACAATGGTGTTAATTAAAGCTTGTTCTTGCCGCTTCACTGCAGATATCCAGAGTCAGAGGTAAGATTAGTCCTCGTCAATTAGAATGACCTGAGTTCAATTGTGAAGCTAGAGGAAATTATGATAATGATCCTTTTAATAAGCAAGGAAAAAATGTACTTTGGTGCAGTGGATGAATAGCAGACACAGGATATGGTTGAGTTTATTTTAGTTAGTTTCTTTAATTTCTCTGACTGACCTCAATACACTCACAATGACAGGAGTACTAATTATGCACTAACTGCCTAATGATATCAGCAAGAAAACCTTTTGAGTTTTTTTTAAATCCACACAAAACAATATAAAGTAATCTAGACATATTTTTCAATGAATGTATGAAAGCATGGTAAAGTATAACCAATCATACCATACTGAACCAAACCATGATGCCAAACCAGACCGGATCAAAACATAACTAAACAAGCCATACCAAAGCATAACATACCCTTCCCAACTATAACATAACATACGAACTTATCTCATCACCATACCATAAAAATATTTCCTTACTGAATACTGAACCATTCCATAAAAACTAAACCATACCATACAAACTATCATACATGTAATACTATGTCAAACTGAAAAAGACATACTTTCACATAGCATTTTATGTTGTACCATAAAACCATACAGTTCTATTGTTCATACCACACAAACCAAATCAAACCATTCTGGACCATAATAACACATATCAACCTGAACTGTGCTAAGCCATACCATAACACTCCATACATACTAACCAAACAATAACATCCCAGACATCCAATCCATCCCATCCTATCTCATTCATTCCTATTCCTTATTGTCCCACTCCATCCCATCCCATTCATTCTATACCATCCTATTCATCTCTTGGCATCCTATACCATCCCATCCCATCTCATTCATTCCTTACTGTCCCATCCCACCCCATCCCATACATCCTATACCATCTCATCCATCCCATTTATTTTATACCATCCAATTAATCACATCCTATACCATCCCATCTCATTCATTCCTTACTGTCCCACCCCATCCCATACATCCTATACCATCTCATCCATCCCATTTATTTTATACCATCCAATTAATCACATCCTATACCATCCCATCTCATTCATTCCTTACTGTCCCACCCCATCCCATACATCCTATACCATCTCATCCATCCCATTTATTTTATTCCATCCAATTAATCACATCCTATACCATCCCATCCCATTCATTCTATACCATCCTATTCATCTCTTGGCATCTTATACCATCCCATCTCATTAATTCCTTACTGTCCCATCCCACCCCATCCCATACCATCTCATCCATCCCATTTATTTTATACCATCCAATTAATCACATCCTATACCATCCCATCTCATTCATTCCTTACTGTCCCATCCCACCCCATCCCATACATCCTATACCATCTCATCCATCCCATTTATTTTATACCATCCAATTAATCACATCCTATACCATCCCATCTCATTCATTCCTTACTGTCCCACCCCATCCCATACATCCTATACCATCTCATCCATCCCATTTATTTTATACCATCCAATTAATCACATCCTATACCATCCCATCTCATTCATTCCTTACTGTCCCACCCCATCCCATACATCCTATACCATCTCATCCATCCCATTTATTTTATACCATCCATTAATCACATCCTATACCATCCCATCTCATTCATTCCTTACTGTCCCACCCCATCCCATACATCCTATACCATCTCATCCATCCCATTTATTTTATACCATCCAATTAATCACATCCTATACCATCCCATCCCATTCATTCTATACCATCCTATTCATCTCTTGGCATCTTATACCATCCCATCTCATTAATTCCTTACTGTCCCATCCCACCCCATCCCATACCATCTCATCCATCCCATTTATTTTATACCATCCAATTAATCACATCCTATACCATCCCATCTCATTCATTCCTTACTGTCCCATCCCATCCCATTCATTCTATACCATCCTATTCATCTCTTGCCATCCTATACCATCCCATCTCATTCATTCCTTACTGTCCCACCCCATCCCATACATCCTATACCATCTCATCCATCCCATTTATTTTATACCATCCAATTAATCACATCCTATACCATCCCATCCCATTCATTCCTTACTGTCCCATACCATACCATACATCCTATACCATCTCATCCATCCCATTTATTTTATACCATCCAATTAATCACATCCTATATCATCCCATCCCGTTCATTCTATACCATCCTATTCATCTTTTGCCATCCTATACCATCCCATCTCATTCATTCCTTACTGTCCCATCCCATTCATTCTATACCATCTCATCCATCCAATTTATTTTATACCATCCAATTAATCACATCCTATACCATCCCATCCCATTCATTCCTTACTGTCCCATCCCATACCATACATCCTATACCATCTCATCCATCCCATTTATTTTATACCATCCAATTAATCACATCCTATATCATCCCATCCCGTTCATTCTATACCATCCTATTCATCTTTTGCCATCCTATACCATCCCATCTCATTCATTCCTTACTGTCCCATCCCATTCATCCTATACCATCTCATCCATCCAATTTATTTTATACCATCCAATTAATCACATCCTATACATGTTTGTTGACTACAGTTCAGCATTCAACACCATAATTCCCTCTACACTCACATTGAAGTTGGAGGTCCTGGGTCTCAGCCCACTCCTGTGTCAGTGGATCTCCAACTTCCTAACAGACAGACCACAAGCAGTAAGGATGGGAAAACACACCTCATCCTCCATCACTCTCAGCACTGGAGCCCCCCAGGGCTGTGTTCTGAGCCCCCTGCTGTACTCGCTGTACACATATGACTGTGTGGCCACTTTCAACTCCACCACCATAATCAAGTTTGCTGACGACACTGTCGTGGTGGGCCTGATCTCCAACAACGATGAGACAGCCTACCTACAGGAAATCATACACCTGGAGAGATGGTGCCAGGAGAACAATCTCCTCCTGAACGTCAGCAAGACTAAGGAGCTAATAGTGGACTTCAGTACAAAGCAGGAGTGAACATACGGCCCTGCTTCCATCAACGGGACTCCAGTGGAGAGAGTGGACAGTTTCAGGTACCTCGGTGTACACATCACGCAGGACTTGTCTTGGTCCTGCCATACCAACTCCCTGGTGAAGAAGGCCCGGCAGCGTCTATACCACCTGAGACGCTTAAGGGACTTTAAACTACCCTCTCAGGTGCTAAAGACTTTTTACAACAGCATCATTGAGAGCGTCTTGACGGGCAGCATCACTTCCTGGTTCGGGAACAGCACCATGCAGGACCGGCGAGCCCTACAGAGGGTGGTACATTCAGCTGAGCGTACCATCCACACCGAGCTCCCAGACCTGCAAGACATCTATAACAAGCGGTGCAGAGCCAGAGCCAGGAAGATTGTGAAGGACCCCAGCCATCCTAACATTGGACTCTTCTCACTGTTGCGTTCAGGAAAGCGTTTCCGCTCCTTGAAGGCAAACAAGTCAAGTCAAGTGTGTTTATTGTCAATTCTGCCACATGTACAGTGCATACATACAGAGAATTGAAATTGCATTACCCTCAGGCTCTTGGTGCATACATAAATTACACAAACATAATAATATTTACACAGAACATAAGTACTTGAGTAAAAATAAGAATAAGAAATGTAGATGCCACAATTAGTGCAAAAACAAAAACATGAGGTAGAGGTGGTGACTGGGTAATGAAATGATAATGTGGTAGTGCAAGACAATTAGGAGTCAACTAAAGTGGCTAGAGTGTTCCAGGCTAGAGTGTTCCAGGATTGAGGTGGTAAGTCCAATGCCTCCAGTGCTGGATAAAGTGACTGGTGCAGTGTCCAGTGAAGTAGGGTTCAAGGGGAATGTGAGGCTGGAGAGAGGGAGGGGGGCAGAGTCCCAAGTGAGTTCAGCTTCCAGATTGCCTGGTGGCAGAAGCTGTTCTTCAGTCTGCTGGTCCTGGCCTGAAGACTACGCAGTCTTCTCCCTGATGGCAGCAGGCTAAAGAGGCTATGTGTCGGGTGGGTGGGATCACCTGCAATACTGAGGGCTTTGCGTGTGAGCCTAGTGCTGTAGATGTCCTGGAGGGAGGGGAGGGCAACACAAACGATCTTCTCAGCTGATCTCACTATGCGTTGTAGGATCTTGCGGCAGGATGCATTGCAGTTTCCATACCACACAGTGATGCAGCTGGTCAGGATGCTCGCGATGGTGCCCCTGTAGAAGGTCCACATGATGGGGGGGTGGAGCGCTCGCTCTTCTCAGTTTGCGAAGAAAGTAGAGGCGCTGATGTGCTTTCTTAGCCAGTGCTGTGGTGTTGTCTGCCCAGGAGAGGTCCTCAGTGATGTGCACGCCCAGAAACTTGGTGCTTCTCACTCTTTCCACAACCGCACCGTTGATGGTTAGAGGAGCGTGCTGAGTGTGTGCTCTCCTGAAATCCACAACAATCTCCTTCGTCTTCTCCACATTCAGTAAGAGATTGTTGTCACCACACCACCTGGCCAGGTGGCTCACCTCGCTCCTGTAGTTTGACTTGTCTCTGTTGTTGATGAGACCGACCACAGTTGTGTCATCCGCAAACTTGATGAAGAGGTTGGAGTTGTGTGATGGTGTGCAGTCGTGAGTCAGCAGTGTGAAGAGGAGGGGGCTCAGCACACATCCTTGCGGGGCCCCGGTATTCAGTGTGATGGTGTTGGATGTGTTACTGCCGACACGCACTGCCTGAGGTCTTCCGGTCAGGAAGTCCAGCAACCAGTTGCACAGTGAGGTATTGAGCCCCAACTTAACCAGTTTTGAAGTGAGCTGTTGAGGAATGATTGTATTAAATGCTGAGCTGAAGTCTATAAACAGCATTCTAACGTAAGAGTCCTTTTTTTCCAGATGAGTGAGGACAGAGTGGAGAGCAGTGTTGATGGCATCATCGGTTGAGCGGTTGGACCGATATGCAAACTGAAAGGGGTCCAGGGAGTGGGGAAGTGCAGATTTAATGTGTTGCATGACTATCCGTTCAAAGCACTTCATAATGATGGGTGTGAGAGCTACAGGACGGTAGTCGTTGAGGCAGGATGGAGATGTTTTGTTCGGGATATGGATGATGGTGGTTGCTTTGAAGCATGTGGGAACAACTGCCTGGCATAGCGAGCTGTTGAAGATGTCTGTGAAGACATCTGCGAGTTCCCCTGCACAGTCTCTCAAAAAACACCCAGGGATGTTGTCAGGGCCCGGAGCTTTGCGTGCGTTGATCCTGCTAAAGGATCTCCTCACTCTGTCCGGAGACAACACTATCACCTGGTCGCCAGGAGGAGGTGGAGTCTTCTGTGCAGTTGTGGTGTTATGTTTTTCAAAGCGAGCATAGAAGGCGTTTAGCTCATTCAGCATGGAGATGGTGCTATCAAAGGTCTGCGGCTGGGGCTTGTAGTCCGTGATGGTCTGAATCCCCCGCCACAGGCTTCGAGTATCCCTGCTGTCACTTGGCCTCCCTGATCCCACGGGACAAGTTGGCTCTCGTTGTTTTCAGGTCCTCCTCATCTCCAGCCTTGAAAGCAGCGTTCCGAGCTTTCAGAAGTCTCTGAACTTCCCCTGTTAACCATGGCTTTTGGTTGGCCCCGACGGTGATGGTTTTTGTTCCCGTTACATCATCAATGCACTTGCTAATATAAGCAGTAAAAGTCTCTGAGTACTCTTGGAGGTCTGTGGTGTTATTGCATGTGGCGGCCTGTTTGAACATGTCCCAGTCTGTGGTGTTAAAACAGTCCTGAAGTGCTTCTGACGACCCTTCTGGCCACACTTGAATTTGTTTTTAACTGGTTTTGCAACCTTGACGAGCGGTCTATGCAGGCTTTAGCATAACAGTGATGTGGTCTGAGGTTCCGAGATGGGGGAGGGGGAGGGCTTTGTAAGCTCCTTTTTTGGTAGTGTAAACAAGGTCCAGAGTGTTGTTTCCCCTTGTCGGAAAGTCTATGTGTTGGTATACTTTCGGAGACACACTCTTGTAGTCTGCATGATTAAAATCCCCAGCCACGATTAGAAAAGCATCAGGGTGGACAGTTTGCTGCTCGTTGATGTGCTGATACAGTTCATTCAGTGCCTCGCTCTTGTCTTTGTTGCTGGAGCTGGGAGGGATGTATACAGCAACAAATATTATGGCTGTATATTCCCTCGGCAGATAGAACGGTCGGCACTTAATAACTATAAATTCCACCAGATGCGAACAGTATCTGCAGACCACAGCAGCGTCGCGGCACCACTCATCATTGATGTAAACACAAAGCCCGCCGCCGCGAGTCTTGACTCCCTCGACGAGAACTCTATCTGCGCGATAGCATGTTAGCTTGTCGAGCTGAATAGCATGGTCCGGAATGCTGTTATTGAGCCATGTCTCCGAAAATACAAAAACACAGCAGTCTCTCACAGTCTTCTGTGTTGAACGTAGTAAGTTAACGTAGTCCAGTTTGTTTTCTAGTGAACGTACGTTAGCCAGTATGATGGTAGGGATAGCTGGTTTGTGCGGGTGAGCCGCTAGCCTCGCCCGGATGCCTCCGCGCTTCCCCCTCTTTTGTTTCCTTTCGCACCGCTTGTGGCGCTTCCACTGCGGGTGAGATGCAGCAGTGGGGGTCGGTGATGGTGTAGGCCTCCGGAGCAGACCGAGGTCCCGCAGATCTTCAGCGAGTGAGGAGTTTAGCTCTAAAAGTGTTGTTTTAGAGACGCCAAGCAGAAATTCACGGCTGTATGTGCGCTTTGCGACAGGTAAGCGCGACGTAGACGTACAAAAACGCGAAGACTCACATGCTAAAACACACGAAAACACCATTTCGTCGGGAGAGAGAGAAGCCGCTGCGTGTGCACGCGCCGCCAGTAAATAACACAGAGAGAATGAGGAGGAGCTTCTTCCCGCATGCCATTCGGACTCTAAACAGGGACACACCGGGCACATAAAGACAGACTTTCTAACCTTCACTCATCACTAATCTCTCACTCCACACATTCACCTCACACTCCGCACAGTTTGCACAATCGTGGACTTGAAACAGCGCAAGTCACTTTAAAGACATCCACACTGCACTTTAGTGACCATCTGTCACACACAAATCACTTGCCATTCTTGCACGTCACATCTCCTGCATTTTGTACTTTATTCCATTTGTACTTTATTTCATTTGTATTATATTGTATTTTAGTACTTATTTAAATTCATATCTACTTTGTTTTCTTATAATTTATATTTTAATTTTTATCTATTTCCTAAATGGTTACAGGTTGGACAGTCGTACAATACATTTCACTGCACGTCATACTCTGTATGTATATGTATGTGACAAATAAAATCTGAATCTGAATCCAATTAATCACATCCTATACCATCCCATCCCTTCCCATCCCCTCCCATTCATTGTATACCATCCTATTCATCTCTTGCCATCCTATACAATCCCATCATATCTCATTCATTCTATACCATCTCATCCATCCCATTTATTTTATACCATCCAATTGATCCCATCCTATACCATTCCATCCCATTCATTCTATACTATCCAATTAATCCCATCCTATTCATCCAATCCTATCCATCCCATTCATTCTCTACCATCCAATTGATCCAATCCTATACCATCCCATCCCATCCATCCTATTCCATCCCATTCATTCTATACTATCCAATTAATCCCATCCTATCCATCCAATCCTATCCATCCCATTCACTCTCTACCATCCAATTAATCACATCCTATATTATCCCATCCCATCCATTCTCTACCATCCAATTAATCACATCCCATCCATTCTATACTATCCAATTAATCCCATTCGATCAATCCAATCCTATCCATCCCATTCACTCTCTACCATCCAATTAATCACATCCTATATTATCCCATCCCATCCATTCTCTACCATCCAATTAATCACATCCCATCCATTCTATACTATCCAATTAATCCCATTCGATCAATCCAATCCTATCCATCCCATTCACTCTCTACCATCCAATTAATCGCATCCTATACCATCCAATCCCATCCATCCATCGTTGTTTGAGTAAACATTATCAGTGAGCAACTTAAACTACAATTCCTATATTTTCCAAAAAAAAAAGAGAGACAAAGATTAAAATACATGGGATATAATTAAAACTAAATCGGACTACAAACGGACAAAATCAGCAACATAAAACAATTACAAATTCATTTGCTGTGTGTGCTAGTGTGCTTTACCCTCAGCCTCCGCTCATAAGCGGTGAAATTCCCTTTGGCCTGTTCCCGCCTCTGTCTCCACTCAATCAGACTATGAGCGGGTTCCCCCGGCAACGTGATGTTACACCTCCCGACTGTGGGATGGACGAGGCCTGTCAGTGCCCCTGGCAACAGCCCTGACGACAGAGTTGGTTCAGTACTGAGAGTGACATCCATCCCACTCGCATAAGTCACCCAGAGAGAGCCGTCATCTCGAACACCGTACACAGCGACTGAGTGAGCTGAACACACAAATACACACTTGATTACAATGACACATAGAACAGCTGTGAAACGAGGCATGCACAGAAACCTGCTTTTGAACAATCTTGTGCATGTTTTATCAGGTAAATCTTTTCTGATTTAACTAATTACTTTCTTTCTATTGCTGCTTCTACAGAGACATCAAAACCGACCGAAATTGTGGACTATAACTGTACACATCTCAACATCTCACTCAGTTTGTATCCTGCAAGGGTTTATTTTTATTTGAATGCAAGTTATTTTTCGGAGAGAATACACATCTTAAATTTGATTAAGGCAGTGGTGGGCAAGGTCAGTCCTGTTGGATCACATTCCCTGCTGGGATTGGTTTTAAGCGACACTCATAGCTTCAAACAAGCCAAGAGGAGATTAGTGGAATCAGGTGTGTGGTATGAAAAACTAAAGCGAATCTTTGCAGTACTCTAGCACTCCTTGGCCATCCCTGGGCTCGGATGGTAAATATTTGACTTGACACAATTTTTTGAACCCTACTCTGCACAATATTTTCAGGCCAACTTCATGCAGGTCTACTATTTTTATTTACTTCTATTTTGTGTTTTAGCCAGTGATTGTACAAACGTGGATGTAGTGTACGTGAGGTCATGGAACATGATTTAAAGAGTAAAGGATGAAATGAGGCAAATGTTGCTGAAAAATATTGAATATAGTCAATTTTTGGGGAGTATTTGAATACGAATTTGTTTAAAAGCGTTATCGCAGCAACCGGCTGTGAAATGTTGAATGACATTATGGGAAAACGAATCTAGAGTTTTACTCAAACACTCACCTTGTCGGAGTGTGTAGACGGTGTTATCTGCAGAGTGATTTGTAATTATAATAAAGTTTTCTCTGTTCGAGGCAGTAGCTTCCACTCTAACAGCTTTCTCCATGTTTCCATGGAAACTGCTGACCTCTCCAGTCGGCAAGGTCACGTTGATGAGGTGTCCGTCAGAGTTGTACCTGTGTGTGAGAGAGAGAGCGAGAGGGAGAGGGAGAGAGAATCACTGTGTTAAACTTTCAAATTAAGCTTTAAACAAGTGAGTATAAACACATAGGTCATATCATGCATTTTTTATCATTTTATTTCCCCCAGTTGCTATTCGAAACAGCAGCTTTCCTCTACAATAATCTAGTATCTTAAGGCAACGTTCACCCTCACTATTACCACAGCAGTAAACAGAAAGTTCTTTAAGGTGGCGTTTCTTTAAGATTTTTGTGTATTTGTCCTTCAGGTACACAAAGTGAAAAACAAAGCTTTGGCTCACAGCGTAGGCTCACTGAGTTGAGTTTTGTATAGTGTGGAGTTCTTCTATAACAGCTTCTTTGCTAAGACCGAATTACATTGTGACAGGACCATAAAACAATCTGCTGAAACACACTGAAGTGTGAAGGAGCCTCTGGAATGATCGGGGACCTTGTCAAAAAAACTTCACTCGCACTACACTGGAGCCTCAAACCTTCAGAAGCATACTTTTATTGTTTGTCAGACATGACAGTGAGATCAGGATCTTTTTATTCTGCAAGCTCCATACTAGTTAACTGTAAACCTGTAGTAACGGTGACATGAGCATGGTGATGCAATAACAAACGTGTTTCGTAACATTGTTTGGATTGTTTGGAGAAGTTAGTTCATCTGGACTGGTTTCATCATAAATCAATTTAACTGGTCTGTATGAAACAGGTACAGTACAACACGTATGGAGTGAACGTTTGAATCAGCAAGATGTCTATGTAAAGAAAATCTTTTATTAAATGCTTTTTACAATCTGTTTAAAATGATATCTTATGGACTTAATATAATTAAATTGATGTATAGAACACCTCCAGGGTTTCTATATGTTCCTAAGAAAGAAATCATGAAGGGTAAAATGGGGAAAACAAGCGATTCACATGTTATCATTCCTTGTTTATGATAGACGTACAATTTGTAAGATGTTTTGCAAATAACCACCAAAGATAAGCAGCAGTGGATTTTGTCATTTTGGGGACCAAGGCAAAGAAATGGACAGGGGCCCCTTCTTTTGTACAATTATATGATAACAAATATTTTTTGTAAGAAATAACTTTTTTAGGTGCTGCATACAGAGAAACTTTAACTAACTCTCAGGTGTATTGTTTATATTTTTTATACTTACAAAATTGTCGTTCTTGGACCTCCAACGATTTATTAGGAAGTTTTTAGGTTAAAAGGTTAAATATGGTGCTTTTTAAAAGTAATATGATGCATACTAGAGGATCTACTACAATCTCTTGCCATATTCCAGCTTTTGTAAGGAAAGTTTAAATTCGTTTTTTTAAGAGAAAAAAAATTATGCATACTAAAGTTAAATATCTTGATATACTCCAGATTTGGGAAGAAAAGCTTTGATTTGGTGCATTTTAAGAGTAAAAAAGTAGCATGCTGGGAATTTAGGGATTTTTTCAGGTTAAATCCTAAAATGTTGTGCTTTTTAATGTAAACGAATGTAAGGTTCTCTGTATGCTTAACATGGGGCTAAATTCATAAAGCGTACATGGCTGAGGAAAAGGACTTCTGTGCCGGTCCCAAGCCCGGATAAATAGAGAGGGTTGCGTCAGGAAGGGCATCCTGCGTAAAACATGCCAAAACCAAATATGCAAGTCATCAATTCGATTTCCATACCGGATCGGTCGAGGCCCGGGTTAACAACGACCGCCACCGGTGCTGTTGACCTACAGGGTGCCGGTGGAAAATTGGACTACTGTTGGTCAAAGAAGGAGAGGAGGGAGAAGGATTCGTAGGCAGAGAGAGAAGAGGAAAGGCAAGAGTATAGGTCTGAGAATAGGGACTCTCAACGTTGGTACAATGACCGGGAAAGGTAGAGAGCTGGCGGACATGATGGAGAGAAGGAAGGTAGATATTCTGTGTGTGCAGGAGACCAGGTGGAAGGGTAGCAAAGCGCGTAGTATTGGAGGGGGATACAAACTGTTTTACTATGGTGAGGATAGGAAGAGAAATGGGGTAGGAGTGATCCTGAAGGAGGAGTTTGTGAGGAATGTTTTAGAGGTGAAAAGAGTGTCTGACAGGGTGATCAGTTTGAAGTTAGAGATTGAAGGGTTGATGTTGAATGTAGTGAGTGGTTGTGCTCCACAAGTAGACTGTAAGCTGGAAGACAAGGAGAGATTCTGGAGTGAGTTAGATGAGGTGATGGAGAGTATTCCCTGAGGGGCGAGAGTAGTGGTAGGGAGCAGACTTCAACGGTCATGTGGGCGAGGGCAACAGAGGTGATGAGGAAGTGATGGGCAGGTTTGGTGTTAAGGAAAGGAACCCAGAAGGACAGATGGTGGTGGACTTTGCCAAGAGGATGGAAATGGCTGTAGTTAACACTTATTTCCAGAAGAGGGAGGAACATAGAGTTACCTACAAGAGTGGTGGTAGGAGTACGCAGGTGGACTACATCCTAAGTAGACGAGCCAATCTGAGAGAGATCACTGACTGCAAAGTAGTGGTAGGAGAGAGTGTAGCCAGACAGCATCGGATGGTGATGCGTAGGATGTTTCTGGTGGTCAGGAAGAAGAGGGGAGGAAAGATGGAGAAGAAGACCCAGTGGTGGAAGTTGAAAAAGGAAGACGGTTGTGAGGAATTCAGACAGAAGCTGAGACAGGCTTTGGGTGGCCAGGAAGAGCTTCCAGAGGACTGGGAAACTACAGCAGAAGTGATCAGGGAGACAGGTAGGAAGGTGCTAGGTGTGTCAGCAGGAAGAAGGAAAGAAGATAAGGAAACATGGTGGTGGAATGAGGAAGTACAGGACATCATCCAGAGGAAGAGGCTAGCTAAAAAGAAGTGGGACATCAAAAGGACTGAAGAAAGTAGACAAGACTACAAGGAATCACAGCGCAGGGTGAAGAGGGAGGTGGCAAAGGCCAAACAGAAGGCATATGATGAGTTGTATGCCAGGTTAGACACGAGGGAAGGTGAGAAGGAATTGTACAGATTAGCGAGACAGAGAGACAGAGATGGGAAGGATGTGCAACAGATAAGGGTGATTAAAGATAGAGATGGAAGGGTTCTAACGAGTGAGGAGAGTGTGCAGAGAAGATGGAAGGAATATTTTGAGGAGTTGATGAATGAGGAGAATGAGAGGGAAAGAAGGGGGGAAGAGGTGAACATTGTAGAGCAGGAAGTTGAAAAGATTAGAAAGGATGAGGTGAGGAAGGCTCTGAGGAGAATGAAGAGTGGAAAGGCTGTTGGTCCAGATGACATCCCTGTGGAGATGTGGAAGTGTCTAGGAGAGACAGCAGTGGAGTTCCTATCTAGGTTATTCAACAGGATTCTAGAGAGTGAGAAGATGCCTGAGGAATGGAGGAGAAGTGTCCTAGTGCCAATCTTTAAGAACAAGGGTGATGTGCAGAGTTGTAACAACTACAGAGGTATAAAGTTGATGAGCCACACAATGAAACTCTGGGAAAGAGTAGTGGATGCTAGGCTAAGAAGGGAAGTGGATATTTGCGAGCAGCAGTATGGCTTCATGCCCAGGAAGAGCACTACTGAGAATGCTAATGGAGAAGTACAGAGATGGTCAGAAGGAGCTGCACTGCGTCTTTGTGGACTTAGAGAAAGCGTATGACAGGGTGCCGAGAGAGGAGCTATGGTCCTGTATGAGGATGTCAGGAGTGGCAGAGAAGTACGTCAGAGTAGTTCAGGATATGTATGAGAGGAGTATGACAACAGTGAGATGTGCTGCAGGTCAGACGGAGGAGTTCAAGGTGGAGGTGGGGCTACATCAAGGATCGGCTTTGAGTCCCTTCTTGTTTGCTATGGTGATGGACAGGTTGACAGATGAGGTCAGACAGGAATCTCCATGGACAATGATGTTTGCAGATGACATTGTAATCTGTAGTGAGAGTAGAGAGCAGGTGGAGGGACACCTGGAAAGTTGGAGGTCTGCTCTAGAAAGAAGAGGAATGAAAGTCAGTCGTAGTAAGACAGAATACATGTGTTTGAACGAGAGGGAGGGAAGTAGAACAGTGAGGTTACAGGAGGCTGAGGTCAAGAAGGTGGAGGAGTTTAGGTATTTGGGGTCAACAGTCCAGTGCGACGGGGAGTGTGGAAAAGAGGTGAAGAGGCGAGTGCAGGCAGGTTGGAGTGGGTGGAGAAAAGTGTCAGGGGTGTTGTGTGACAGAAGAGTGTCAGCAAGAATCAAAGGAAAGGTGTACAGAACAGTAGTGAGAGCAGCTATGATGTATGGGTTAGAGACTGTAGCAGTGAGGAAGAGACACGAGGCAGAGATGGAAGTAGCAGAGATGAGGATGTTGAAGTTCAGTTTAGGAGTGACAAGTATAGACAAGATTAGGAACGAGCACATCAGAGGAACAGCTCAGGTTGGTTGTTTTGGAGACAAAGTCAGAGAAGCCAGATTGAGATGGTTTGGACATGTGCAGAGAAGGGATAGTCATCTGAACGACATCTCTACTTAGATGAAGAACCATCACCTACAGCTCAACATGGCCAAGACGGAACTTTTGATAATCCCAGCTCATCCCTCTGTGCATCACGACCTCACCATCCAGCTGCAATCCTCTACAGTCACCCCTTCTCCTACAGTCAGAAATCTTGGAGTGATTTTGGATGAACAGCTGTCCTTCAAAGACAACATCACAAAGACAACTCGAGCGTGTAGGTTTGCACTGCACAACATTCGAAAGATCAGGCCCTTCTTAACTGAGCAGCAGCTCAACTCCTGGTTCAGGCTCTGGTCCTCTCACGTCTGAACAACTGCAACGCTCTCCTAGCAGGACTTCCATTAAATACGCTCAAACCTCTGCAGATGATCCAGAACTCTGCAGCTCCTCTTATCTTCAAGGAACCGAAACGAGCTCACGTTACTCCCCTCTTCATCACTCTTCATTGGCTCCCCATTGCAGCTCGGGTTAAATTCAAATTGCTAACGCTGGCGTACAAAACTATCTCCAGATCAGCCCCTGTCTACCTCCATGAGCTCATACGCTCCTACATGCCCTCCAGAAGCCTGCGCTCAGAGAAGGAACAGCGACTTGTGGTTCCATCCCACAAGGGCAGAAGATCTCTCAGCAGAACCTTCTCTTTCACTGTCCCTGACTGCTGGAACAAACTCCTGATCCAGTCAGGAGAGCAGCAACACTAACAGCTTTCAAAAAGCAACTGAAAACTCTTCTCTTCAGAGAACATCTACTATAAAAATAAAAAAAAACTACCTTCTTTTTTTCCCTCCTCTGTCTTTATTTTCTTCCTTTACTTCCTCACTGCTTTGGTTTATTGATCAGTTGATACAATTCTATTGTGAGAAGTTGAGATAGACTTTGAAGGTGGAACAAATTGCATATTGTCTCTCCCCTAATGTAAGTCGCTTTGGACAAAAGCGTCTGCCAAATGCATAAATGTAAATGTATAGTAGTTATATTGGTAGAAGGATGTTGGAGATGGAGCTGCCAGGCAAGAGGGCAAGAGGAAGGCCAAAGACGAGTTATATGGGTGTGCTGAAGGAGGACATGAAGGTAATTGGTGCAAGAGTAGAGGATACTGAGGCCAGAGTTAGGTGGAAACAGATGATTTGCTGTGGCGACCCCTAAACTGGGAACAGCCGAAAGAAGAAGAAGAATAAAAAATTTTCAAAGCATGGTTGGAAACCTGTGGTAAAAGGGACTTTTTGGCCAGATAATAGTACTGAAATTTCCAAATGTTTTTTTCTGCAATAAAATGCCAGTAAACCCATGCTTGAAAGAACAAATTTAACTTTAAAACATTGTGGGATTAGGATTTTTAAAATCTGAAATTTAGGATGAAAATGGTTCGCCTGCGGTGGGCTCTTGAGAAAATATAGCAAGTTTTCAGGATTAATCTCACTTTTCAGCTGTTTGAACGTAAATGTTTTTAAAGAAATAAATTCATCTTTATTTCCCTCTGAAAACAGATAATTCTGAAATCCCTTTGCTATATTTTTCAGACAAAACACAAGCAGTAACATTAAAATGAAACTTGAAAAAATGAGTTGAAAAGAACCAAAACACACTAACTGAAACCTAAATGTGAAGTTTGGCTTCAGAGTTCCTATTTTCCCACAATAAACTCATCAGAAACACATTTAGTGCAGAAGGCTTGGTCTCTTTTGCAATTTTTTGTCCAGGATTTCAGTTTAATTAAGTTTTCTCATAAAATTTTTACAACCTCAAACATCAACAACCAGTTCGCAGACTGTTAATTATACTGTAATGGCCAATTGTATGTTTTTTTCACTAATAAAAAGCCAGTAAACCAATGATGGAAGTAACAAATCAACTCCATTGAAGTAAGGCCAATTTCAGCACTGTGCTTTGTTTGAACATTTTTAGCTTGTATTGTACATAAAACACATTTTTTTCTAAGTTTATGTACTTACTCCTGAACAGAACATTATTTCAAACATAATGTCAGCTGAAATTGAATTTAAAACATTTATTGTTAATTATTTTTATTATAGTAATTATTACAAGTTATTATTATATATTTTTTACAACTTCTCTGTCAGCATTAACAAGAATATTTCACTCCAAAATATTACTGATACCTAGAATATTATCAGGTATAACCTTAAGCTAAAGCTGAAGTTTAAAACTTCAAGACCCTTTTTCCATTTTCTCTCCACATGTTCTATTTTCTGAGAAAGATGTTATATAACATAAACATAATTACAATTCAGTTATTTTAAGCCTGTCAATCACAATGCCACGATGCATACAGAACTGTTTACGTGACTGTTGGGCAATATCTATGAAGAAATGTGATGATGTGAGAGCTTGTGATGGTTTCTCGTGCGCCTGTGCTTCTCCCCAGTCAAACGTGTTCCGTCTGTTCCCAATGATTGGCCTCTGGCTCTAATTGGATCCTGGCTTCAGAGAGGGCTTATAAAAATCAAGGCTTCACAGTCTTCAGAGGTTACAGTAAATGCAAAACGGATGCAGAGGTGTTGCAACTGTGGAGGAATCATAGTGCATAGTGATCATAGTGCAGCACACGTGGATAAGAAATGAGCATAAGAGCTGAAAAAAAACATCGTATCAAGATAACGCGAGAGATGTGTAGAAGCTGTAAAACAAGTCAGTGGTGAAGCAGAGGAAGATCTTAAATAAAGAGGAATTTGTATTCACTTTTTTACTGGGAAGTTTTGGCTGCCATGAGGTCATTTGATGGACATGACAAACAACCAAAGTCATGTTTTTTCACAGAGCATCATGTTATAATCCCCTATACCCCAAATTAGAGCATAATAGTTATTGGGGGCTCGTCCGGGATTTGAACTTGGTACTTCTCGCACAGTTCTCTAGCATCCCAGAAATCCACACAGGCTTCTTCCTGTGCGACTTAAGTTCATCAAGCAGTCCAGGAGTCGTTAAGAGCTTTACTTGAGTCTCCATCCTCTGACAGGAAGCCAAATCTGTTTACCTTCATTATGCAGTGGAATTAAAGAGCTCAAGAACACTGGGCTAAGCAGAATTGCCAACAGATGTTTGGAGGACTTTCAGTCTACAATTACGAAAAACGAAAGCAGCACGTTCCAAAACAAGACAAACATCTTTTTCTTTCAAAAATCCGTGCCAGAAAGACCCCTCAAGGTGAGTGCAGGAAGTCTTCTGAAGCCCCCGAGGATGATATGTCTTGACATTTGGTGCTGCGCAGGTGAATGTGGCTTGTTTGATAGCACGAAGAGGTGAGGTACTGTTCTCAGAACATTCTTTATTACTCTTGTTAATTTCCAGAGCAGAATTTAGATCTAAACAACTCAAATGTCTTCGTCAAATAAAAGTCGCTGCCAATTTAAATCATACGCCGGGGTCTGACTCGAGCCACCCACACTGATGTGAAAGAATAAAATCTTTTCATTAGATGAAACGCTTGAACATTCAAAAGCCGGTGATTTAGATCAAGAGATATCAGCAACAGTCAAAACCTTGTCTGGATCCTCATTTCTACTTAAACATCTTAGGGAGAGTGTCTTTGATTTCCCCTCTCGCCGGGGGTTGTGTGTCTTATCTTCTTCGCTGTTTTACTTTCTATCAAGCTGCTCTTTGAAACAATACGTTGAAACAATATGCATACATTTGGAAGATACTAAATGGAAGGAACCACATCATCTCCATGACTTAAGCTACTGAATTCATGATTAAAAACCTTTCTGTATTGTAAAAAATAACGGAACATTTGTGAGCTGTTTGATTTGTCTGTGCAGGGTTGTCAATGGGGTTTTAGAGAGATTGGATCCCGTATTAACAGTGATGCGTGCCACAGCAAGAGCAGCTCATATGGCTGCGTGTCAAAACATAATGAGCTGCCACCCTAGACAGTACTCCGAAGCTACACAAACTCATCGGAACGGTAGAATTGATCACTGGAACACCTTTGCCTCACCTCGATGCTTGCCAGACACTGCATCAAGACACTTGCATATTGAGCAGCTTCTCACTTCAAGAAATCTAATCACCGGACACAAAATCACTTCCCCTTGGCAACTTTAGGAAATGTCTCGAGAGAGAGAGCATCAAACTCAGAGAGACTTGCAGACCAGGAACCCATCAGAAGACTGTTTTAACCTTAATCTGCTTCTTAAGATTCTTAAGAAGTCTTTGTCTGAATAAACTCACACTCACAGCAGTTGACTTGTTCATTCAAAGCTTCCCAAGGGCTGCAGGGATCCACTAGCGACTCGGCTAAAATGCTAAAATAAAGAAATCCTACACCCACCACAAACCTATCAGAAAAGCATTTAGTGGAGAAAGATCAGTCTCTTTTTGTAAACTATTGTCCAAATTTTTGGAATAATTAAATTTTTACATTGATATTTCTCAATGCACAACCTTAAACATCAACCATCAGTTTGCAGAGTTATTTGTAATAGAATAACCGTGAATATTCATGCATGCAAAATTACCGAAGCTGCACATTTATGTTTTTTTTAACTGATGTCTGTTAAATCTTGACGGAACACTGTTTGACCAAAAGTTTTACTCCCTTAAACTCTTTTTCATTTGTGTTATGGAGGCAGCAAAGCCTGTAATTTGTAAACTGTAATTTCAGCACAAGCTTCTCTCGCTCAGCGCCTGATTGGCTGTCTGCTTATGATCACGTGTCCAAGCGTTCGCGTGTTTCCTGAACGTGAAAGTTCTCCGTCACACGTTCACCACAACACAGGAGTCACTCAGCAGTGCTTAATATAGCTTAAAACATGTTGAGTTCTAAATAATTATTCTTTTATGAGATGCCGACTAAAAAAAGTATGAATTATAGCTCTGAAATAGAGGTTAAAGTTAACTAAGATACATTAATAATTATAGTACATTTATTTAGCATGCCAAACTGCATACATTGATGGTAAAATCCTGAATGTTCCATTCCATTAAAAGTGAAATGCTTTTCTAATGTATATGTAAATGTATATACATTATAAATGCAAAAATATAGACAGTAAACCTTCATTCAAATATTATTTTGATGTGGATGGATAACATTTACCAGGAAAAAAAAATCTATTCTCACAATGTAAAATGAATAGCAAAATCTCAGGTTTGTTTTTGTATAACAAAACAACTAAAACTATGATATATATCATATAATATATATAAATATAATATATATAAATATACTATATATATATATATATATATATATATATATATATATATATATATATATATATACATATACATATATAAACATATACATATATAAATATATATGTATAAATACTCCTGATCAGAACCCTTTAATTTGGGCTTGATATTAATCATATTATACCTTTCAGTTGAGAGCAGTTTTTGTTTGTGGGTGCCATTTTGTATTTCATGTGGCATATTATTAATTATTTTTGCTTATCTTTTTTATTCTCTGGTTTAATACCAGAAACTTTTATTATATCTTTACACTGATTAATACAAATCTAAATAAATTGAACCTTGTGTCTTTTACCTTTTTAAAACATCATCTCTAACGGAGCATGTTGAAACACACACACATACACACGTACGCACGCACACACACACACAGACGCACACACACACACAGACGTACAGACGCACACACACACGCACACACACACACACACACACGCACGCACACACACACACACACGCGCACACACACACACAGACGTACAGACGCACACACACACGCACACACACACGCACACACACACACACACACACACGCGCACAGACGCACACACACACACACGCGCACAGACGCACACACACACACGCACGCACGCACACGCACACACACGCACAGACCAACACGCACACACACCGTGTGCTTGGCACGTGCGCATACAAGCACACAAAATGTAACTTTACATTACGGTATATTCCATGAACCCTGCAAAACAAGAGAAGAAAAGTCATTTCTTCACACGGATGAGATCTGAGCAATTTCTCTGCACCGGAGGGGCTTGTTGACGAGTTTCCAACACCTATGCGGACATTCTGCTTTGAGGTGGTTCTAAAATATTCAGTAGTTATTTCTTCTTGATAGAGGGAGCTGATCAAAGTCAACACAGCGTTTCAGGCAATTCCTTCAGAGCCGAGCGGAGAACAGAACGCTGCGATCTCATTTAGATGCACTTCCACTGGGATGCAGAACAAAATAGCCCGAGCCAAAGTTGAAAATCTACCTCGAGCAAGAACCAACCAGGAATTCAATCGAGCTAACGTTATCGTGAACTGTCACAAAACACAGATCCTTCACATCTGAATGGGTTTATTTTATTTTGAATGAAATGCTTCTAACGAGAATCGTTCCAGAACACATGCAAACGTTAGTTTCCTTCATGGTACAGTACATAAAAATGCAATCTGGAATATTCTTATAAAACTGAATGATCCACAAATATTACATGATTTACTACCACAACATCTGCTCAGTTAAATTAGTGAACAAAACTAATCCTTAAGGTACGTCTTGTTCTCATAATGACTGGAATGTGTAACATTAGTACTTCTAATGATTTATTGCATCTTTATTTATAGTGATATATGGCTGCATACTAAACTTCTTTAACCAGCTTTGTAAAAATATTTTACAGTTTCTTCTTGTATTAGTTATTTTTTTATAGTTTGTTGTGTATAATTTTTTTGTTCAACATTAACATAAGCCAAATATATGTTTAAATAGTCTATAAGCCGGTATTAATATCAACATTGCATTTATTGTTCCATTCACACATTTGTATGCCTATGTGTTGTAAACCTTACAATTTGCAGAGAGATATATATAGAGAGAGAGAGAGAGAAAGAAAGAGAGATAGAGAGAGAGAGAGAGAGAGAGATAGATAGATAGATATATATATATATATAGAGAGAGAGAGAGAGAAAGAGAGCGCGCGCGCGCTCGCTAGCTCGCTCGCTCTTCATCTCGCGCGCTGCGCCGCCGCGCGCCCGTGCGTGCGCGGGCGAGCGCCGCAGCAGCACAGCGGCGCACGCCCCTCAGCGCGCCGAGCAGCTCGCGAGCGCGCCCGCGCGCCCGTGCCGCTCGCGGCGCGCGCGCGCGCGCCGCGACGCCTCGCCTCGCGCGGCCGTCGCTCGCGCTCTCGCTCTCTCTCGCGCGCGCCGCGCGCTCCTCGCGTGCGCTGCAGCGCGCCGCCCCCCGCCCCGTGCGCCTCACGCGCGCCGCATCGTCGCTCGCTCCTACGTGGAGAGAGCGGAGACGAGGCGAGCGCGCGCTCACCCAACACGTTATACATATAAAAAAGCTACCAGCTGAACGCGAACCAAGTCATGATCCG
>UELW01000389.1:0-34503 GCA_900490495.1 Danionella dracula | reverse complement strand
AAACTAAAAATAAATAAATATATATATAGCTATAGATAGAGAGAGAGAGAGAGAGAGAGAGAGAGAGAGAGAGAGAAAGCTGTGTGAAGTAAGACTTACTCGTAGACGCTTGTCCAGCCGTTCTCATTGCTGATAGTAGCCAGAAGCCCTGTGTTGCCGTAGTAACTGAGCTGAGCAAGGTCATGAGCGAGAGCAGAGATCCGCTTCAGCATTCCGGCGTTGCTGATGGTGAGCCAGTAAACCTGTCCGCCTGGGGCCACCAGCCACAGGGGCACGCCATTAGCATCCCGCCGCAGCTGTGCTATGGTGCCTTCCTTGTTCGCTATGCTGTTGAGGTGACCCTCCGGGGTGTATGTAAAGTTTAGGAGGTAGTCCCCAGTCACCAGGCTGCGGGTGAACAGGTGAGTACCGTTGGGGCTGAAGAGATAGAGCTCCTGATCGGCCACAGAGGCGAGCTCGAACTGGCCCTCGGGAGAGAGCTGCGGATGATTGGGGCTTAGCTGGCGGATACGAACGTTCCCCAGGTCAGCGATGAAAAGGGAGCCGTTGGCAGCCACCGCCAGAGAGGAGGGGGATTTCAGCTTAGCATCGCGGGCATAACCTCCATCACCTTGAGATGCAGTAATGGAGATATCAAGAGAGAGAAGAGAGAGAAAACCAAGATGTTGATGTTGAACTTCATTAATTCCTAGAGATGTACTCTGCAAAACTAGCATTTTCTACTGGAGGTGTTCTCTGATTAAACGTACATTCAACAGCAGCCAGGACTATGTTTAAAAAATCAATCATCCAATCAATTAATCAATCAATCAACCAATCAATCAATCAATCAATCATCCAATCAATTAGTCAATCAATCAACTAACCACCTGACCAACCAAAGATCCATCTTTTCATCCATCCATCAATCAACCAACCAACCAATCAATCAATTATAAGATTAAGAAAGTATGATTTTCAATCACTGACATACTTTGCAAGTCCAATTTTTGCTGTTTTAATGTTAAATTGCAGGAAAAATTTTGAAGGAAAAAAGCTAAACTACAAAAAACTCCCATTGTAAAACCAAAAGTTTTAATCAGGAATAAAAAGGAGGTAAAAGGAATTAAAGGCACCTAGAGTAAAAAACAAAACCCCAAAACAAACCCTGAGCACCTGGGATAAAAAAAAAAACCCGAACCTATAGAAAATAAAACCCGGAGATCTTAGAGTAACTGTTTTAAGGTTGGAGCCAGAATTCATGACTAGATCTCTCTCAATCTGGCTTCACAAAGCTGCTTTTCGTTCCTTCTTTGAGAGTCAATAAACTTTGAACATGAGGCCAAAGGTGATCTGCCACCGCCGGCATGAGAAGCTGGCACACACTCTCCGGCATCAGTCTCTTCCACATCTCATCTCACACGATCTGCTAACTTGTAAAAATAGCTTACTAACAAGATATTTTTATTTATTGCCATGATTTCGTGATATTTTTTATAATTGTTAGAGTTAACTAAAGCATAACTAAGGAAAACTAGAGATATTTCACAAACATATGCTAGAGTTAATGTAACTAAATCAATGTAACTGTTACTAAGACATCTCTGTGAAATAAGGAAAAGGAAAAAAGGAAACACAGAGTTAAAAAATGAAACAGATGTGCCCAGTCAGCTGTTTTTTGAGCCGATTTTGGCATTTGTCTGCCACGTCTGGCATTGATCTAGCACTAGCCATGTGGGTCAAAGTGGTGACATTGCTTTTAACGTGGCACAGAAGACATGGGCCAGACCTTACATTTCATGTTAACTTGGATGATACTTTACATCATTGTGGTTCTTGGGCCAAGCAAAACAATTTCAGTAAATTAGAGGAGACACAACAAAGCTTAAAAGAACCACCTTTAAGAACCTTCAAGAACAAAAAAAAATGTTTTTTCAATGTTACCATTTCATTTTCACAGTGTTTTAAACAATGAATGAATAATCTGAAATTGCAAGCTGCTCACCCATCTAGCAATTGTCTAAAATTGCCTTGATTTTTTTCACTCCTGCAGAGAGCAGCAAAAATGTCAAGGCGGCTTAACATGGCTTTCAAAGAGATGAAACCGCATTGAAGAATTATCTGCAATCTGAACTCCGTATGGCATTTAGGCCCTTGCGAATGCAATGAAATAACATTATTATTTCCTCCCTCACCTTCCTGGAAAGTTTGCTCTCGAAAACAGTTCGTATTGTGCCTTTTGAATGAGACTTACTGTCACGCAGTATCACAAATGCAATGGAAAACAATGCTCTATTAAGATGTCTTTCTGTATAACAGTTCATTCTAGCTCACCTGAAAAACACTCGCAGTTGGGGTCAATCTTACAATCACATTCACTGGTGGTCCCTGCAATTATAACCATTTCTCCATTAGTGGACACTTCTTGTACACGGCTGTGTTTGCGGTCGTCGGTTTCAGCGATGTACAGAGCCCCCTGGTGGCTGACGGCTATAGCTTTGGCTCCCTCCAGCACTGTGCGCAGTGCAGTTTTGCCCAAGAGCACCGGTTCAATAGTGGCTATGGGGCAGTGAATGGGGCGTCCCGCAACCACTCGCACCTGCTGGGATTCGCTCACCTGGAGCACCAGGTTATTATCCAGGACATAGAGAGAGTTGTCCAGCGGACTCACAGCCAGATCTGTTGGCCACTCCAAACGCACCTGTGGATACACAAATCCATCTTAATAACTGAGGAAAAGTGCTGCGGATGGATTTCATAGCTGCTCTCTGCTTCACATACGAGGGGAGGTGAGAGGAATAGCATTTATTGAGAGTTATGTGCATTTTACTGTTATTGTACTGATTTACATGTAGTGTCAGTGTGAAGAACACTTGTACATAAAGACCAAAACTAGATTAATGGCGGAATGTAAAAGGACACAGCACACAGTCCTTGGGTAATTTAGGCAGAGGGTTTTTGTTTTATATACTGTCACTTGTCTGAAGAATTATTCTAATTTATGGCAGTAAACTCTTCTCTACAACTGTCATCAGAGGAGTTGCTTTTAAACAGGAAAGGTGGTGCTCCAGGTCAGGAGGGGGCGCCACAGAGCTGACCAACTTTCAATAACCCCATCCGTGACTGATTAGGAATATTTGCTGCATCCCAATCTGATTACTTATACTGAACCCTTAAAGTAGATACTTATTTTCAGAAGAAAATGTACACACTTTTTAAAGTGTAAGACGAAAGCGAGCATAAAATGTCATGTGACTGAAGTAGTTACGCACCAACTTCTCGTTCTTTCCCATTATCTTCAATGTAAACTATTGTATTAATAAATATAACACTCTATATTACTATTATTTGTTTCTGTGCTTCTTCTTTAAAAATGAGTCACCTTATAGGGAGAGCTCGTTTGTTTGAGTGCAATGGATTGTGGGAAATATCAGCTGGTTGAGCGTTCATCGAGCTGCACTTCAGAAAAAGTACACATCCGGGACACGCTCAGTTACTTTTTTATTTATACGGTTTGGGACACCCTAATTCTCAATTTGCACCCAGAAATGTGTAGATAGCGCGCCGATTGGGATGCAGGATGGACTATATATGTAGCGTGTTATCACCTGTAGGATTTAGCAGACATAAAATGAGGTTCGGTGTTTGGGTAAATCAGCCACTTCCTTCTTCACAAAACATCACTACCGAGAGTCAAAAATTAGACAAAAAGATTGGTAGTGCTTAATAAGTGGCTCTTACTCGAGTAGCCCAACCCTTAACAATGCAGAATCTTAAATCTTAATATAACTTCATCAAATGAGTATTAAAATAATTCACTCTCCTCAGAGTTGTCATAAAGGCCAATTCAGTCAATATATATTAAAAAGTATGGTTCTGTGCTCATGTTGTGCTTTACGATCATTTAGAGCTCAAACTGCAGCTTTTTCTGAGCAGTACCTCTCATGCTCTCACCTTTCTTGAGAGCCCCAAGATAGCCGTTATCCACGAAAAAAATTTTAATCAGTCACTTCATATTATAAGTCACAGGATTCAAAGAGTGAGAATGAAACAGCAGCATAAAGTTCAGAATGTACACCATATCGACACTATTTTAGTTAACTTTTAGTGAACCAAACACACAATAAAAATTGCTGAAGGAACACAACATGTACAAGTTCCAGGTAAAATAGAGTGAGTTGCAGTGAGTGTGTAGCCTGCTGTCATTAATATAACAGTGTCAAGCGCTGTCATGCCAGGGAACCGCTGCAAAGGATGCAGCCAGAAGCCCTTGGGATGCTAACCCACAAAAACGTCCTGTTAAAAGTGATGCCAATCAGATCCAGTGTTTCATTTACTAAGAATGTGACAACGGTTCGCTTAGCAACACCTACACATCCTAATAAACAAATAAATATCAACAATTCTTGGCTCTCCCTCAATTTCTCCTCTCTCTGTGTCCGACAGCCGGACAGTATTGAGTGTGAAGTGTGTCATATCCCATGCAAGCTGGGAATTATGCAGATTTCAGAGCTACTTTTACCCAGTGGCCTGCGGCACCTCATTTCCCCTTCTCTCTCTCTCTCTCTCTCTCTCTCTCTCTCTTCACTGTCTGATTCTTATTCACACACTACACAGCCGACTGGATGAACTGTGAAGAAGTGCTGTGGATGGGTGTGTGTGTGTGTGTGTGTGTGTGGGAAAGAAAAAGAGTTTGAGAGAGAGGAAGATAGAGAGAGAATAAATGAAATGAGAGAGAAATCAAGGGACAGTCTGCCAAAAATTGATGCTATTGAGGAGCTGGAAGAATTGTGTCTGACTTTGAAGGGAGAGCAGTCCTGCAGATTTAATGAGGACACACCGAGTTAAACTGCAGGGGGAAAGAGAGAGAGAGTGACAGAACGAGAGAGAGAACTAGAGGTTTTAAGAGCACTTTAAGAGAAAGATGTGAGATGGCGTTATACTGGAGAAAAGCTTTATGATTTTTTAGGAATGGGTTGAGCAGAAAAAGGCGTAAACCTCAAAGGAGGAGAGCGGATGAGAGAGATAAAAGAAGAGTATGGATACTGCTGCAAGCGTATAATGTAACTGTAGCACCAGAGAGACCTCCGTATCAGCACTTTCTCACTCTTGAGGTGAATAGCAAAAAGTATGTGAAAGAGCCCCGTGGAGCTGGAAGAAACGGTTGAAAGAGATGGAGAGAGGAAGGAGAGAAAGAGAAAGAAAGAGAGTGGGTTCAGTCTCTCGTTGTGTTTGACGGTTTCCTTCATCGTTCAGCTAAGTTCTTTCATTGAGAGATCCTTTTTCTCGCTTCTGAACACAAACACAAAGTTGAAAGTGTGTGAGGCTACGACGAGGAAGCTCATAGAAGATGTAACGTTTGGAACCGGAGGCTTTATCAAACAACCATAGTTTCATACATCTGAGTGTGATTGGTGCATACATCTGAGTGCGCAGGGAGCAAACAATATATCAAAAGTATTGATATATTGATTTAACGTGTTTAAAACATCAAATAAATCTGGTTTTCGATCTAGTGTTGTATTTCATTTAACTCCCAAACTCTTCTTTTTGGAAGCCTAATTTATTCAAACATTCAATTGTATTCACTTTATGTTTAGCTGGTTTGCGGAGGCAGCAAAGTAAATAAGGAAGTCGAGGACACTTCCTCCAGCTCTACTGGAGCATACAGAGTCTTTTTTTTCTTTTAAATTGAGCAATACATTCAATTTACTTAAAAAAAAAATTAAACTTGTATGTTATAGTGGTTTGCAACACATAAAGTGGAATATTTCAAGCCAGTATTTTTTTGCAATTTAAATTGTTTAGGATAAAAATACATCACACAAAAAAAACGATTAAAAATCTCTTTAAAAAGGGAACTTAAACATATGTTGGGCTTCTGAAAAGTGTATTGCATTTCGTGCTCTGTTGGGCCTCTTTTTCACTAATTACATAATTTAAGCTCTATGGCAGTGAGATGACACAGTTGAGGTAGCCCAAGATGCTTTAATATTGGCCTCCTGCTTATCTGATTTCGGGATCTCTGTTCCTTCATCTTTCTCTTCATAATTGTATATATATATTTGCAACGGTGTTTAAGTCAGATGAATTTGTTGTCAAGTACAGTTAAACCAAGAACTGGGAGTTTTGGCTTTGCTAAAGCAGGTTTTGGCGGGTGCCAAATCCAGGTTGGAAAATAAAATACAATCTCCAAAAGCTTGTCAGGAGCGCAAAGCACGAAATGCTTGAAAATCTACTGTAAGACAGCTGCAATCACTGTTTCAAGACAATGCACATTAAGCAGCTTGACTTTTGTGCGTCTCCAGGCTCTGCGACCTTGATTTCCATGTGACATGCAAAATTTGCTTCTATTTGAAAAGAGGCAACATGCCATTAGCTTTTTTCAAACCTGGCACAGATGCTTCTGACATTGTTTTTGGTTTTGGAGAACTTGACACAATGCAGCCCATGTCAAGGAGACATCTGTACGTGATGGTTCTAAATGCACTGACACCAATCGCAGTCCCCTCCTTTTGAAGGTCAAGGCTGCGCTCATCCCTGTCACTTCTGCATCTTTTTCCGGCACCATTTTCCCCTTCCTCTTAACACTCCGTTATTATACTTCAATGCAACGCTTTGTGACCATCCAGCATCTTTTCCAATTGTCTTTGAGGCTTTTCCTCCTTATGGAGAGTTTCATTGATGGTCTTCTACCTAAGTCAACCTTCTTTCTCTTGATTCTGAAACATACTAAACCAGACTGGGACTGTTTCAGGCTGAGGAAACCCTGGCAGGGGATTTCCGCCAAATAAACTGGTACACAGGAAGCCATCAAACGTGATCTTTGTCATGCTATTCTAATTTTGTGAAATACTGGAATAGTTTTTTGGATTTAAATCCTTAAACATGAAAACTGAAGCAACTAAAGGCTTGAAATATTTAACTTTGTGTGTAGAAAACCAACATAGCAGACAAGTTTCTCTTAAAACATGCAATTAATAAATAAAGACATATGCAAACAATAAATACAGAGCTATTCTCTGTAAAGTGACTCTACACACACAGCGCTATCACTGTTATTGTTATTATGAAAAGTTTGTTGAAGGAAGCTGCTCGATTGTTATAATGAGAAGGCTCCATTAGTCGACAAAATGACCCTAGAACCAGTTGATACAAATAATAGCCAGCATATAGAAGATAAACAATGTTAGTTCGAGGCAAAGGTCAAGAATGCTTGCAGAAACTATATTTCCTCTTCCAATGAAACTGCTTTCATAAACCACACGGATTAAATAGAATGGCGATGACGTGTGTGTGTGTGTGTGCATAGTTTGTGTGTTGTGTGTGGGTTTTCACCTGGCTGATGTCCATCCGAGAGTCACAGTTGATTGGCTGGGAGGAGGTAAGTCCATTTGATCCAATAATGGTTGTTATCACTCCTTTTTCATCAATCTTACGGATGGTTGATCCATCAACAAAGTAAACGAAGCCATGCTTGTCCACTGCAATACCTGCAGGACAAAAGAGTACACCCCATCATTTCCCCCATCGGTCTGAGTTTTAATGCGCTTTATTGGCGGAACAAATAATGTCACATTTGGTTTGCTAGTGCAGCTGCAGTTAAACGGCAGATGATGAGGTGCGGTGCAACAAAGAAAGATGAGCTTCACTGTCTCAATCAGTATTTACCTTTGTCTGCGTTCATTCTGTTCCCAGAATCTTGAAGATACACAAATGGTCTTTTATATGCAGATTTATGCAAACGACATCAGATATGCAAAAAAAAGTATTGCTTTTCACCATTCATCCAATTTCTCTCTTTCATTTGTCTGGTTCTGTTCCACCGCTTGCAAATCACCTTGAGCTGTGCGAGGGAGCTTGGTATTACATTCAAATTGAGCAGTGCACAAACATAGATAGTTACAGTTTAATTAAAACTGATCTTTAGCACAAATACACCTCCAAGCCACTAACATCAGAAGACAATCATCAGCCTCATTTCTGTCGAAGACTTCACTGCTCTTTAAAGTAATTGTTTCTTTGGATATCAGAGTTGCATGGCTTTTTAAAAAGCATATGGTTCATGAAGTACAAGCTGCTTATCTTTCAAAAACTAAATATTTATAATTATAAAATAGTTCTGAAGATGAAGCATATTTTGCATCTCACTTCATGCAAAGGTTGGGTATTTGTTAAAGGTCATCGTACACTCAGCAAAAGAAAATTAATTAACGCATTAAAAACAAAAATAACCTAAAGTTGTTTCTTTTACACAAACACACCGCCAAAACATTTGTCTGTCAAAATTGAAATTGAATCCTGAAATTGTTTTCAAACGGGTTTGGTCTTTCAGTGCTTCCGTACACAGGAAGTAGAGAACACAATAAAGACAAGTAAATCTTTAAATGCACACTTGTAACGTTTTTGTAATGAAGTATTTTCTGGTATTATGGAGTCATTTGGTTCGACGTTCATCTCACCCAGCGCGCGTTTGTTCACACTTGCACTCTTCCATTGCTGCAAGTCTTTGTTTAAGATCAGTTAAAAAAATCTATGCATCAAACAAGACACTAATGTTCATTTTAAGTACATTTTAATCTCTCAGGAGCGTCCCAAGGGTAAATGAGAATGAAGCTTTATCTCTTTCGTAATCAGATCAGTTTTTTTTTGCCATTTTTATGCTACAAATTAAATTATGCAGTGAACGTATAAACATATCACAATATTTCTACATAAAAATATGACGAAAGCTTTCTTTAGAGTATCTTTTTCTTTAGAATCCTACTGCAAATCCTTGTTTTTACAACATTGCATGCCATGCTTCAAAATGTAATTATCTTTTTTATAGTACTGTTGATTGATTAAAGAACGAAACAAATTAAAGGCAAGATCCTCCCAAAAATGTATTGCGATTAATTCAAATGTATTTGCAATTTAGCATATGGGTTTGCACATTTTAATATTCAAACATAAAATACAAATATATGGAGGAAAATCTAGATTAAATCGTTATTAATTAAAAAAATAAAAACAGAGATGCTTCGCAGGATGCTACTCTGTGAAGTCTTCAATAAGATGTGCATCAATTTACAGTTAGTATATTTTATACGGGAGCGTCACGGTGGCGCAGTGGGTAGCACGGTCGTCTCACAGCAAGAAGGTCGCTGGTTCTAGGCTGGGCTGGAGCAGGTGGCATTTCTGTGTGGAGTTTGCATGTTCTCCCCGTGATCGCGTGGGTTTTCTCCGGGTGCTCCGGTTTCCCCACAAGTCCAAAGACATGCGGAATAAGTGAATTGAATAAGAACAATTGCCCATAGTGTTAAAGTGTGAATGTGTGTGTGAATGTTTCCCAGCGATGGGTTGCGGCAGGGAAGGGCATCCGCTGCGTAAAACATATGCCAGTGAGTAGGCGGTTCATTCCGCTGTGGCGACCCCGAAAGGGAATAAAGCCGACATGAAGATGGATGGATGGATATTTTATACGCGGTCAATGATCAAGCTTCCCTCAGTGATCAGAGCAGAGTAAAAGCTGCAAACACACTCTTTCAACATCTACATCCCAGAATAACTGGCCACAGCAAGTGTTACCAAATACATTTCATTAAAATTAATGCGTTAACTTCCAAAAATGTATCACAATGTGTAACATGTTCACTGCGACAGTACTACGTCTATATCATTATGGTTCATTTTACATAACAAAATAGGGATAGTTCTTTTTTTAAGTAATGTTTTAAAGTAATATTAAAGTAATATTAGCAGGGCTTTATATCACGCTATCAAACTCCTAAGGGAGTATTTAGCCTATGATTTATCTATGCATATGCTATGAATTAAAGCAGTATTTAAGTAAGAAACTGATCAAATCAGCTTATTAATACAAACACAGGGATGAAAGAATTACAGTATTGTAGAACAATAAAATGGCATGAATCATTATTAGTTAATGCATAAATTACAAATTCATAAATGATGAGTTAATATATGTATTAATCATGAACTCATAAAAGAATTACAGGATTCTTAATTAATGAGTCGTTTCTGGTGGGTAATCAATGCTTTAATTTACATTTTGAAGTAAGCTAAATTTAAATATGTGTCTGATCGAAATTTTATTATTGATTAGATCATGATGGGTTACAGATGATGTGTCCTCCAAAATATCAATTCCCTAATAAGAAAGTAATCATTAATTAATGAGGTAATAATGATATCTCCCCCTCTCCAGTAAATCGTCAATGGGGGAAAAATACAAAATACAACAAATTCCAAAGCTCACGGTCAACATATGACACCCATACAAATGCATTGCCTTAAAGGTGAAATTAAAAAAAGAAATGGCTCCAATCAATTTGCAGTTTATCAATACAACACAGGGATGACTGAATGAACAAACAAATGGATAAAATAAATAAATAAAACAAGTGATTTACCAGGAATTCATGAATATAGGTTTAATATACAAGTAATATCACAGCACTGCACACATTTTTGAAAAGATGAGCTGAGCTAAAACGCAAATAATAAAGTGTTCAAAATTAAAATATGACACCTAATGAATAATAGAAGCACAGAGCTTAGTATTTTGGGATTGAGTTTTCTGCGCAGAGAGCTTAGACTGCTCAAGACAGTCAGCACGCTAATAGTTCACAGTATACCTGCAATATTATATAGCAGCAGTAGCAGCAGAGTCCTGAAAGCTCATTTAAACATGTCTACAATGAAAGGAGCTTATGATTTATTTTGCCGTATGCCATTTACTGATATTCTTGTCCTCCGGACGGATTTTTCTCTGAAGCACTAAAGGCTTATGTAAGCTTCTCTCTCTCTGACACACAGAGGTTGTTATGGCAAACAGCATTAAACATACGTGTGTGGCTTTCCATTCCCTTCCTTAATTTGCTCTCTTTATTCCCTGCTCGAACCCTCTAATGGGAATTGCAGAGATAAGCAGACATATTGGTCAGCGTGATGATTTACTCTGGGAGCCATCAAGTCTCTCTCTCTCATAAATGTGAGTTGTGCTCCTTTTTTTAAAAGCATAAAATGTATCGAGATCGTACTAACAGGTTACATCTAATTTTGGAGACATCCTCCAAAAAGAGCCTCCCACACAGTGCACCTCCAGTAATCTGACAGTTCACACATGCAGTATCAGTTTAGAAAAAGCTAAGAGAAGTTTCTCCATATGGATAAAGTGCTTATGATAGCTGACACAGAGCCTTCCATCACCAGTTACACCACCTGCTCCTCTACCAGCCCACACTTTCATCGAAATGTGTGATGTGGTCTCTTTCTATAAACTCAGTTCTCTTAAACTGCATTCTGTGGCTAGATTCTTTAGATGTATATTATTTAATCATATTTCATATTCATACTGCTTACAAAATTCAAAGTGAGCGAAGATCAGTGTTTGATTTGGTTACATTTTCTTTTAAAATCAGTATCTTAAACTGTATGTGGGATTTTTTATTATTATATCCAGGTGTATGATTAACCGATCAAGGATTCAAACCAGTTACTGAAACAGTTTTTTTTAGGAGGTTTAATGCTGGGCGAGGAAGAGCGAACCCTGCGTTCCAATCTATAAATACTTATATCGCACTCTTCAAATTAGACACTCATTTTCAGAAGAAAATATACATACTTTTTAGTGTGTAAGATGAGAGTGTGAACGATCGTACTCAAACCTTATATAAGGGGAGCAGTTTATGTCATAACGTACAAAGTATGCAAAAATTAACTTCTTCTTTACCATTCCTTCATTAAAAATATTTTAACAATAGATATAACACTCTCTATATTGCTAGTATTTATTTATGTAATACTTCTTTACAAACGTATCATCTTATAGAGAGGGCTCGTCTGTTTGGGTCCAAGAGTTAAGTGTCCATCGACCTGCACTCAAGAATCGAACTAGAAACTTTATCACAATATGCACATTTTTTGAGAAAGACCTGTACAAGTAATATCATATTTATGTAATACTTCTTTACAAACGTATCATCTTATAGAGAGGGCTCGTTTGATTGGGTCCAAGAGTTAAGTGTCCATCGACCTGCACTCAAGAATCGAACTAGAGAAAGTACACATACAGGCACCGCTCAGATGTTTTTATGTATACTATGATTTGGGACACACTAATTCTCATTTTGCACCCATAAAAGTGTAAATAGTGATTTGGACGCAGGGCCAGTCTCAAGACTGGTGGGCTTGGAAGCCCAGGAAACAATTCCATTTCACTTCACATAGAGTCATGTTTCTGCAAGTGGAAATGTTGATTAACGTGCAACAAGATATTTAACGTTGTCCAATGTTTATCTGTTCTTTAAAATCACTCGTTCTCAGTATACACGTCTCTATTGTATGGCCGAACTTAGTTTTCCATAGGAATGAAACTCCTACCGGTAATCTGAATAAACTCAACCAATCGAATCACAATCTCCATATTTTAGAAGTGCTGCTATTAAAATGCACTAAATCTATAATGTATAGCCAACATTCCTGAGACTAGGAGGAAATCTGCTACCAAGGTGAGGTTGAGATTTAAAAGCAGATGAGGCTTTCAAGCTCGGTTCAATGGTTTTAATAAGCACAAAAACAAGCTACACTTAGGATCGTAGATGGAGCGGTCACATCAAGCTTGTTAGCCTTACGAAGCTCATACCTGGCATAAACCAGTGAAACCCAAGTACTCCCATCCACTGTCTGGAAAAGTCTGGCCAGACGTGATCTTCAAGGAAGAGTTGCAACCATAAAGCAATAAAACTGATGTGGGAACAAGACCAAATGGCAGCAGGTCCTATGTCAAAATATGAAATATTTGATTGTAGAAGAAAACAGTTTCTTCTTGTTGCTCGTTGAAGGGCTAGAGAGTGGTCAGGATTAAAGATGTTCTCAATGCTGAGTTGAAGGCATCGTGCAATGCCATTCATTAGGAACTATGTTCAGTATAAAGAACAAGAAGTACTGGAAGTGGCATCATCGTCCCAACAGGCCCCTCAACATCATCAAGTGTGTCCCGGAATACAGATGAGACAGAAGGATGCGAGAGAGCCTGTATCCACAGAAGATCTTGGTTCTTCAAGATCTGTTGAAAAACCTACCAGACGATTCACAACCTGTGGGCAAATGTATCTAGAAGAACTACAGATTCTGAAGAATAGATTCTGAAGTACCTAGAAGAACTGGAGACAAAATGTAAACTTTCATTTTTAAAGGTATTCTTTGTTTACATCATTTTAAACACCTGCCTATATACAATTCATTAAATTTTTATAAAGCACAATTCTAGGAACTAGGGTGGTTTACATCTTGTGGTTTCTTATCGTAACACCTAGATGACGTGACGGCTACCGTTCTGTCGCCTTAACACTCCCCGCACACTGGCTAATGGTGAACAGAAGACATAGGTATCTAATCAAAGTAATGTACCCAATTATGTGTATGTAAATGAACATTCTGCTTACCAGTAATTAAAAGGACAATGTGTTTACAATAGTTATTTTTTCTGCATTAAAAAGTCAGTCTATTTAGAGTTTCTCAAATCAACAGTGTAATATATCTTCGTTTTTATATCTGGTCGCCTCCTTTGAATAACATATTGCTGCATTATTGCTCAATTTTAGTTTAAATTTAGTCGAATGCTTCTGATGTAATACACTCTGTGGCAGGCTGCCGTTACAAAATCAGATTTTTTTTCAAAGACAGAACAGACGAAATGTTCAGTAGCTCTTTCTGTTGCACTGGCGTCTGATGTATGCGTCGATATAGAACCAGACTTTCAAAAATAAATCAATTCTGAGCGATATTCACTGAAGTAAACTGCTTTAAACCGAGAGGCTCCACCATTAAACAGAAAAGGAGATTCACTGATTTTGAACCCTTAAGGATGCCTTCGAATGGTCAGGACATAAACCCTGGTCATGTTGTGCTGTAAACTAGACACAAACACACAAGCTATCCTTGTGTCCCTGCATGTTTACAAATGCATCTTGTAGAAAGAGCTAATTACAGGGCATATTACGCACTTAACAAGCATAACGAACCTAATTATTCAGAATTCCTTTAAGGGAATTTGCCACCCTCTACCCTTCAAAGAGTCCTGGAGACACGCAGCCACCCTCAGGACCTGAAAACCTCTTATCACCTCACTCTTCTTCTAAAACGCCAATTGTATCGATAACGATCAGAAAAGAGGAATTGTCACACGCGTATCTCCAAATTAATTAAGATGCCAGGATTGTTTAGACTCTGCTGGATTCTGATTTAATAGAGCATTTCTATCTGTCTGTGCCTCGTCCTCTCACGCTCTGTTTTTCTCTTAAACTCACAGCTGGCCTGAGAGCGGGCGGCGGGCGGCCCATCCACCGAGAGCTATGGGCCTTTACTCCTTGCCTCTGCAGCTCAGAGAAGACTATACTTGCATGCAGTCAGAGTACATATTGTACACATCCACAGCAAATGCTGACACAATCATGCAGTGTTTGAGCAGGCACTGGGAAGCTGAATCCCAGAGGAACTCATTTACACAGTTAATTTTACTGTGTACAGATGCCAAATCGAAATAAAATCATTTCATTAAGGGATCTTAGACGCCAGAAAAGGTAAAGGTGGTGTCAACATGAACGATATATATATATATATATATATATATATATATATATATATATATATATATATATATATATATATTAACTATTTAAATTACAGTACATACAGCAAATAAAAATAAAACGATGAAACACTTGCAGAAGTTAAACTTTTCCCGACATAACACGTAATGTCTTTACACGTAGGGAACGACAAAAATTAAAGAAACAGAAAGACGAACATTTAAAAAAATAATTTAGAAACATCATAATGTACACATTAACCATGACAAGACGTGAAAAGTAGGGCTGTGTAATTTATGGCTCATGATACAATATATCACGATATGTTGCGACACAATAAATATTGTGATAAATTGCAATAGTTTGTTATAGTGTATGTGTCACATTATATTGACAACTTGATAAAATCAGCAGATGAATTCAAATTCAAATATCAATTTATTTTCCATCTATTCCAATTCATTAGAACTGCACAGTGTTGTTGAACACTGAAATGTATTAAGTGCATATTGTTATTAAACAAATGAATATGCCACTGAAGTAACATAAATGAAATAAACAATTCTTAAAGGCACTTTTATATTTCTGCCATGCTCACTCTTGCTTATTTCTGATACCGTACTGCTTAGCGGTTTGTTGATGGCGAGTTAGCGACATCTACTGGAGCGGAGGATGAGGTCGTTTGGCACAACTTGTATCGATACTTGACGTCAGACTGTTGATACACTAGAAATTGTCGCAATAGTTAGACGTATTGATATTTTTGCACAGCCCTAGCGAAAAAGTTTGTTAAACAATATGAAAAACTAATTGGTTGCTAAGGTGAATGTTTTCCATGTTATAGACAGGATTCGGTTTGAAAGTGCAAGATGCCCATCATCTATGTATTTCTGGTCGAAAAACAAGCAAGTGTGAAAAAGGTATATTTAAAATCCTATACTGTAATAATATGATTTGCTTACAGGCTTCCTGCATGAGCTTTGGGTAGTCGAAGCTAGCTCAATTCCAGCTATTTCTTCTGCTCTAAAGAGATCATAGTAATGGAAGATGCTGCAGGGATCAATACTGCATCACTCCGACATTCTATGTGTATAAAGAGATATTGATTTAAAAAATATCTGTATATTGAGATTAATTGAAGGAACAAAGTGCCAAAGCCCTGCCACACAACACTGTTGACAACTCAAATTGAAAAATGACAAATATCAGACTTTGGTTTGGTTGAGCAGAATTAAAGCAGCAGAATAATTCAGCAGGCAGAATGATTAATGCTTTGGTTGCAGTCTATTTGCACAGAGCCCCTCATGGCCTGACAACAGAAGGTTAGCATCGCACTCACCGAAACTCTCAGCGTTTCACTCAAAGCCTGTTACAGATAATAGACTTTGGTGGAGCACTTTCGCAGAGGCAGAAATGTCTATTTTGCCCCAAGATGCAGAATGCAAGCCTTCAGTTTACTCGAAAAAATTGCATATAGATTGTTTAAACGAGTGTTGAATCAGTTTCAAATATGATTTGGAGTTTGATCTGAAACAGCTCTTTGCAGAAAAGATGCATGGCATTCTTGTTCAGAGATTCTTTATGAATTGTATCCTCAGGGGTTTACAAGTAAGTGGAGGCTTTTAACTGCGGCAGCTGAGTGAGTGAGTGAGTTACTGTGTGTGTGAGAGAGAGAGAGAGAGAGAGAGAGAGCACAATGAGGCTTGAAGGATAAGAGAACACAGGTTTCTGCCAGCCACACCCCCGCTGTCCATCAGCCTGAGTGACAGGGTTAAAGAGACAGTGGCACTGATAGATAGCAGGGACTTTCTGATTTAGTGAAGAGCAAAAGCATCTTTCATTCATGAGGATAAAACTGAACTAATTGACTTTGCCACCTCCTAACTCACTAAGTGGTTTTATAAATGAGCTCGGCAATCATTTCACATCTGTTTCTTTGCATGTTCGCAAACTCTGGGGGCCGACCTTATAGTTGGTGAATAAAAGTAATGAATTTTAATCACATTTATTGTTTAATTAGCAACTATGCAGCATTTTGAGCTCATGCTGGCAACGGAAGTAAGTCTGGAATCAGCAGCATGTCAAACTTTGTGGGATGGCAAATGTTAGTTTAATAAGTTGACTTTGTCAAATGGTAGCACATCTCTGTACTATAGAATGTTCTGGGTATACGGAGTCCAGATATAATGTTAGATGTATCTTTGACCCCTTCAGACCTGAATTATTTTCTTGAAATTAGTAAAATATTAAAAAAATTTTACCTTTGAAAAATTGCAGAAACGAATAATAATAACCATTAAAATATATATAGTTTTGAAACTTTCTGTGGGTGTTTAAACAAATATACAACAATTAAATAAAAACGTGTTTGTTGTTGTTGCTGTTATTGTTGTTGAGTTATAAATGCCGCTTAATCATGAAATGTAACATACAAGCTGGGCCTCAGCTTTAAATATGCAGCTATTTTCTTAAACATAAAACTCATTTAATGTCAGGAAAATCAAGCAGTGACTACGTAACAGCAAAAATTCTATATAAAAACATAATCAAGGATGAAAGTATTATTTGAATTTGATGTCCATTTTAATCGCTAAAACTAACATTCTTCCAGATCAAGAATAAAACCATTTTCTTTTTTTCTCTCTCCTTTCTTCAATTCTAGCATAAGAGAGATCCTTCTTCTTCTATTGGAGAGCTATCAGAGAGCTTGCAGCACGTATCCCCCACAAGACGAGGCTGAGGGCTGGGGAGGATTTTTAGACAGGACGGGATCAGGGATGGAGAAGTTAAATATCTTTCTTGGTTATATCCATGATTTTCATACGCATGTTTGTGATGTTAATTCTTCCGATTCCTTACAAATTTGTTGTGCAGTATCATGTGTTTTTGGATGTCCTTCAAAGACAACATCACCAAGACAACTCGAGTGTGTAGGTTTGCACTGCACAACATCTCTTACACTCCTACATGCCCTCCAGAAGCTCCTACACTACTACATGTCCTCCACAAGCTCCTCCACTCCTACATGCCCTCCAGAAGCTCCTCCACTCCTACATGCCCTCCAGAAGCTCCTCCACTCCTACATGCCCTCCAGAAGCTCCTCCACTCCTACATGCTCTCCAGAAGCTCCTCCACTCCTACATGCTCTCCAGAAGCTCCTCCACTCCTACATGCCCTCCAGAAGCTCCTCCACTCCTACATGCCCTCCAGAAGCTCCTCCACTCATACAAGCCCTCCAGAAGCTCCATCACTCCTACATGCCCTCCAGAAGCTCCTCCACTCCTACATGCTCTCCAGAAGCTCCTCCACTCCTACATGCTCTCCAGAAGCTCCTCCACTCCTACATGCTCTCCAGAAGCTCCTCCACTCCTACATGCCCTCCAGAAGCTCCTCCACTCCTACAAGCCCTCTAGAAGCTCCATCACTCCTACATGCCCTCCAGAAGCTCCTCCACTCCTACATGCTCTCCAGAAGCTCCTCCACTCCTACATGCTCTCCAGAAGCTCCTCCACTCCTACATGCCCTCCAGAAGCTCCTCCACTCCTACATGCCCTCCAGAAGCTCCTCCACTCCTACATGCCCTCCAGAAGCTCCTCCACTCCTACAAGCCCTCCAGAAGCTCTTACACTCCTACATGCCCTCCACAAGCTCCTCCACTCCTACATGCCCTCCAGAAGCTCCTCCACTCCTACATGCTCTCCAGAAGCTCCTCCACTCCTACACGCTCTCCAGAAGCTCCTCCACTCCTACATGCCCTCCAGAAGCTCGTCTCATCTTCAAGGAACTGAAGCAAGTTCAAATCACTGTTGCTGGCTTACAAAACCATCTCTAGATCAACCCCTGTTTACCTCCAAAAGCTCCTTAATGCCCTCCAGAAGCTCCTACACTGCTACATGCCCTCCACAAGCTCCTCCACTCCTACATGCCCTCCAGAAGCTCCTCCACTCCTACATGCCCTCCACAAGCTCCTCCACTCCTACATGCCCTCCACAAGCTCCTCCACTCCTACATGCTCTCCAGAAGCTCCTCCACTCCTACATGCTCTCCAGAAGCTCCTCCACTCCTACATGCTCTCCAGAAGCTCCTCCACTCCTACATGCCCTCCAGAAGCTCCTCCACTCCTACATGCTCTCCAGAAGCTCCTCCACTCCTACATGCTCTCCAGAAGCTCCTCCACTCCTACATGCTCTCCAGAAGCTCCTCCACTCCTACATGCCCTCCAGAAGCTCCTCCACTCCTACATGCCCTCCAGAAGCTCCTCCACTCCTACAAGCCCTCCAGAAGCTCCATCACTCCTACATGCCCTCCAGAAGCTCCTCCACTCCTACATGCTCTCCAGAAGCTCCTCCACTCCTACATGCTCTCCAGAAGCTCCTCCACTCCTACATGCTCTCCAGAAGCTCCTCCACTCCTACATGCCCTCCAGAAGCTCCTCCACTCCTACAATCCCTCCAGAAGCTCCATCACTCCTACATGCCCTCCAGAAGCTCCTCCACTCCTACATGCTCTCCAGAAGCTCCTCCACTCCTACATGCTCTCCAGAAGCTCCTCCACTCCTACATGCTCTCCAGAAGCTCCTCCACTCCTACATGCCCTCCAGAAGCTCCTCCACTCCTACATGCCCTCCAGAAGCTCCTCCACTCCTACAAGCCCTCCAGAAGCTCTTACACTCCTACATGCCCTCCAGAAGCTCCTACACTACTACATGTCCTCCACAAGCTCCTCCACTCCTACATGCCCTCCACAAGCTCCTCCACTCCTACATGCCCTCCAGAAGCTCCTCCACTTCTACATGCTCTCCAGAAGCTCCTCCACTCCTACACGCTCTCCAGAAGCTCCTCCACTCCTACATGCCCTCCAGAAGCTCGTCTCATCTTCAAGGAACTGAAGCGAGTTCAAATCACTGTTGCTGGCTTACAAAACCATCTCCAGATCAACCCCTGTTTACCTCCAAAAGCTCCTTAATGCCCTCCAGAAGCTCCTCCACTCCTACATGCCCTCCAGAAGCTCCTCCACTCCTACATGCTCTCCAGAAGCTCCTCCACTCCTACACGCTCTCCAGAAGCTCCTCCACTCCTACATGCCCTCCAGAAGCTCCTCCACTCCTACATGCTCTCCAGAAGCTCCTCCACTCCTACATGCTCTCCAGAAGCTCCTCCACTCCTACATGCCCTCCAGAAGCTCCTCCACTCCTACATGTCCTCCAGAAGCTTCTCCACTCCTACATGCTCTCCAGAAGCTCCTCCACTCCTACATGCCCTCCAGAAGCTCTTACACTCCTACATGCCCTCCAGAAGCTCCTCCACTCCTACATGCCCTCCAGAAGCTCCTCCACTCCTACATGCTCTCCAGAAGCTCCTCCACTCCTACATGCTCTCCAGAAGCTCCTCCACTCCTACATGCCCTCCAGAAGCTCCTCCACTCCTACATGTCCTCCAGAAGCTTCTCCACTCCTACATGCTCTCCAGAAGCTCCTCCACTCCTACATGCCCTCCAGAAGCTCTTACACTCCTACATGCCCTCCAGAAGCTCCTCCACTCCTACATGCTCTCCAGAAGCTCCAACACTCCTACATGCCCTCCAGAAGTCTGTGCTCAGAGAAGGAACAGCGACTCGTGGTTCCGTCCCACAAAGGCAGAAGATCTCTCAGTAGAACCTTCTCTCTCACTGTTCCTGGCTGCTGGAACAAACTCCTGATGCGGTCAGGAGAGCAGCAACACTAACAGCTTTCAAGAAGCAACTGAAAACTCTTCTCTTCAGGAAACACTTATTTTCGTATTTTCTGCGGTTGATTGATCAGTTAATACAACTTCTACTTTGCACAAACTGAGACTTTGACTGTGTAACAAACTGCACCCCCTACTCTAAGTTGCTTTGGAAAAAATCATCTGCTAAATGCATAAATGTTAACGTGTTAATAATTAGTTTCCGTTAATCATGTAGCTTTCTAATGTTTATGCATTCATGTTGCTTCTTGAGAATATTCATTTAGTATCCTAAACTATGTTTCGGCGTGGGACAGAGTGTACCTCTATCGGTCTTCACACAAAGTTCACTTCTGAACCCAACTGTTCCCTGCTCTCACTGTTCTCATTCGTAACATTCCCTGTTGTCACAGTTTTTTGGGGGATTTTAAATCTGACTAAAATATATTTTTTATTAACTATACATTTTTTTAATTTTTACCCAATGTTTGTTTAATGAGAGTGTTTCATTCTAATGTGTTCTTATGTAGATTATTCATGATAAAACTCTGTCTATATGTGGCTTCAGCTCACTTTTTTACTTTTCACTTAAGTCTTTACTCTTAAGAAGCAGCATGAATACATAAACATTAGAGAGCAATCATTTCGTATCTAGACTATATTTCGGCGGAACAGAGTGTACCCCGATCAGTCTTCAGAGTTTCTTTTACAGAGTTCACTTTTGAGCTCTTATGAACTCTGTCCGCTCTTGAACTGGGGCTTGTTCTTCATGCACAAAATTTTGCTCTTCTATATCATTTCGTTTTTTGCACATTTTACATTAAACTACGGACTTTTGGGAAACCTCGAGTGTTTCTCTCTGGTTAAAGACAGTGTTTAAATTCTAATGTATTCTCATCGATTATTTGGCGAGCCTGCTACCTGCTTGAAATGATATTTTCATGATAAAAATCTGTCTATACGTGCTTCAGCTCACTTATCCCAGCTTGTCTTTACTCTCTAATGTTTATGCATTCATGCTTTCCTAAGAGTAATCATTTTGTATCCTAGAATATATTTCAGCGGAACAGAGTGTACCTCAATCGGTCTTCACATTTTTCCTCACTTTTGAGCTCATATGAACTCTGTTCGCTCTTGAACTGGAGCTAGTTCTTCGTGCACAATGTTTTGCAGTCATGTAATCGGTTTTGGTAGGGAACGAAGTCTACCGATGCTTCGTCTTGCAAGTTTTTTATTAAACTATGGACTTTTGGAAAACCTAGTCTCTGAGTGTTTCTCTCTGGTTAATGAGTGTTTAATTCAAATGTGTTCTCATCTAGATTATTTGGTTAGGTCTTCATATGATATTTCATGATAAAACCTTGCTATATTTAACAGCAAACATAGCTTCAGCTCACTTGTACCATCTTGTCTCTCTTTACTTAATATTTACTTTACTTTCCCTCCCATGAGATATGATTATTTCAGTAACATTTGTACTTGAACTGAGTACAATTGCGTGTCTCTTGACACATCAGGGCCATTTTTATGAGTACTTTTATATTGCACCTTTAACCCATAAAAAACCCATAGTGACACAGGTGTTAGCGGTCATTTAAGTGTTCTGGAAAGTTCCCTATAAATCTCTTTTGATTATTTAAATGGTCTTCCTCTTTTCCTTTTGGCTTTTCCCTTTCAGGGGTCGCCACAGTGAGTTCTCTGCCTTCATCTAACTCTCTCCACACCAACTGACTTCATGTCCTCTCTCCCTAGCTCCATAAATCTCCTCTTTGGTCTTCCACTAGTCCTCCCTAGCTCCAACCTCTGCATCTTTCTACCGATATATTCTCCATCACTTCTCAGAACATGTCCGAATCGCTTCAGTCTATCTCTCTGACTTTATCTCCAAAACATCGAACATGATCTGTCCCTCTGATGATCTCATTCCTGATCTCATTCCCCGTCACTCCAAAAGCCCTCTAAACGTTCCTTTAAAGAAAAAGAGTTGTGGGTTCCTATGTGTCAAATTTTAAGAGTCAAAAATTCAACATCTTGTTTATGAATAAATAATTGTTTAATGTGTGTTCCAAATAAAAAACTTGGAACTGAGTTTACCTAAATTTCGGGTTCACTTTTGAGCCCAACTGTTCTCTACGCAGGAAAATCCTGAGAGTAAAATTAACTCTATCCGGAGTAGGACCAAATACACCCTGAATAGAGTAAAAAATAACACTCAAACGGAGTTAAAATCAGTTAAAAGGTTATCATCTAAGCAATTGATTCTTCTTGAATGTAAAACTTGTACTAAGTGATAAACGTCTGTAATTCAGTTTAATAATAAACAGTTTAATGTAACCTTTTTTTGGTTCAAGTGGAAGGGTTCGGTGTTAATTTAACTCTATTCAGAGTAGAACCAAATAGACTCAGAACAGTCAATTTAACACTGTAAATTTTACTGTGCACTCTCCACATTCTTTGTTCATAACTTTCCTTGATGTTGTAGTTTTTTTTAGATAACAAATCAGACTAAAATAATGTTTATTAATACTAGGTTTACTTGTCGACATTTTACCTCAATGATTTAATTCTAATGTGTTCTAATGTAAATTATTATTTCACAGTCCTTCCCCGTCTTGTGTTAAAGAACCAAAAATTCAACATCTTGTTTATGCATATAAAATTAGTGAATGTTTATTGTAAAAAAGTTATTAGTGTATAACTTTATGATTTCTTGTTGTTAGATTTTGTCATACGCACCCATAAAAACACACGGAGACGGGTGTTACCAATAGTTTAAGTGTTCTGGAAAGTTCCCTATACAGGTTTATAAACATTTTTAACGCTCATCATTTTTGTGGATGTGGATTCTTATGGACTAAAGAGTCCTTGCAGACTTCGTTATGCATACTTAATTTTTTTTTATAGTGTGTTGCAAAACAAAAGTCCTCATTAGTGCATGACGACTTCTGCTGTGAGCGAAGATGTTTTCAATAGCTGTTCTTTTGGTTTATCTAAAACAACCTTGTATATATTTTTTCTCCCAGGTATTTGTGTCACATGTTTTATAGCTGTTCGTTCAGCACTTTGGCCATTTCTATTGTTTCAAATTCACTGTAAACACAACACTTTTCCCCATTTCTTTCACAGAATCAAGCAGCTGCTGGAAACTACTCCACCAGGTCCTCTAACCCATTCGTGGCTCTGGAGCGCCGCAGCATGAGTGTGTGCAGCTGATTCTCACCCCTGGGGTTACTGAGCGCCGCCTCAGTGGCTTTGCCTCCATCTCCGCACTGCTTGGGGTGGAAGGGTGTGCATTGCTCCCCGCTGCCTGCCACCACCTCCACGTTCCTGCTGAGATCTTTAGGCTCAGTCAGAGTCTTCAGGCGGTAGAGCTTCCCGCTGCTGGTGTCTGATAGGTAGAGCCACTCGTGGACAGGATCCATGGAAAGGTAGTACTTATGAGCCGGACTCGAGCTGGAAGAAGAGAAATTCGGGACGCTTTGAGACAAAGCAGGGCTTGCAAATGCAGACAAGCAAACTTTGGGTCTCTCATACAACAAATGTCATGAAAAAAAACTACAACAAAACAAAAAAACAACTCATTGAGCCTTGCTGCAGTTTCAATCACTCTAAACTCACAGCCGTTACCACTATATAATCTTCCTTTCCTTTCTTCCACCTCTGCCCTAACAGCGAATACCTAACAGTGTACCTGCTGTCAAAAAAATTCTCACTCACGTTTTCCCAAAATAAATTTGATGAGATCGTTTTTTTTCCCTTTGCCAAATAAAAATTGGTTTAACTTTTTTCTTGCGTGATAGATTCATCCTCGAGGACATCACCGGCGGGGTCTGAGCTGTGCTGGGCTTGCTTCTTGAAGCTTGCGAGGCTCTCTGCTGCTCTGACATTTAAGGAGAGTAGATTCTCTCTTTTGGGTTCAAGCACAACACAGAGCTACGAAGTGTCTAAGGGTCATGAGGTCAGGGGAAAGGGGAGTCATTTTGTTGCCCAATCTCTCAGAAAGGCTTGGTAGTTTGTGATCATGTGACGCGCTCTTTGTCTGGCAACTTTGATCCATTTTAATCAGAAACATGTTTACGCAACACTCTAAATAGGAAAATACCAGTTAAATGCTGAATAGAAAATGCTTTCTATTCAGAAACAAGACAGCCATAGTGTTTGAACACTTGTGCAGTCTATTTCAGTTTGTGAATGAGTTTTACTGTTATGCTCAGCCTGAATAATATGTGAAAAATGGCCAAATCAAGCAACAATATTTATTGCATTCTACTTCAGAAGTATAAATACATGAATATGTGATTTTTTTGTTTTGGGTACAAGTTATTTTGTAATATACAGCAGCGAAATCAGATCATCCTCAATGCTGTTTTCATCAACAAGATGTTTCCTTCTACAAAACCTTTCAAAAAAGAAACTTTGGTTAACCTTTTATTTAAGACCATAAAGAATCAAATACTTAGTTTGAAACGTTTATGTTTTTGAGAATTTACGAAGCTTTTACATGTCTTTTCTGAAAAGTCATTCTTACATTTTTTTAACATTTAGGAGCATTTTCTCAATCTCTGGCAATCCTTACGATCACATTTACATTTTCTAAACATTTATGACTCTTATGTCAATATCTAGCAACCACTTTTATGTTTTTGAGCATTAATGAGCATTTACTGTATTTCCAGAGCTAAAAAAAAAACCCTGTTGAACGACTTACTCTACCCTAGACCTCAACCACTTGAAAGTCAATGTTAATTAAATTCACAGAAAGCATAAACTGATCCAATAAAAACTATTTTTGATATAGAAAAAGTTCGTATCAATACCATTCATTAGAGAAAATATCCCCTTAATACCAACAATTATATAAGTGTCACAATTTTTTTACATAGAAAGATATTTTTTACATAGAAAAAAGTTTCTCTATCTCAACAACTTGTGTTTCCAAACTAATTCTGTCAATTTCTTATGAACAGAGAAGAAAATGTAAACAGCATTAACCCTTTAATAACTACTAGTTAATGTTTGGTGTACTGTACTTAGCCAACTTTTTAAAATCACAACTATTAAAAAGTTTTCTATATTCTGGTAACAACTGAGCATTCGTTTCCAGAAAGAGTTCTCGAGCAAACGGCGTCCTAATAAACGAGCAGCAGCACATGATAAATAGGTTTGATTTTCAGTTTCGGACAGCAATATTCTGTCTGTTCATTAGTTTCTTTCAGCCTGAATGCAAATTTGGTTCGACTTAATGCAATTTCGCTTAGGAAAAAGTTCTGTTTAAATTCTGCAATATAGGGGTAAAATCACCAATGTTTTCAACATTGTTGATATTTTAAATGTAATACTGCTCTTTAGAAAATGTGTATCAAATGTGCAAGCCATTAGTCAATGAAAATTAATCCTAAAAGATACAATATTTCTTTATACAATTATTCTCTCAACATAGGTGTTAGTTATTGAAATAGCAAAAAACGTCCTGCCAATCCAAAGCTCCTGCACATTTTACTTTCAACGCTGTTGTAGTATGCATACTAGAGCTACTTCACTCAAGTCAGAAATAATTTAATAAGACAAACAGAAGCAAGTAGAACAGAGGGAACATGTTTAACTCATACTTCCTTACTTTTAATAAAATATGTTTGAATTTGTAGCAGGGTCGTCTATCTCTGATGGAGCATGATCTCCGCTTTCATCACTTTTCTTCCTTGAAGAAGTCCATAAATCACACTGTTCCTAATTTTATTAAATTATAAATCAAACATAGCAAATAACTTTGCATGATCTGTTCTAATGTGAAATGTATTTGGCCGCTTTAACTTCGAGGTTCTCAGTTGCTATTTCAAACAAGAAATGTACTTTAAAATGTAATTTAGTTTTTTCTAATTCCAATTTTGTAATTGACTGTAGATGTCTGCAGCTATATTGCGAGCGTATACATTAAAGAAATATGCATTTACTAAATTCTGTAGGACTTAAATGTTCTTTTTTCCCCACTAATAATTCAAATTCAATGATCCAATCCAAAATGATCAAAAAACACAGTTTGTTAATTTTAGTTTATAATTAATAATGCACTATACACACATAAAAAATAATGATTACGAAAAACATACCTTCAGAGGTTTATCCCACACGTTTTATCATAAAGATAGAGTCAGTAAAGCCATTTTAGCAAATATTTGCATAAACTTGTGCAGTTAGGGGATCAAACTCGTTGCATTTGTACAGATAATAATCATGTCCCTCTGTAAAAGTGGTCTAACACGGCCCATGATTTGTAGTTAGGTGTAACCAAACTTTATGTAAATGTAAATGAGCTGAAATGACCCTCTCTGTGTGTTTTAAGCTGATTGGAGCAGTGCTGTAAAGGCCGTCGGATATTTAAAATAAGTCAAGTGAAGACTTTCATACATGGTGCTTCATATGTGAAAACACCTACATCAAAAAGCCATTATGCAATCATTCGCTCCTCACACCACCTGCGTTTTCTCACAGATTGAAGAAATTGAAAATGCTAATACTTTAAGGCTTCTTTGAGTCCTTGCAAGGTGAAATCAGACGTAGGTTTGATCGGAAGCGTTATCTCTAAAAGACGGCTGATGCTAGGATTTCCCCCTTGCTGTGGGATGTAATGCTGTGTGCAAACAGACACGCGCCGGCAAAGATAAAGGATTACAGTGTGCTTGTCAGTGTTCGTCTGCGGGCCAGAGGTCTATCCCGCACTCTAACTCCCTCTCTACGGGGGGCGCCGTTTCTAAATTCACATGAAACGAGGAAGATCTAGACGATAAGCGGGAGGCCACCATGTGCAGCTGCTGGCTGTTTCCTGAGAAAAGCTGTTAGCGTTTGAGCCATCGACCATAAAAATGGCTCAGATGGATTCCTGACCACACACAACAAAGATTTCCAAGAGATGCAGCCACAACACATCCATATAAAGATGGTTTTGCACACAGGTGAGCATCACAATAAACACAGGTGGACACACAACGCAACTACAATCACTCACAAAGCTAGGTGCCATGCATTGGTGTGTTTAAGAAATGATAAAGAATGACCTCCGTTAAAAATAAAAAACTCAAGGTGAAAAGCTCTGAATAAGTCATATGAAAAAAAATGAAATCAAGGGAACACTTTACTTTACGGGTTCATTTTAATGTGTTATAAGCATGAATTATAGGCTAACTTTTTCCAGTTTAAGCACTTAACTTTGCGCACCCGGGGTCAGAAATGATCCATTAGTAAATCATAAATAAAACATTAGAGGAATGCTCTCTCGTTTGTAACTAAGCTGCTGTAGAACACAACCATAAATTGACATTTGAGAAAGACTTTTAATGCATAATTACATTATATGTATATTTTTGTTTTAAGAACACATTTTTTTCATGATTATATAATCATCATTATTAGTTGAACTGACTTCCAATTAGCAAACATGAATATTCACATACAAGTCAGGTAGGATTTAATTGGAGGTTATTAATTGTAGTTAAAATGGTAACGTAAGAATTACATTTAAACTTGGCTTTTTTTATCAGAAGATTGGTTCACGTTGCCTTTAATAGCAGGGTATTAAAGGAAAATGAGCTTACGTCGTAAAAAAAGGACTAAATCAGTTTTAATCATAAAATGTTACATGAGTATTCCAATACAATGATGCTATGCTATGCTAAAAATACAATCATCAGAACCGGAGAATGGCTGAAAAGGTCATTAAATGGTAAAATCTAAAAAAAAATTATTTCCTTGTGTGTGTTATTTTGGGAGGTGTTCATTTACATAAAGTAGGCTCAGCCAGCAATCAAAAATGCGCCGACAGAGGCGGGACATGGCCGTAGTAAAGACGTCCGATTGGCTGAAGGTTTGAAATTGAATATATAAACAAACAAATGTAAAAACACTTCATCGTCCTTAGAGTATTCATGAAGATCAAAACTAGCGATCTGGTCATGTTTTTTCTATAAAGTTTTAGAATTTATTTCTCGCTTTTCATTGGCGTCACGAACAGGATCAAGAGTGTTCAAATATCAAAAAGCCAGCACAACGGCTGCTCACTCCTGCACATAATTAACGCTGTTATTTTTTATGTTTGTCGGATGGAAATTTTATGATTATTTTGCTCCCCACTCTGTTTTAAAGCTTCCATTACTCAGTGCATTGCAAATATCATGACCAAAGATTAGTGAATGGGTAACGGCAGATCCAGAGTCCCACCTCCAGACTCTCTGCGTGAAGTTAAACGGAGCGAGGGAGTTGTTTTTAACCAGGTTATTAAAGTCGAATAGTATATATGGTAGATTAATAGTAATTTTTTATAACATTTTTAAGTTGATGTGTGGATGGAATGGTGATCCAAATGAAAAAGCATGAATTTCAGCACAGGAGCGCTGTGTAAGAGACTGAAGGACGAGTGACGATGGTGGTTCGGATAAGAAACATACTGTACCTGTGTCTAATGTCACGATTTCTGGATGCACAACATGAAAAGAGCCAAATAATTACAACGGATTAGAATTAACCTCACATTGTTGTATGTAGACAAAAAAAAAAAAAACAATTTTCTACCTTAAAAAAAACGAATTATGAAAATTGTTTGATCATTTAGATCAAGTTTTTTTTGCATACAAAATGCAGGAAAATTACTATAAAAATAATGCTTTGGATGAATTACCTGGTTGTAGTTGAAAGTAACATAATTTTTTTACCCGCTCAAAAAATCGTTATTAAAAGAAGAAAAAAAAACGTATTAATTTAATAAATGAAAATGTACAAAAGTGAGTCGCTTTACAGTTTAATTGTGGAGGAAAAAAAGGCGGCAGACCTGAGCTCCAATATGCTGATGACGAATCCATTCGGCAGAACCCTGCGGATGAAGTTGAAATCCCCCACATACAGACTTCCATCGGAACCACAGGCCAGAGCGATGGGAGCTAACAGCTTCTGCTCCCCAGCCGGCCCGTTGCAGTTCGGGCAAGGGGTGGCACGAACAGCCCCTGTCCCCATCACCGTGGAGATCACCAGGGGCTGCTGGGAAATAAAGACGTTCTCTCCATTACCTTTATGAAGGATACCTGCGGAGAAAGAGAAGAAACGGGATTCAATTGAAGACTTTATGGATCAATGATGATGCCGCTAAAAGGCCCAGTAGATACAAACGAAAGGTTGGAATGATACAAACGGCCATCGAGGGAGCGCTCTGAACATCTTTTCATCACGAGGATGGTACACTAGATGTATGGGAGGAATTTTGTTGTTTAAAACCACTTTGTTCTGATCTCCTGACAGCTTTTTCTAACATTTGGTGAAAAACATTTTATACTTATGACCCTTCAGTCAGAGATAGAATTGGATTGTTCTTTAGAAAATAGGAAATATAAAAAAAAAAACAAACACACAAAAAACAGGAAATCCCTATTTTCATTTTTTGGAGGATTGCACTTAAAGGATACTGGCCAAATTTGTTTTATTTTTATTATGATGAATAATATCCATTAAATGATTGTTGGCTCATACTTTTGCCTTTACATTGAATTTTTGTGAGATTCAGATACAAAAGAAATTAAAGAAAAATATGTGGTGTCTAAACAGAAGGTATTTGAACAAACTTGAAAAAAGAAATTAAACGAAACATGAACTCCGATTTATTAGGTATACCTCTATAGATTTAAAGTGCTTTGGATTCAAAGCTATTATTGTGTGAGACCTGTGTCCAAAAAAATAATGTCAGAAGGATAGGCACTGCATTTTAAAAACCACCCCACACCTATTTTTGGTCCAAAGTTTTCTTAATGGATGCCAACGAGAGCACACACATCAGGCCGAACAAATTGCGAATAAAAAAAAGGTTTGGCTCTGTCATATCTGCTTGATTTGTCACAAGCTGGCTCTTTTGATGATGTGAGTGCAAACATACAAGAGCAGCTTTGTCGATACACACCTCACGCGAAGAGCCGAAGATGAAATCCAGATAGGTGTGTACAGACCTTAATGCTCAAGTAGCCAAAATGAGACTTGATTTGTGGCACTAAAGTTCAGAGTTCATGTTGTTATCGTTTTAATAACTTATTATTTCAGTAAAATAACTGTATACTTGAAATCCTTATAAAACGTTTTTGAGATGCAGATTTCATTTTCCAACAGGACTTTGCACCTGCACACAATATCTAAGCTGTTCTTACCTTAACCCCCCCAAAAAATCATGAGGTATTGAAGTATGAAAAGGAAGATGCTCCAGACCCAACAATGAAATAAAACTGCTATCAGAACAACCTGGGCTCTCGTAACACCTGTCACCTCTGAGCCATGCTGCATTGCTGAAGCAATTTAGTCAACAGGAGCTCAAACATTCATACTTCATACCTTCCATACTTCAGAAATTGTCAGGGAATGGAGAATATTTTAACACATTTATTTAAAGGCATAACAAAGTCAGAGAAGCCAGATTGAGATGTTTTGGACATGTGCAGAGAAGGGATAGTAGTTATATTGGTAGAAGGATGTTGGAGATGGAGCTGCCAGGCAAGAGGGCGAGAGGAAGGCCAAAGACGAGTTATATGAGTGTGCTGAAGGAGGACATGAAGGTCATTGGTGCAAGAGTAGAGGATACTGAGGTCAGAGTTAGGTGGAAACAGATGATTTGCTGTGGCGACCCCTAAACTGGGAACAGCCGAAAGAAGAAGAAGAAGAATATTTAAAGGCATAACAAGAGAAACAAGTAGGGAAACAGTTGACCAACATGGAGTAAATGAACTAACGTAAACACAGAAACGTAAAAAAAAAAACGCGAAAAAAAAACCCTGACAGTGATTGTTTAACTAGGGAAACAAATAACTAGGTAATAAATAAAAAACAAAATAAAATCATATACGGACCGGGAACTGACAGCAATATTCTAATTTTCTGAGACACCGATTTTGTGTAATGAATTAATATAAAATACAAGGTTCCCTTTTTGAAAGGAATTTCCGACATAAATCCGAATTTTTTTTTTCAAGATATTCTACTTATTTGACCTGTAAAAAAGCTTACTTTAAAACTCACAGGCTCTTTGTTGCCAATTAGATATACTTTAATGCTGCAATATTTATGTGAAGTATTCTACAATTTATATTGCGATTTATCCATACTTTTTAGATTTTTTTGGTACAGTTTATTGTATGACGTGCAACTCTTTTGAAGATAATTGAGATTGGGGTTGAGCTTTGGGTCTAGCAGCACCCCTGACAGCATCTCTTCCTGCTTCCTGAGCAGCAGTGTATGCTGATTCAGCTACAGCACATTTAAATATGCTTAAAATTAATCAATGCAATACATTTCTCTCACATCCACAGTGAAATTAGGATGAGCGCATGCAAATGATTGCATGAGATGTGCAAATGAATTCATCAGATGAATAAATGGATTCTAAACGTCTATGGTGCGGCTCAGGAAAGGATAGTTCCTCACCGCTCTGCAGGTTGAGAACATGATGGTGGTTGAGTGTCCACCCGCCGAGGTTGGATGGCATCAGCTCAAAGCCCTGAAGTTGAGCCACTCTCTTCTCCCACAGCACCACGTCCACGCAGGATTCGTACTCGTACCCAACAGAGACTACACACACACACACACACACCAATGTAACCCATCAAACACCGTCATCACCAAAATATGAAGCAAATCACCATCCAAAAATAAATTAAAATTACTCAAGAGAGATTCATCATTTAAAAATGAAATCGCAAGACTTTTAATGCATAAATTACCTCGGGTGACCAAAATATATTTAACTTGGTTAATTAGACCAATAGGAGATAAATGATGATTCTCTTCATCAATTTAAGATTACTTACCTAAAAGAATCCCATCTTAAATGCACTTACATGTTATTTCACAAGTTAAAGGTGCAGTACGTTCCAATTGAACCAAAAGTAATCCGAAAATGCTCCTTATGTGTTATTAAGCTGTCATGTTCAGTTCAGGTAATAATAGAACTGAAAGGATTGTTAGTAAAATAAAATAAAATGTGCATTTAGAAATGTAGGGTACGAGATGCCCTTTGTTTTTATGTTTACAGTTTGTGTGTTGATGTGCTGTATTTCCTCGCTCGGGTCGTCCAATCTCGGAGACGTAACACACTGAGCACAACGCACACATCCTGGAACAGGTTACGTTTATGTCTGAGAGACGCTAAATCTCATCCGGATTCCAAAACACCAACATAATGACTCGAGAAACAAAACAAGGGTATGCATTGGTGATGCTTTTGAAATATGAAGACGTGACACTGTTTGTTTATTTTGTATCTTCATGGCAAAAAAGGTCGTCATTAAACAATCAAATACAGGTCTTTATAAATACTTAAAAACACACGAACATAAACTTAAAAAGAATTTTTCAGTTTCAGATGAAATAAAATGTCATCAATTACATTTTTATCCGAAAGTTCTGTCCATCATAAAATCATTTTCTTCTTGAACTTCGGTGAAAACAATCCGGTAGAATATGCTTCACACGAGAACGGTTGCTGGCGAAGAGTGAAACTGAACTAGCCACATTTCTCCTGAACAGCTTTCACCAGTTCGCTTACACAGAATTAGCCCAGAGAACGCGAGACTACGATAAGCGTACTGGGCCAGCTGTCCGCGGGAGAGGCTGCCTCCTCAAAATGGAAACATTATGGACTTCTATTTAACTCTTTTAAATTACATCTTCTGGTTGCAATAAAATACACATTGATATTAATTTAAAATGAGAAATTATGTGTGACTGGTTCTGACAGGAACCGACCAGAAAGTCTTAAAATATGAAACCTTCCAAAGTACAGCTGATAATAATGTAAAAGAACTCAAATAAATAATGAACAATGTCTTCAAATGCCTTATTTTGTTTCCGATAAAAAAAAGGAGTTTTGCGTTTCATCGAGTGGTTACGGTTTTATATCTGGGATTGAAAACACCTGCAGATTGTTGGCTAATTATCTGACCGCTCCTCCCGAAACTTCTCATGTTACTGGAAACCATAATTACTTCAGCTAGATTAGACCCGAGCTTTTCTGTACTATCGATTCATGCTCAGAAATTCATTTCCTCTTTCCGTATTTGAGTAACATTGACAAAACTACTTAATAATGTGTACTAAAAGCTAACATCATTGCTAATATCAATAATAAGGCAAGGCAAGTTTATTTGTATACATTTAATAAAATCAAGCATAAAACAAGCCAAATGACAAAGATTAAGATGTGAAGTGCAGAGATAAAATAGTTGTTGGACGTTGGTGCTCAGTCGACAAAAGCGCAACTAAACAGGAGAGTCTTTAGCCTGGATTTAAACGTGACTAAAGTGTTGGCACCCTTGATCTCCTCTGGAGCTGGTTCCTCTGTGGGCCGCAGGAGAACTAAAGGAGGATTTACCCTGTTTGAAATTTACCCGCGGTAGATCTAATTTATTTTATCTAAGGGAACTCAGCTCTCTGTTTGGTGTGTATTCTCTGATCTTCTCTGTGAGGTGTTTAGGTGATAAGTTATGTTTGGACTTATATACGAGCAGCAGAACTTTAAAATCTATTCTGAAGGAGACTGCAGCCAGTGTAGAGACTGAAGAACTGGAGAAATGTGTTCTGACTTTCTAGTTTTGGTTAGAATTTGAGTTGCTGCGTTCTGAACGAGCTGGAGCTGTTTAATGGTGTTTTTGGGAAGAGCGCTGAGAAGAGCCTTACAGTAATATCATTGCACTATATTTAGATTTAATTGAAAACAGGTTGGCAGAATATTTTTAAACTATGGTATCTTTCACCCTTTACACATAAATTAGATTAGATGTTGGCTTGGGCTCACCCAAATAAACAGAGATATTTTTTTTACTTAAGTCTTTAAAACATTATGCAATGATAACTAAAAAAAACAATGTGTATGTCTTGTCGTTTCCCATGCTAGATAACTGTCACTCAATCTGGCAACCCAATGTCTGGGGCAAGAGGAAGGTGTCTTTTCTTTTGTTGTCCCATTCTGGCCAAAATTCAATAGACTGCACATATCTACAGTATGAGCAAGTTCATAATTATCTTCAAATAGTGTTGCATGAGTTGTAGCAAAAAAAACTAAAACAAAAAAATACATATTTATTTAATTTCAAGGCAAGGCGTTCTTATTATTGTACCGCATCGATTTTTCTTTTTGTTACAGAAAACTATGAGCTATAGATTTTAAAATGAAATATGCCAATTTGTGCTAAATAAAAAAACGACGG
>UELW01000551.1:0-59789 GCA_900490495.1 Danionella dracula | reverse complement strand
TTTCAAACTACGATTGCGCTAACGCTACGGCGACTGGTGTCACGCATAGTTATTGCAGCTTCATGTGCGAATGTTTCTATTGGTCGGTCTGCGTGCGAATGCCTGGGATTGAAAAAGAAGCACAGCTCCCTCCCTCGACTTATTAGCGGTTACCTCCGTTAGCCCTCCCTCACTTAACGTCCCTCGTCACTTATTAGCTTCACCTCCCGTGTTCTAGCTCCCTCCCTCCACTTATTAGCGGTTACCTCCCGGTTAGCTCCCTCCCTCCACTTATTAGCGGTTACCTCCCGGTTAGCTCCCTCCCTCCACTTATTAGCGGTTACCTCCCGGTTAGCTCCCTCCCTCCACTTATTAGCGGTTACCTCCCGGTTAGCTCCCTCCCTCCACTTATTAGCGGTTACCTCCCGGTTAGCTGAGCACAGCTCCCTCCCTCCACTTATTAGCGGTTACCTCCCGGTTAGCTCCCTCCCTCACTATTATGCAGTTACCTCCGGTTAGCTCCCTCCCTCCACTTATTAGCGGTACCTCCCGGTTAGCTCCCCCTCCACTTATTAGCGGTACCTCCGGTGCTGAGCCACAGCTCCCCCTCACTTATTAGCGGTTACCTCCCGGTTAGCTCCCTCCCTCACTATTAGGGTTACCTCACGGTTAGCCCATCCCTCCACTATTAGCGGTTACCTCCCGGTTAGCAGCTCCCTCCCTCCACTTATTAGCGTTACCTCCGTAGCTCCCTCCCTCCACTTATTAGCGGTTACCTCCCGGTTAGCTCCTCCCTCCACTTATTAGCGGTTACCTCCCGGTTAGCTCCCTCCCTCCACTTATTAGCGGTTACCTCCCGGTTAGCTGAGCACAGCTCCCTCCCTCCACTTATTAGCGGTTACCTCCCGGTTAGCTGAGCACAGCTCCCTCCCTCCACTTATTAGCGGTTACCTCCCGGTTAGCTCCCTCCCTCCACTATTAGCGGTTACCTCCCTGTAGTGAGCACAGCTCCTCCTCCACTTATTAGCGGTTACTCCCGGTTAGTGAGCACAGCTTCCCTCCTCCACTTATTAGCGGTTACCTCCGGTTAGCTCCCTCCTCCACTTATAGCGGTTACCTCCCGGTTAGTGAGCACAGTTCCTCCCCCACTTATTAGCGGTTACCTCTCCGGTTAGCTGAGCACAGCTCCCTCCCTCCACTTATTAGCGGTTACCTCCCGGTTAGCTCCCTCCCTCCACTTATTAGCGGTTACCTCCCGGTTAGCTGAGCACAGCTCCCTCCCTCCACTTATTAGCGGTTACCTCCCGGTTAGCTCCCTCCCTCCACTTATTAGCGGTTACCTCCCGGTTAGCTGAGCACAGCTTCCCTCCCTCCACTTATTAGCGGTTTCCTCCCGGTTAGCTGAGCACAGCTCCCTCCTTCCACTTATTAGCGGTTACCTCGCGGTTAGCTCCCTCCCTCCACTTTAGCGGTTACCTCCCGGTTAGCTCCCTCCCTCCACTTATTAGCGGTTACCTCCCGGTTAGCTCCCTCCCTCCACTTATTAGCGGTTACCTCCCGGTTAGCTGAGCACAGCTTCCCTCCCGACCGTCCCTCCCTCCGTCCCGCTCGCTCGCTGATGCTAGCGCTCATCTTTAGCCCTACGGTTTTAGGTTTAGGCCCCATATGTGGGTGCGTTCTGCAGTTAACTAGAGGAGTCCCTTAACCCCCTCCCTCCCTCCCTCCCACCCCCCCTCATGGACACACACAAAGGGCGTGGGATCTGTCCGTCCGGCGGAGCGGCCAATCGCGTCCCTCTCCCACCACGATTAGGGCAATACACAGATGGATGAGTTCCCCCCTTCTAAAGGTTCAACTGCAGACAGAGAGAAAGAGAGAGAGAGGAGAAAGGTGGGAAGAGAGAGAGGGGAGGGGAAGAGAGATGCGAGAGGGAGAGAGAGTCAGAGAAAGAGGGAGCGGGTGAGAGAGAAGGGGAAGAGACCAAGAAAACAGAGAAAAGGAAGGAAACGAGAGAGGTCGAGAAAGAGAGTCAGAAAGAGAGAGGGAGGGGGAGAAATAGGAGATAGATAGGAAGAGAGAGAAGGCAGGGTGAGAGATGCAAGAGGTTGGGCAAAAAGGGGAGAGAGAGAGAGAGATAGAGAGGGAGAGATGCAAGATGTAGGGTGAGAGAGAGAAAGGGGGAGAGAGCACAAAAACCGAGAAGTAAGGAAACGAGAGAGAGGATGAGAAAGAGACAGATGGGAAGAGAAAAGATGCAAGAGATAGGGTGAGAGAGACAGAGAGAAGAAGAAAACAGAGAATGAAGGAAAAGAAAGGATTAGAAATAGTAGACAGACGGAAAGAGAGAGAGGATACAAAAGATGCAAGAGGTAGGGTGAGAGAGAGAAAGGGAGAGAGAGGAGGTGGAAGAGAGCAAGAAAACAGAGAAAAGGAAGGAAGAGAGAGGATGAGAATGAGGAGACAGATGGGAAGAGAGTGAGAAGAGTGAGAGATGCAAGAGGAAATGGGGAGAGAATGGAGGGAAAACAGAGAAGTAAAGAAAAGAAGAGAAAAGAGAGGCGAGAGGGGGAAGAGAAAGAGAGAGAGAGAAAGAGAGAGTATGGGAAGACACTGTTTAGGTATCTGCTTTTACCAGTGTTCTTTCAGTAGTTCTTTCTGCTGTTTGTGGAACTCCTAGAACTCGAGTAAAAGCCCGTTGGCCCAGCTCTCACCTGACAGCACAAGCTGTGTGTGAAGCAGAGGAGTGAGGGAGGCTACACGCCGTAGCATGCGGAGAGGCGCTCCTTCAGGATGGGCGGGAACTGCTCTGAAAACTGCTGCCAGTTCTCCTCCCCGACCTGGTCTTTAAACCCATGCAGGATCTGAACACAGGCAGAAGAAGTCGTTCCTACAGCTCTTCAGCATTGTACGGAGTTCTCCGAGTGTGTCTGACCTTGTAGAACATGTCCCTCAAGTCGTCCTTGGGGCTAACCCAGGAGGCCACCGCGTCACAGAAGAAGATGAAATCCTGCGGTGAGAGAAACGAGAGATGCTAGCTACTGGGATTTCTGTGAAGGGAGTATATAAAAAAGTCCACGTGTGCAGTAAGTTCTTCTGGCCATGCTTTCAGTCCAGACAGACAAACAATCCTCAAGCGTCCAAATGGAAATTGTCTGCTGCCAAAATGTTGAGGCTTTACGGCAGGGGTGCTCATTACGTCGATCGCGATCGACCGATCGATCACGGAGGTGCTACTGGTCGATCGCGGCATGAAATTGAAACAATATCAGCCAATCATCCATTCCGTCACTTGATCGCTGTACAGGGCAACCAGTCAGATGACAACTGAATTTTGACCTTTACGTCACCGCTCATGCGTAAACGACGACGCTAAGTGCTAAGCTAATCAGCGTATTACGTCCGATTTTTAGCCCATGCTTAAGTTTATGGTCACCAAAATCAGTGAAGGAGCTGGGCCAAGTAAAAAGTCATTCGTTCATCTTCATGTCGGCTTTCTTCCCTTTCGGGGTCTCCACAGCGGAATGAACCTCCATCTCTCTGGATTATGTTTTACGCAGCGGATGCCCTTCCAGCCGCAACCCATCGCTGGGAGACATCCACACACACTCTCACTATGGACAATCGTTTTTACTCAATTCTCTTATTCCGCATGTCTTTGTTCTTGTGGAGGAAACCGGAGCACCCGGAGAAAACCCACGCGATCACGAGGAGAACATGAGAACTCCACACAGAGATACCAACTGATCCAGCCGAGCCTCGAACCAGCGACCTTCTTGCTGCGAGACGACCGTGCTACCCACTGCACCACCGTGACGCCTAGTAAAAAGTCAAAAACGTATTATTTTAATGCTGAATGGGAGGAGTATGGTGGCAAATCCGTGCCATTTATCGAGCGCGTGGATTTGATAGTCATGCGCGCAAAATATTATTATATTATACTGACTGAATAACACTCCACGCTTAAGAATACAATAAAACAAATTGTTTTTTAAAGGATAAACTCTAATCAATAATTTTTTTTAATCCTCTTTCAAGAAGAGTTGTTAGTTGTGTTCATATCCGGAATCTGGATGTATGAATAAATGTTAAAGTTAATGTGTTGTTAATGTCAAATTAGACCACTGTTAAAGTTGACGTTATATGTCATGTTTCTATCTTTTAACGTGTTTTTAAGTTTTTGTGGGTTCTCAATTAGTAATTAAATTGTACTGTTTTGAGAAAACTAGGCCTGCATTATTACATTTTTAGGCCAGCGAAGCATCGTTCCGGGTGAGCCAAGCCACCGTCAAAAACAACAGGTCCTTCCAAGACGGAGATACGTTAAATTAAACTCAGGTTATTACAAAAAATGTAAATAGTTAATTATTATGTGTGTTTTGTCAATTCTCAATACAGTTGAAAATAATTGTTTGTTGATTGATGTTTTACATTTTTGTAGCGGGTAGATCACTTTGACTTGGTCATTTTAAAAGTAGCTCGCAAGCTGAAAAAGTGTGAGCACCCCTGCTTTACGCTCTCTTTCCTCAACAGGAGAGGACAATCTCTGATTTTAAACTACATTCAGTGACACACACGGCAGCTTTAGAGAGGACTACACAGGAAAGGTACAAATGAAAAAAGTAGAGGAACTGAAAGCGTGGCTCCTGAAGGTAAGCGTTACCTGAACCACGCCCCCTGGATTGACACCGATCATGACGCAGATGCCTCTGAACGCAGAGTCCTTCTCCTCGTTGTCTCTGATGTTTCGTAACGACGTGCACCTGAAGATCAGCCAACATTAGCCACACCAGACTCCAGAGCGAGTAAGGTAGAGACTAGATTGAAGAGATTAGCATTTTCTTTTTTAACGTAATTCGTGCTAGAGAAGAGCACGCAGCTATCGTGAGTTCAGTCTGGCGATCAGTTATCGTCTGCTTTCTCGTCGGCTTTCTGTCAAGGCCTCGTCGCGCTTGCGCTAGCCACATTTTTTCATGGTTTCGTGCTCGCTCGGTGTTTGCTGTTGAACCTCATTCTAGTTTTTTGCTGTCAATCACACCATCAATGACTTGTGACAAACTCCTCAGAATAAAGATCGTAGTTTTTGTTTTGTACGTGTCTGTGTGCTTTATCGATGTTGTGTGTGTGTGTGTGTGTGTGTGTGTGTGTGTGTGTGTGTGTGTAGCTCGCCATGCTGACTGTCACGTCTACCTATTTGTTTACACCTCGTTTTTTTAATTTGTTCTCTTGTTTTGTAGCCACTTGTTTTTTCTTTCAGTTTTCTTGCTTGTTCTATGTTTTCAAACTTTTTTTTATTGCTTTTTATTCCTAATTTATCAGTTTTTTTTTTTTAAAGGTTTGTTTGTTTCCTATCTTTCTCTTTTTTTTTAGTAGAGAAGCAAACTAAAAAAATATATTTTTTTTTTAAACAGAAAAAAAACAAACTTAACAACTTGGCAGTTTCTTTGAACAGATAAAAAAAAGTTAGTTCATTTCTGATTTTTTTTTCTTCTGTTTTTTTTTTATGTCTCAGGTTTCCTCATCTTTAGTTTCCCACATTTTTCCCAAACTTTTTCATGAATGTACTCTGAATTAAGTTTTTCTTCAGTTCTTTACATGAATTTCACCTAGTTTTCCCACTTTTTTGTGAGTCTTCCTGTGAAATTCTTTAGTTTTACATAGAAATGTTCACTTTTTTTCCACCAATTAGCATCCATTCTCACTGAATTCTACACCTAGGTTCCTCTTGTGTTCTTCGGTTTTACCTTGTTTTTTTTAACCTGTTGTTCCTCTTAATTATTCTCTTTTTAAGGTGTTTTTTCTTTTTGTTTGATTCCTGTTTGTTCTTTTTCTTCCACCTGTTTTCACCATCTCTCACATTGTTTTCAGTTGGATTTTTGTAATTGATCACCTTTTAATTTTTATCCTTTTGTAAACACTTTCTCTGCAGTTCTTTAAAGGTTTTCTTTTCTCACTTTTTACTCTGTTTTCCTCACTAGATTCACCTGTGTGCTGGGTTTGGTTGTTCTTCATATTTTCTTGTAGGTTTCAGAAGTTTTCCACGTTTTGTTCGGATCTTCGTTTGTCCCGTCGCCATCATTGCGCTCCGGTTCCTTGCTGAAGTTCACGCTGGTTTTCTTTCTGTAGATGACTCTCAGACCGGTTCTTCTCTCTGAATGATGACTTTCTCAGCAGAGATCATGAGGTGGTTCAGCTCATGGTTGTGTGTTTGTAGCCGTAGCTCTGAAGTATGCGTTTCGTTAGCCCCATCGCTCTGTGTGCTTTCGTATGCGCTGATGGTTCGTTAGTTGTTTTACGGTACCTTACGCTGGACTCCTGGACCTGTAAACTGTGACCAATAATGTGCGCGAGTGTTTGTACGAATGGAATCGTATCCATTGATATCCATGCCGTCGTGATCTTTGGTAATACGTGACTAAATCAGCTCCGCCAACAAACTGCATCAAGTATAGTTTAACTACAGTGAGCTTAAAGTGTTTCTTGATCATTTTGCTGCTAATTTGAATCAACTTAAAGGAATAATGCACTTCTTTTAGCATTGTTTCTTGATAAACTGGTGGGATTGATAAGCATGTGTCTGTGTTTGGGGGGGGGTTAACAGGAAGTGGGGGGGGGGTTAACAGGAAGTGATGTGGGGAGGTGGAGTCTGGATATCTGCACTGAGACGGAACGATAAAACAATCACACCTTTCTATCTCTACCTTGTCAGGAAATAAAATGATTTTTTTGTACAAAGCTGGAAGAGTGTGCTGTTTGTGTTTGATCCGGAATTGGCAGAAAGGAAAAATATTTAATATATTCCCTCTAGTTTTGCTTTCTCCAGCAGATGATTTTTGATCTTCTGTGGGATTTTAAAAAGTAGAATTTGCAAGATGCTGTAAAAGAGACAGGAAATGTAAAGTTATTGCTAGAAACCTTAACCGATATGGCCTCGTAGCTTTCTACTGTGTTTTCAAGATATAGTTTTTATGATATGTTCCTTTAAACACAAAAAATATGCTGATGCTTGTTGAAGCCATCATATAATTGCACTCAACTTTGTTCACCAGATTTCTTTGCAGTCACTGAATACATTCGAGGGTATGAGTTTAGTAAAAAAATGTGCCCTCAACAAAGCATGGAACGAAGCTACCCAGATTTTCATTTTATTTTGTGCCAAATTAGAAACCTTTGTGAGACATTCAGACCTTCTCGGTCTTCAACAGTTTGTTCAAACCACAAGAAACCTTTTTTTACCTGAGAAAATGGCGCCTGATGGTTCGTTTCTCTGCCGCTGAGAGAACAATCCAGGAGTGTGTGGCGTCTCCTCTGGGTTACGGTAAAGCTCTCCTGGTCCGTGGACGGGTGTTTAAGGCTTCTCGTGAGAGAATGCAGGGTTTTCAGAACGCAGGGCTTTTATTTGGACGGGAGCAGAAGACGTGAACACATCACACCAGTTCTAAAACTGCTGCACTGGCTCCGATTAGTTTTCCTCTTAGTTTAAAAACGTGTCTAAAGAGTGTATTACTTATTGAAATAATTCTATTAAAACATTCTTTAAAAACATATTTTCAATGACTTTGACAATTTTATAAAACAATTTAAACTGACTTTTATGATTTAATTATTATAATTGTATTCTGGTTAACTTTATTGTAGAACAATTTCTTTAAATCCACAGCTCTTTCTCTGTTCCACAGCTTTATTGTTTTTAAAAATCAATCAAAAGTTGCTTGCAGCTGATTTGGTCAGATTCGTTTGATTTTACCCTCGGGCGGTGTTCACGTTATTGTTCCTCAGGCGGTGTTTGAGGCTCTGCTGCACCTGAAGCCTTTGCGGAGTTTAATTCCCCCAATCAAGACATTTTAGGTTTAATACTTAAAGAATATTTACTTTAGCCAGGGAAACAAGTGTTATAAACAGCAAAAGTACTTTATTTATTGTTCTTTAACCTCATTTCGTCACATTTGGAATGTGAACCCTGTGTGGTGTTCTCAGTATTGTTCCTCAGGCGATGTTTGCGGAACCTATTGGTTTTTAATCCCAATCAAAATATTTTATGTTAAAATACTTAAAAGATATTTATTTTAGCCAGGGAAACGAGTGATTTAAACATCAAATATACTATATTTATTGTTTATTCACGTTTTGGAGTTAAACCATGTTTGGTGTTCTCATTATTGTTCCTCAGGTGGTGTTGGGGATCTGTTCCACCCATTGCATTTTGGAGCTTTTAATTCACAAATATATTGTAAAATGTTAAGTTTCTGTGTGATTTATGTCTGTGTGGGAAGACAGAATAAAGGTGAAGAATCTTCCATTCTCTCTCTTGAACAAACTCGGGGTCCAGTAGAGCGAGCACCTCGTGTGAGATATAAATGTGTAGAGAGATACAGCGAGGGCCATAAACATCTGTTCTGATGAACGTTTCTCACAGGAAAAGAGTCGATTGGATTAGTTCTTCTCTTCAGGAAATACTGTGTAAACTCTTCGTTGGTGTTCTTCCAGCGATGAGGTCGAGCACTTCTGCGTTCCAAACACATGATCAGAAGAAGCGGTTTTGATTGGTCCACAGGTGGTGCTCAGCTGGAGAAGATGAGGTGAGCTGGAGAGGTTGGAACGAGGCAGGGAGGAACTCATCGCTCGACCACACTTGAGCTCTCGAGTGAGGGTGAAAGTCTAGCCGCTGAACTTGTGGCGCTGGAGAAGCGCCAGATCACTGACCGGGAGAGGCTCCGGGTCTTCTAGCTCCTCCCAGCTCTCTCACCTGATCTATCTTATGCCAGCTCTCTCACCTGATCTTCCAGCTTCTCCCAGCTCTCTCACCTGATCTTCTAGCTTCTCCCAGCTCTCTCACCTGATCTTCTAGCGCCTCCCAGCTCTCTCACCTGATCTTCTAGCGCCTCCCAGCTCTCTCACCTGATCTATCTTCTGCCAGCTCTCTCACCTAATCTTCTAGCTTCTGCCAGCTCTCTCACCTTCATCGTCTAGCTTCTGCCAGCTCTCTCACATTCATCTTCCAGCTTCTCCCAGCTCTCTCACATTCATCTTCTAGCTTCTCCCAGCTCTCTCACCTGATCTTCTAGCTTCTCCCAGCTCTCTCACCTTCATCTTCTAGCTTCTCCCAGCTCTCTCACCTTCATCTTCTAGCTTCTCCCAGCTCTCTCACCTGATCTTCTAGCTTCTCCCAGCTCTCTCACCTTCATCTTCTAGCTTCTCCCAGCTCTCTCACCTGATCTTCTAACTTCTCCCAGCTCTCTCACCTTCATCTTCTAGCTTCTCCCAGCTCTCTCACCTGATCTTCTAACTTCTGCCAGCTCTCTCACCTTCATCTTCTAGCTTCTCCCAGCTCTCTCACCTTCATCTTCTAGCTCCTCCCAGCTCTCTCACCTTCATCTTCTTACTTCTCCCAGCTCTCTCACCTTCATCTTCTAGCTCCTCCCAGCTCTCTCACGTTCATCTTCCAGCTTCTCCCAGCTCTCTCACATTCATCTTCTAGCTTCTCCCAGCTCTCTCACCTGATCTTCTAACTTCTGCCAGCTCTCTCACCTTCATCTTCTAGCTCCTCCCAGCTCTCTCGCCTTCATCTTCTAGCTTCTCCCAGCTCTCTCACCTGATCTTCTAGCTCCTCCCAGCTCTCTTACGTTCATCTTCTAGCTCCTCCCAGCTCTCTCACCTTCATCTTCTAGCTTCTCCCAGCTCTCTTACGTTCATCTTCTAGCTCCTCCCAGCTCTCTCACCTTCATCTTCTAGCTTCTCCCAGCTCTCTTGCCTTTATCTTCTAGCTTCTCCCAGCTCTCTCACATTCATCTTCTAGCTCCTCCCAGCTCTCTCGCCTTCATCTTATAGCTCCTCCCAGCTCTCTCGCCTTCATCTTCTAGCTCCTCCCAGCTCTCTCGCCTTCATCTTCTAGCTCCTCCCAGCTCTCTCGCCTTCATCTTATAGCTCCTCCCAGCTCTCTCGCCTTCATCTTATAGCTCCTCCCAGCTCTCTCGCCTTCATCTTATAGCTCCTCCCAGCTCTCTCGCCTTCATCTTCTAGCTCCTCCCAGCTCTCTCGCCTTCATCTTCTAGCTCCTCCCAGCTCTCTCGCCTTAATCTTATAGCTCCTCCCAGCTCTCTCGCCTTCATCTTATAGCTCCTCCCAGCTCTCTCGCCTTTATCTTATAGCTCCTCCCAGCTCTCTCACCTTCATCTTATAGCTCCTCCCAGCTCTCTCGCCTTCATCTTATAGCTCCTCCCAGCTCTCTCGCCTTCATCTTATAGCTCCTCCCAGCTCTCTCGCCTTCATCTTATAGCTCCTCCCAGCTCTCTCGCCTTCATCTTATAGCTCCTCCCAGCTCTCTCGCCTTCATCTTCTAGCTCCTCCCAGCTCTCTCGCCTTAATCTTCTAGCTCCTCCCAGCTCTCTCGCCTTCATCTTATAGCTTCTCCAAGCTCTCTCGCCTTCATCTTCTAGCTCCTCCCAGCTCTCTCGCCTTAATCTTCTAGCTCCTCCCAGCTCTCTCGCCTTCATCTTCCAGCTTCTCCCAGCTCTCTCGCCTTCATCTTCTAGCTTCTCCCAGCTCTCTCGCCTTCATCTTATAGCTCCTCCCAGCTCTCTCGCCTTCATCTTCTAGCTCCTCCCAGCTCTCTCGCCTTCATCTTCTAGCTCCTCCCAGCTCTCTCGCCTTAATCTTCTAGCTCCTCCCAGCTCTCTCACCTTATCTTCTAGCTTCTCCAAGCTCTCTCACGTTCATCTTCTAGCTCCTCCCAGCTCTCTCGCCTTCATCTTCTAGCTCCTCCCAGCTCTCTCGCCTTCATCTTCTAGCTCCTCCCAGCTCTCTCGCCTTAATCTTCTAGCTCCTCCCAGCTCTCTCACCTGATCTAGCTTCTCCCAGCTCTCTCACCTTCATCTTCTAGCTTCTCCCAGCTCTCTCACCAGATCTTCTAGGTTCTCCCAGCTCTCTCGCCTTTATCTTCTAGCTTCTCCCAGCTCTCTCGCCTTCATCTTCTAGCTTCTCCCAGCTCTCTCACATTCATCTTCTAGCTTCTCCCAGTTCTCTCACCTTATCTTCTAGCTTCTCCCAGCTCTCTCACCTTCATCTTCTAGCTCCTCCCAGCACTCTCACCTGATCTTCTAGCTTCTCCCAGCTCTCTCACCTTCATCTTCTAGCTTCTCCCAGCTCTCTCACCTTATCTTCTAGGTTCTCCCAGCTCTCTCGCCTTCATCTTCTAGCTTCTCCCAGCTCTCTCACCTGATCTTCTAACTTCTGCCAGCTCTCTCACGTTCATCTTCTAGCTTCTCCCAGCTCTCTCACCTGATCTAGCTTCTCCAAGCTCTCTCACGTTCATCTTCTAGCTTCTCCCAGCTCTCTCACCTGATCTTCTAGCTTCTCCAAGCTCTCTCACGTTCATCTTCCAGCTTCTCCCTGCTCTCTCACCTGATCTTCTAGCTTCTCCCTGCTCTCTCACCTGATCTTCTAGCTTCTCCCAGCTCTCTCACCTTCATCTTCTAGTGCCTCCCAGCTCTCTCACCTTCATCTTCTAGCTTCTCCCAGCTCTCTCACCTTCATCTTCTAGCTTATCCCAGCTCTCTCACCTTCATCTTCAAGCTTCTCCCAGCTCTCTCACCTTCTTCTTCTAGCTTCTCCCAGCTCTCTCACCTTCATCTTCTAGCTCCTCCCAGCTCTCTCACCTGATCTTCTAGCTTCTCCCAGCTCTCTCACCTTCATCTTCTAGCTTCTCCCAGCTCTCTCACCTTATCTTCTAGGTTCTCCCAGCTCTCTCACCTTATCTTCTAGGTTCTCCCAGCTCTCTCGCCTTCATCTTCTAGCTTCTCCCAGCTCTCTCACCTGATCTTCTAACTTCTGCCAGCTCTCTCACGTTCATCTTCTAGCTTCTCCCAGCTCTCTCACCTGATCTTCTAGCTTCTCCAAGCTCTCTCACGTTCATCTTCTAGCTTCTCCCAGCTCTCTCACCTGATTTTCTAGCTTCTCCAAGCTCTCTCACGTTCATCTTCCAGCTTCTCCCTGCTCTCTCACCTGATCTTCTAGCTTCTCCCTGCTCTCTCACCTGATCTTCTAGCTTCTCCCAGCTCTCTCACCTGATCTTCTAGCGCCTCCCAGCTCTCTCACCTTCATCTTCTAGTGCCTCCCAGCTCTCGCCTTCATCTTCTAGCTCCTCCCAGCTCTCTCACATGAGCTCCAGGAACAGAAAGCGAAAGTGTTCTCCTTCAGAGAATCTCGTCTCAGCTCGTCTGAGTTAAAATAACGCAGTGAAAGCTCTTCAGCTCCTCCGGTTCCTTCAGCTCTCGTGTATTGGAGCTCCTGAAGAGAGAAATCGTCCATATTTGTTGGAAGCCACTCTTCCAGGTGAGGATCAGATTCAGTGAGGTGAACTTCATCAGTTTTGAGCTTTACTTCCTGCTTCTCTGCTTCAGAAAGTGTTTTGTGCTGATGATAAAATGGTCGAACAAGTTAAAAGTATAACAGATTTTACGGGCCGCGCACCTTTAAGTGTGGGCTTTTACAATTCCTGACACTGTTTTTAAAGACTTTTCGGTTAAATGTTTAAAATAATAATAGTTTCGGATACTTTAGTGGGGGTAACATTTGCTGTTTTAGAGGAAATGTGAGTTTTCAGGATTAATGTTTACAAATGTTCTAGTAAAACAGTGGGTTCTGAGGCAGGGAGCCTCATACGTTCATTTTCAGGAGAAATCTATACGTTTAGGGTAAAATTTTGCGTCCTAAAGTGTTCGGAAGTTTAGGACATTAAAGTTGATTTAGCTGCGTCTGAGCTTTCATTATAAGCTTTGAATGTAATTATTTATTTGTCTGCGTCATTGGTGCTTTGCTTCACTTTTAAATTACAACAATAAATGCAATCAAAGAAGTTAACTATATATATATATATACACACACACACACACACACATATACAATACAAAATTAACTTAAATGTTTTAGCTCCTCTCGAAAGTCAAGAAAACTAAATGTAAATTGTAAATTCTTAGTTTTAGGGGTGCTAAAATAAGGTTAAGGATTGGTATTGCACCCCTAAATGTTGCCTAAAAAACCATTGAAGAACAGAGAACTTGTTCTTTTCCAGCTTTTTCTCACTCTCTGATATTTAGCAGATAAAAACATTGATCGTTTTTCACTCTGTGTTTGATTCTCAGGAGAAGTGTTTGATTGATTAGAAGCTGATGGTCTGAGGGTGATATTAATGTGAGAGTTAATCACTGTTTACTCTCAGAAAGAGTGACAGGTGTGTTTCATTTCAGTTCTGAAGATCAGAATCTCCAGCTGTGAGTTCATGAAGAGCCTCCATGGATCCTACACTGAAGCTCAGAGGAGACTCCGCTCTCAGGCAAACAGTCTTTTATATTTGCTTTTATTTGTTCTTTATGTCAATGTCTGTGACTGTGTTAAGATAATTCATTTTTATTATCTGATGTAAATATTTAAATATCGTCTGAACTGAGATATTGCATCCTGACTGATCTAGAATGAAACATCAGAGATCAGAAGCTCCAGAGCTCAGCTGTGTGTCTCTGAAGAGCGACGTCTCCATGCATCATCCACCAACGTTCAGTGGAGACTCTCGTCCCAGGTTTGATGTCCTGCAATTTTTTTAAATGTTCTCTGTTTCCTGAATTAAAACTCATGTAAACTAATGAAATCGACTATCTTTGTAGTTTTTATTGTAAGACATTAGATGTAAGAATAACATCTGTAGCTCTCCTCTGCATCGCGTCCTGCTTCATGATGAATGCTGAGATGTTCTCCTGTGTTTGACTCTAGTTCAGTTGAGATGAAGAGATCAGAAGCTCCAGAGCTCAGCTGTGTGTCTCTGAAGAGCAACGTCTCCATGTCTCATCCACCAACGTTCAGTGGAGACTCTCGTCCCAGGTTTGAACCGCTGCTATAAATTTATTATTTATTGTGTATATGTTGTTATAGAATATTTAATCATTGTAATTAATTATCCAATAAGATTGAGTTTGAATGTCCTTAAGTTTACTTGGATGAAACAGGAAGTGATGTAGAGGGGCGGGATTTGTACTGATAGGAGTCTCAAGGGAGGCCCTGGGTTCAGTCTCTTGCTCCCGGGGGTCTCAGAGAAGGGCTGCTCATTCTTTCTCTCCCCTTCTTCCTTTTCTCCATTCTCTCTCCCTTCCTTCCTCTCTCTTTCTCTTTCCATGTTGCTTGCAATGTGATCACATTCTCCGTTGATATCAAAGTATGAGCTGAATCCATGTTTGAGGAAAGTAATAAATTGCTGTGTGCGATTGTGTTCATAAATCATGTCTCATGAGTATTTAATAATTCCATTACAATGTTTTCTATTAACACTATAAAAACATATCTAAATTAAGTTTAACTTTGTATTTTTTTATTATAAGACATTAGCGTTAATGATAATATCTAATGCTATCCTCGCCATCTTATCTTTCCTTATAATGAATACGGTGATGTTCGCCTGTGTTTCTTTCTAGTTCATTCCAGACTGAAAGATTTCAGTCTCCAGAGCTCAGCTGTGTGTCTCTGAGGAGCGCCGGCTCCATGGATCCTCCTCGAGTGATGTTCACTGGAGACTCTCCTCACAGGTTCGAACCGCTACTAAGATGTTACATCTTTAAAAATAAAATGAACACACACATAAAAGCCGAGCAGCCACTCCTCTTTCTCCGGGCGAGTACCAGGAAGTGACCTGAAGTTGTAATGTCTCAACTGACCACTTGAGGCTGCTCCCAGAAGTCAGCAGATAGCAAGATCTTTCACTGGAGCTCAGCTGTGTGTCCCTGAAGAGCGATTGGTCCATAGGTCATTGACACCCATCTTTAAAATGCTTTTTTTTTTTTTTACATCAGAATTAACCACATCTAATGCCTGCTCACAAAAGTTTGCATAGCTAATTGTGACTTTCATGACAATTCCGAGGGGCAAACAGACATTTACATTTTCCTAAACTGTTCCCACTGTCTTTAAGGAAGAGAACATTGGTTATTTTTAGCATGTCAAGTTAGTAAATATTTCACTTGTGTATAAATGGTAAATACAGAGACATTGATGTTTGACTCTAGGTCAGTCCAGATGGAGATATCTCAGTCACTGGAGTCCAGTTCCTGAAGAGCGACTGGTCCACGGAGCATCCTCGACAGATGTTCAGTGGAGACCCTTACTATAATTTTCTTTCATGGTTTTGGTTGACAAAAAAAAAACGAATCAAAAAAGCATATCCAACCAACCAATCAATAAATTTTTCATAATTCGCTTATTTAGCAGTATCGCTACTAAGATCTTATTTTTAGTGCTGTCGATTGATAAAAAAAATTAACTAATTAATCCATCCATCCGTTATCTTGTCGTTTTTTTCCCTTTCGGGTAGCTTCAGCGAAATGAACCGCCAGTTATTCCGGCATATTTTTTATGCGACGGATGTAACTAATTAATCGTACACTTGTTTTTCATTAATCACACTGACAAGATCTATAAATGTACGATAATTAATGTAAATGGAAGACAAACTCTTGTTTTCCAGGACTCTAACAGGGCGTTCAGACCAAGCGCTAAACACGCAGACAGAACGCGTCTCTCGCGCCTATCTGACTGCTTTCAGACCCAGGTGCGCTCGCGTGAGGACGTCCGCTCCGAGAACGGCGCGGTGCTAAGCGCGAGCTCGCCGGGAGAGGCTCGGGAACAACGAGACCGGAGCGTACCTGCTGCTGACCCTCTCTTTCTCTCTTATTTCTTTCTCCTCTCCTTCAAAAAGTGTCCCTAAACCCTCTCAACTTCTTCCTGCGCACTCCTCTGATAAATTATCACGCTTAGCTTTAGCTAACATCAGCACAATATCCATTTCTATCAGGTTGATTCATTTAAAATGTGTAGTTTATCAGATTCTGCCACCTCAGCGCCCACTTAATTCCAAACAAGGTCGTTTTTGCTTCCACGAGGATAATAAAACAAGTTATTAATTCTGGCTAGCCACAAACTGTGATATTTGTCTCCTCTTTTCTTGTTGCTCATGTTCCCGCTTCACAGAACAACCATGTGACTACAAGAGCAAGCCCCTGATTGGTTGCCGCGCAAACAAACTTTCGGCTGAGTAGAAAATATTCCTACTCCCGCGATCAGTCCGTTGTGCAGAGTCGCGTCTCTCAGGCCTCGTCTCTCGCAGCATTCGCGTCTCCCGCGCCGCGTGGTTCGGACCCTTCGCGCCGCGGGGGCCTTATCGCGTCTTACATAGACTTTACATTAAAGTCAGCTGCTCTTCCCGGATCACTCGCGCTTGGTGTGTAGGCAGCATAACTCTTTCATCTTTGGGAAGAAACTTTTGGTCTTTGAACAATAACAAGAGTGATCTTCATCCGTGTGAGATTAGTGCTGTTTTTCCTTTGAGAGTCTGAGATGAAATCATGTTTGAGGGTAAATATAGGCTGATCCCAGGAGAAATATTTACATTACACTGTTCAACCCCATATTTATTTCTTCAACTTTTTAGTATTGTTTAACACTACTCCGAACTTTTTTTTATTTTAAGCAGCATAGCTTGACAGTAGACACACATACGCACACACACACACACACACACACACAAAAGACGTAAAAAAATAGTATTAACCTACCTACAATGTTCTGTCCTTATGCAAGTTGCTGTTCCATTAGTTCGTGAGCGTTGGATGGACTCTGGTTTAGGTGCCCAACAATCTCACCCAACATTTAGCTAGCGCACTTTCGAAACCGCTACCGTGAACGCAAACCTGACAGTTCGGTGCGGCATGACGAGACGTTAGTCTCGTGGCAGCAAACATATCACCAGTGTCCTCGCTTTTTCCATTCTCTCGTCACTTCGAGACAATGACTCCCATATTCCTCCGCGTCCCGCCGTTCCTCAGTTAGATGGAATTAATGCAATTTCTACAAAGAGCGCTGCGACGCCTCAGTAGTGGACATTGCTCACAGTTGTCATTGTCCCCCGTGAGCATGATGTGTGTCTTCTGCTGTAACGTGTCCATCCTCCGAGCCTTCTCATCGCCATTACGTCTTATTCATACTTCGTTTAAAGCACGTCCGCCACAACAGGAAAAACTGAAGCATCATTTTTTAATGCATTTTAAAATTCTAATTAAGCCTTAATTTTGACAGCACTAGTTATTTTACATGTTTTCTCGGCGCGCAAATGAAAACCAAGCAGCAGCCACTCTCTTTAATTCCGGGTGAGGAACAGAAAGTTGATTGAAGTTGTAATTCCTCGAATGATCACTTGAGGTGGTTCTCAGAAGTGAGCAAATTACCATTGACACTCATGTTAAAAACTCGTATTTTTAAATCAGAATTTAACACACATGATTCCTGCTGAGTTTTTTTGTAGGCATGCATCGCCAATTTTGACCTTCATACCAACTCTGTCTAAAGCTCTCGAGAAGGTCGAGTATGACAAGCTTCGGTTATATCTTAGTGCAAATGGAATATCAGCGAAGTTTCAGTCTGGTTTAAACAATGTCATAGTACAGAAACAGCAATTTTAAGCGTTTTTAACGCCCTCATTCTGCACTCTGCTGATGCTAAGGATTAAGTTATTTTAGGTCTGTTAGACTTAACTGCAGTTTTCTTGTGCCACGTCTGGATGATTGTGTAAGCATTAGAGGAGCAGCACTACAGTGGTTTAAATCCTACTTGTCCTACAGGAGCTTCTCAGCTAACATGGCATCTGTGTTGAAGTGTGGAGTTCCTCAGGGATCAGTCTTGGGTCCTCTTCTGTTTATATTGTACATGCTCCCTCTTGGCAATATTTTTAGGAAATACGACATCAACTTCCATTACTCCGCTGACGTCATTCAAATCTAGATGCCACTTTCACATTCCAATAAATCCTCCGCTCTCCAGACCTCAGGAAAATACCCAGTGAGGTCCAGACATGGTTGGAGGCTAACTCTCTTCATCGAAATCAGGACAAAACTTAAGTTACAGTCTTTGGCAATGCAGCTGTTGGTTATAATAGCATCTGGTTCACTGTCCTCACTTGCTTGCTCAAAGTAAAGATCGCCGGTGTGATTTTGGATGCAGCAATGAGATTAGTCTAACAGACAGGTGCAATGGTGAAGCCTAGCTTCTTCCAGTTAGGATTCCTGACTAAGGTGAAAGCGTACCTTCCACCATAGGACTTAGAGAAAGCAATACATGTTTTTAATCACCTCAAGCTTGGTTTGCTTTAACCCTCTGTACGTTGGTCTGCGGATCATCGCTTGCAAGTGGTTCTGAATGCTGCAGCCCATCTGCTCACAGGAACTAAGAGGAGAGAAGCATTCACATTTCACCAGTTTCATCCACACCTCGCTGGCTCCCTGTAAGTTTTAGGATTCATTTGATAATTCTCTCAGCAGAACCTTCTCTCTCACTGTCCCTGGCTGCTGGAACAAACTCCTGATGCAGTCAGGAGAGCAGCAACACTAACAGCTCTCAGAAAGAAACTGAAAACTCTTCTCTTCAGGGAACACCTACTATAAAATTAAAAAAAAAAAACTACTACCTTGTTTTCCCTCTTCTGTCTTTATTTTCTTCCTCTACTTCCTCCCTGCTTTGGTTTATTGATCAGTTGATACAATTTCTATTATGAGAAGCTGAGATAGACTTTGACGGTGTAAAAAAAATTGCATATTGTCTCTCCCCTAATGTAAGTCGCTTTGGTCAAAAGTGTCTGCCAAATGCATAAATGTAAATGTAATAATTTTACTCCTAGTTTTTAAGTGTGGTAATAGCTTAGCCCCTCCTTACTTGTCGGACCTACTCCGCCCTCGAGCTTCTTCCAGAGCACTGCGGTCTGTCATGACCTCCTCGTCTCAAGCTCCAGACTCTGTACGAGAGGGGACCGCTCTTGTTCAGTGTCAGCTCCTCGACTGTGGAATGCTTTACCTGCTCAGGTTTGAGCTGCACAGTCGATGGATGAGATTAGATCACTCCCCAAAACTCACCATTTCAGTTTGCTTTCTTTTTTTAATCACGGTATGATGGCTGTTTTTGGATCATCCATAAATATAAATGCTCTATAAATAAAGACTGATTGAACTCTGAGGTAAATCCCTGCTATGCTGATCTCCTGTGTTTCTTTTTAGTTCAGTCCTGTTGCAGAGATCCGCATTTCCAGAGCTCAGCTGTGTGTCCCTGAAGATAATGATAATAATAATTATGCCTTCAATTTATATAGCGATTTTCTAGACACTCAAAGACGCTTTACAATTATCAGAGCATTATTCACTCACTCCACGTTCTGCCCTGAGGCAGTCTGACAGAACGTGGCTGCCATTCTGCGCCTACGGCCTCCTGCCCACCACCAAACACCCCCCAACCAGTCACTCACATCCACCAAACACACTCCACCAGTCACTCACATCCACCAAACACACTCCACCAGTCACTCACATCCACCAAACACACTCCACCATTCACTCACATCCACCAAACACACTCCAACAGTCACTCACATCCACCAAACACTCCACCAGTCTCACACATCCACCAAACACACCCCACCATTCACTCACATCCACCAAACACACTCCAACAGTCACTCACATCCACCAAACACACTCCACCATTCACTCACATCCACCAAACACACTCCAACAGTCACTCACATCCACCAAACACACTCCACCAGTCACTCACATCCACCAAACACACTCCACCAGTCACTCACATCCACCAAACACACTCCACCAGTCACACACATCCACCAAACACACTCCACCAGTCACTCACATCCACCAAACACAATCCACTAGTCACTCACATCCACTAAACACACCCCACCAGTCACTCACATCCACCAAACACACTCCACCAGTCGCACTCATCCACCAAACACACTCCACCAGTCGCACACATCCACCAAACACCTCCCAACAGTCGCACTCATCCACCAAACACACTCCACCAGTCACACACATCCACCAAACACACTCCACCAGTCACACACATCCACCAAACACACCCCTCCAGTCACACACATCCACCAAACACCTCCCAACAGTCACTCTCATCCACCAAACACACCCCACCAGTCACACACATCCACCAAACACACTCCACCAGTCACACACATCCAACAAACAGACTCCACCAGTCACTCACATTCACTAAACACAATCCACTAGTCACACAATTCCACCAAACACACTCCACCAGTCACACACATCCACCAAACACACCCCTCCAGTCACACACATCCACCAAACACACCCCTCCAGTCACACACATCCACCAAACACACTCCACCAGTCACTCACATCCACCAAACACACTCCACCAGTCACTCACATCCACCAAACACACTCCACCATTCACTCACATCCACCAAACACACTCCAACAGTCACTCACATCCACCAAACACTCCACCAGTCTCACACATCCACCAAACACACCCCACCATTCACTCACATCCACCAAACACACTCCAACAGTCACTCACATCCACCAAACACACTCCACCATTCACTCACATCCACCAAACACACTCCAACAGTCACTCACATCCACCAAACACACTCCACCAGTCACTCACATCCACCAAACACACTCCACCATTCACTCACATCCACCAAACACACTCCACCAGTCACACACATCCACCAAACACACTCCACCAGTCACTCACATCCACCAAACACAATCCACTAGTCACTCACATCCACCAAACACACTCCACCAGTCACTCACATCCACCAAACACACTCCACCAGTCGCACTCATCCACCAAACACACTCCACCAGTCGCACACATCCACCAAACACCTCCCAACAGTCGCACTCATCCACCAAACACACTCCACCAGTCACACACATCCACCAAACACACTCCACCAGTCACACACATCCACCAAACACACCCCTCCAGTCACACACATCCACCAAACACCTCCCAACAGTCACACTCATCCACCAAACACACCCCACCAGTCACACACATCCACCAAACACACTCCACCAGTCACACACATCCAACAAACAGACTCCACCAGTCACTCACATTCACTAAACACAATCCACTAGTCACACAATTCCACCAAACACACTCCACCAGTCACACACATCCACCAAACACACCCCTCCAGTCACACACATCCACCAAACACACCCCTCCAGTCACACACATCCACCAAACACACCCCACCAGTCACACACATCCACCAAACACACCCCTCCAGTCACACACATCCACCAAACACACCCCTCCAGTCACACACATCCACCAAACACACCCCTCCAGTCACACACATCCACCAAACACCTCCCAACAGTCACACTCATCCACCAAACACCTCCCAACAGTCACACACATCCCCAACACACCCCAACAGTCACACACATCCACCAAACGCCTCCCCCAACAGTCACACACATCCACCAAACACACCCCAACAGTCACACACATCCAACAAAACACACCCCAACAGTCACACACATCCACCAAACACACTCCACCAGTCACACACATTCACTAAACACAATCCACTAGTCACACACATCCACCAAACACACCCCACCAGTCACACACATCCACCAAACACACCCCTCCAGTCACACACATCCACCAAACACCTCCCAACAGTCACACTCATCCACCAAACACCTCCCAACAGTCACACACATCCACCAAACGCCTCCCAACAGTCACACACATCCACCAAACGCCTCCCAACAGTCACACTCATCCACCAAACACACCCCAACAGTCACACTCATCCACCAAACACCTCCCAACAGTCACACTCATCCACCAAACGCCTCCCAACAGTCACACACATCCACCAAACACCTCCCAACAGTCACACACATCCACCAAACACCTCCCAACAGTCACACTCATCCACCAAACACACCCCAACAGTCACACTCATCCACCAAACACCTCCCAACAGTCACACTCATCCACCAAACGCCTCCCAACAGTCACACACATCCACCAAACGCCTCCCAACAGTCACACTCATCCACCAAACGCCTCCCAACAGTCACACTCATCCACCAAACACACCCCAACAGTCACACACATCCACCAAACACACCCCACCAGTCACACACATCCACCAAACACACCCCACCAGTCACACACATCCACCAAACACACCCCAACAGTCACACACATCCACCAAACACACCCCAACAGTCACACTCATCCACCAAACACCTCCCAACAGTCACACTCATCCACCAAACGCCTCCCAACAGTCACACACATCCACCAAACGCCTCCCAACAGTCACTCTCATCCACCAAACACACCCCAACAGTCACACACATCCACCAAACACACCCCAACAGTCACACACATCCACCAAACACCTCCCAACAGTCACACTCATCCACCAAACACCTCCCAACAGTCACACACATCCACCAAACGCCTCCCAACAGTCACACTCATCCACCAAACACACTCCACCAATGGAACCTGCTCAGGTGTTTAAATCTGCACCTAAGTCAGGGCACAAAAGCTCATTCATCACTACTGCTTTAAGGGCTTATCTGAATTTAATTTTTAAATAACAAGGCAAATCAATTTCAGCATCTAAATGTTCTCTGTAGATCTTTTATGTTAAAATGTGTAAGATGGTAAAAAATATCATCACTGGTGAAACATCTTGATTTCTTGTGAATACTGGTTTATCGTAACATTGTGATGTCCTCGTTCGTTCCAGTTCAGTTCAGAGGAAAAGAACACAGGACCCCAGCGCTGTGAAGCCTCCAAAGAAAATCAGGAGACGCTCTGATTCCAGGTTCTGCATCACTTAAACGTTCTGGTTTCACATCCATCATCTAACCGTTCCTGTGACTAAATCAAGGTTAGCTCTAAATACTGAGGGAATATTCTGTTCTGATGCTCCGGTGGTGTTCGTGTCTCGTTCTAGTTCAGTTCAGAAGAACACATCTCAGTTATCGAAGCCCAGCGACCACTCTGTGGATCCTCCAACGAACTGCAGAGTTGCTGCTCCAAGGTTTGTGTATTTATTCTTTCGGACGCGTCTGATTTGAGAATCGATGAACTGCCACGAGCCAAACATAAACACTCTCCTGCTATGACTGACTCTGAGCTAACGCGGATCACGGTTAACTGAGAACGAGAAAATCTGGTGAAACGTATGTTTGATTACAATTAATTTATCTTATAATTGATTCTATCCAGACTTACTCATCTGATCACTGCATGTAACTGTTTATGGATGTTTAGATGCTGTAGTGTTCTCGTTCAGTGTGTCAAACTGCTGACTAAACACCAAGTTTAACCGCGTTGAATGTGACTAAATAATCTAAAGAATGACTAAAGAATCGTAGTAAGATTCACCTTTACTTCCGCACTTCTTCATTAGCTTTTGGTGAAAACTGCAACAAACATTACAAAATACATTAAATCTGCAACTTCACATGTTCCTATATGCAGTTATCGATAAAGCCTCATCTTATTGTATGTATAACATTCAATGTCAACATATAACTTTGAATATATAAACTTCTCCAAGCTATCATAATCTAAAAACACACATTTTAGCATTCCTTAATCATCCTTACAATTAATTGGATAAACTTACAGCATTGCCTCTATGATGATGATAGTGGATGACCATGGATTAGGTTCAGAACTCTCACAACAGGTCTGCTACGATTGCGGGAAGAGCCAAAAAAACGCATGATTTTTAACAGGAAGTGACGCGAGCTCAGAGCGGGAGCTTTCAGGAAGTGATGCGAACTAATGGTTCTGTCAAAATTAACTTCTCATACAGAAAACTTCAACATCCGCTGGAATAAAAGCTCTTCTTAACCAAGATGCTTACTAATAAAGGATACATCAAAATAAGATTTTCTAAACAAATATAAAGAGATGCTTTAAAACATCACAGATGCTAAACTTAAAAGTCAGAAACTTGTCAGACCAAAGTTATGTTTTGAAGTTATTAGCTACTGACTTTATTAGAACACCCGGATCTTGATAAAACAATTGTGTTTGAATTAATAAATAAAGAATGTGCTGTAATGACTAAATAATCTCTTCACGTTCCTGCTGATGTTTTCAGTGAATAATCTAATCTGAACAAGTAAAACACGTTAGCAGTGAAGGTTTAACCCAGAAGCTGAATCAAGGTTCGAGTCCCAGCGCTGTAGATTGTTCTCAGAGTGCTCCAGGCTCAGCTCTCCTCTGAAGTTTATATATTACTGAATATTATATATTCACTATTGTAAGTTTTTCTTCTTTTAACTCTGGCCCTAATCAGTGAGATAGCAAATACCAGCCATGCTTTAATGATTCCTTCAAGGAGAAAACCTGAGCAAATCTCTGTGTTTTGAGCCTCATCAGATTCTGAGATACAGAGTGTGTCAGCATCCCCCAAACACTGGAGAAGCTTGAAGGGCTCGTGCTGTGGTGAGCCTTTTTGTGGCTTTTCTAGTGATTTATAAGAGTAGCTTGAAGCAAAAATCGAACCATGAACGTTCTCAAACAAAAAACTAATTTTGTTTCTACGCACCATTGATGACATCACACGAGTCTCATTGTAACGTCACGGCGGATATGAAAGGGTTGATGCCCCTCCCCCGGAAGTGATGCGCTATCCACAGAGCCACGCCTTCTCTCCTGATATCAGGAAACCAACAGGAAACCAACGCGGGCGAATAAAACAGAGCGAAATAAGAGAGCAGCACACAACTTGGACTTGTGGTAATAAAAGGAGGAAATTAAAAGGACTTGTAAGGATTAAAAGAAGAGGCTCAATTCCAGGCGGTACAGAAACCAATCATCTCTCTGACTCTCACAGAGGAACGGTTTATAATAGCGTTCCTCCAAACAGCGTTATAGCGTCTAACAATGCTGCTCGCTCTGTGCTCGTGCGTTAGCGTTAGTGAATCTGCTCCTAATTCATCCTCTAAGATCTCTGGAATCTACGTCGATCGTCAGACAGTAACTTTGCATAAACGTCATGAATATGCAAATCACTAACCAATCGGTGATTAACGGGGGAGGGGTTCTTCTGCATTTATTTTCTTGCCCAGCCAAAATATACAAATCAGGATCTATAGAATCCAATTTGTCAAAGAACAACCCATCAATAGTTCCTTTACCAGGGCTCTATAGAGACTCTCATCTCAAGTTTGTGTTGCCCCGATGATAATCTTTTTAGTCAATGAGTACACTGAGGAAATCAGCAGCTCCTACTGCTGTAACCTATTTTCCTCTAAAATATTATTTGTGCTTTTTTTAGATTTCTTTTTTTACATTTAAGTAACATTTTATCTAAGAATTAAGGTAAAAGACTATAAACTCACTGTGTATAGTTCAGTCCAAAAGCACAGATCTACACTTACTTTATCACCGACCTAAACCACATCTTAAGAGAACAGAGAGTCAGTAACATCCTCAACATTTCTATTTTCCAGTTCAGAAAGCCACCGTATAGAAGCCCTTAGAAGATTCAGGAGGAGTCTGAGGGAGAAGTTCGAGCATCTGTGTGAGGGAACAGCGCAGCTGAGGAACCCAACACTCCTGAATGAGATCTACACAGAGCTCTACATCACAGAGGGAGAGAGCGCAGGGATCAATAAAGAGCACGAGGTGAGGCAGATCGAGACTCAGTCCTGGAGAACAGAAGAAGAGCACACAGCTATTAAATGCAAGGACATCTTCAGAGCTTCACCTGGACAGAACAAACCCATCAGAACTGTGCTGACGAAGGGAGTCGCTGGCATCGGGAAAACCGTCTCTGTGCAGAAGTTCATCCTGGACTGGGCCGAAGGGAAAGAGAACCAGGACGTCCAGCTCATATTTCCACTTCCTTTCAGAGAGCTCAACCTGATGAAGGGGAGAAAGCTCTGTCTCTCAGATCTGCTGCAGGACTTCTTTCCTGAAAGCAGAGGAATGGAGATCTCGGGTGAGGGATCCAGAGTGATGTTCATCTTCGATGGACTGGACGAGTGTCGTCTGCCTCTGAACTTTGAGAGCTCCGCTGAACTGAGGAGTGAATCTGAACCAGCCTCAGTGGAGGAGCTGCTGGTGAAGCTGATTTCAGGAGATCTGCTTCCCTCTGCTCTCATCTGGATCACCTCCAGACCAGCAGCAGCTCATCTCATTCCCTCTGAGTACGTCCATCGAGTGACAGAGGTGCGAGGCTTCAGCGATACTCAGAAGGAGGAATACTTCAGAAAGAAGATCAGAAAAAAAAGACTATCTCAGAGAATCATCTCACATCTGAAGTCCTCCAGGAGCCTCTTCATCATGTGCCACATCCCAGTCTTCTGCTGGATCTCAGCCACTGTCCTGAAGGAGATGATGAGTTCAGCAGAGACTGGAGAGATTCCCAAAACTCTGACTGAGATGTACACTCACTTCCTGATTATTCAGACCAAGATCAAACATGAGAAGCACTACGAGAAGAAATTCACGGATGAAGAGATGATCCTCAAACTGGGGAAGCTGGCTTTCCAGCAGCTCGTGAAAGGAAACTTGATCTTCTACGAGGAAGACCTGAGAGAGTGTGGCATTGATGAGACAGAAGCCTCTGTTTACTCAGGACTGTGCACGCAGATCTTCAGAGAGGAGCAAGGCTTGAACCTGGGGAAAGTCTTCTGCTTTGTTCATCTGAGCATTCAGGAGCATCTGGCAGCTCTGTACGTGCTGCTCTCGTTCCTGCTGCACCACAGGGATGAGCTCCATCACACTCTTGGATCCATTCCTGCTCAATCGATCTCTGAGCTCCACAAGAGAGCTGCAGACGAGGCTTTACAGAGTCAGAGTGGACACCTGGACCTGTTCCTCCGATTTCTACTGGGTCTCTCTCTGGAGTCCAATCAGAGGCTCATGAACGTTCTCCTGAAACATGATGGAAACATCTCGTTCATCACTGAGGAAACAATAGAGCATGTTAAAGAGAAGATCGGAGAGAATCCCTCGATAGAGAAATCCATCAATCTGTTCCACTGTTTAAATGAGCTCAGAGATGATTCTCTCCAGAAGGAAATCCAGAAGTATCTCAGATATAAAGGAGGTGTTTCAGGAGCCAAGCTCTCCTCCTCACAGTGGTCAGCTGTTGTTTTTGTTTTGTTGACGTCAAAGTATTCAGATACATTTTGTTTGGGTAAATACATAAAGAGTAAAAACAGAAATCTTTCACCTGATGAAGTTCTTCTGAAGCTCTTGCCGGTCGTTGAAGCCTCCAGATCAGCTGAGTGAGTATCAGAGATGTGTCGTGTACTGTAGAGCTTCACTGTTAGTTATTCTTGTTTAGAGTTTGATTTCCTTGATTTTATAAAGATAAAGAAAGGCCTGCTAATGCTCTCTTAATCCAAAAGCATCTACAAAAGCTTTGCAGCGGTGAAAAGTTGCAGGTTAACAGTGTGTGGACCAGCGTTTAAGTGAAAGTACTAAAATTGAAACCTTTTGTTTCGTGTTGATTTCATATTTCTTGATGCAGCTTTATAATGCTCGAGTAAACAAACAAAAGTGACATTAGTTTTAACAAATGTTAATTCATGCTCTTAAATGCATGCATTCACTCATCATTTTTGATATCTAAGCGTTTCACATACGAACACTTTTTATCAGTGGCTTGAGTTTTCTTATGTGGTTGTGATGTTTAGAAGACAGGTCTCTCCAAGCTGCGTCTTACCAGAGACCTAAACACCTTCAACTGAGATTTTCAACTGAGATCCTGCAAAAACAAAACTATAGCAGCAACAGAACAACTAAAATCCCTCTCATCCCAGCTGTAGATTATTTCACTCACAACAGACGAGATGTGATTTTACATGTTTTCATGTATTAATTGATTACGTTATCATGTTCATCTTCTGAGGGAGAGCGTGAGCCATGAACACCAGAGTTCAGAGCTCCAGAAATCTTTTGGATGATGATGAACGCTGGGCTGCAGAAGAGGAAGAGTGTTTTTCATAAGACACTGGAAGTTTTAGAGGAAAACTAAATAATGCTGAGTGAATAACATCTCGTTCTTCTGGTGAACGCTGGAAGCAGAGCAGATACTGAGTCTTCATCCATGAACTTCTACTGCTTCACTGTCCCTCTCCAGATTCTGTTTTAACTAAAAGAAAACAAAAACACACCTACGTTACAGAGTTAACTTTTACTGGTTCACAGAGCTTTGGGTAAAGAACAAGAACAAAGTAAACAACTCTTCAAAAGTGTCTCATACGGATGTAAATTCTAAAGTAAAAAATATATAAGATCAATATTATTTCTGCTTCCAAACTTTCGACACAACAATGAATATTTAATGTGCATAAAGTACACAGTGCAAAAATATCTGATATTTATCAATAGTAATAATCATTCAATTTCTTACTTAAATATGTAAAGTTTAGTAACTCCAGTCTTGTGATTGTCTGCCATTTACGATTAACTTTTGACAAAAACAATAAATAATGTGAGGAAACTGTACTCAGAGTGAAAGAAAGGAAATCACATCCTCGTAAGGAAATGAAAACACTTCTCCAGTTTCTGGATTAATATAAAAGACAACGTTTACTTTAAACTTAAAAGAGTAATCCACTCTAATGATGAAGAAGTAGACATGAGTGATTCTTCACTTCCCCTCGTGTTGTTCCGAACACGTGAATCCTGCGTCGTTTCTCTGAAGACTTGTTTCTCTCTGAATCCACATCGTGAGAGAGCGCATGGGACACGCCTCCTGTCCACATCCCCCAATAATTCTTTAGGATAAACTTTGTAGCTCCTCTATCAGGAGCAGAAGCTCAATGTAAAGGTTATAAAGCCAAGAGAAAACTTTTATTCATTAGAAAAGGAACATATAAAAGCATGAAACTAGTTCATCTGCTTCTGACGTCACCTCGTGTGTAAGACAGGAAGTGCGTCGTGCGCATGTGTGTCGTTAGACGTCATTCACTTAAACTCTGCTTAACATTATATCGTATTAATATTAAACCACTAACTAAAAAAAGATCGTGCCTAAAAAAAACTCTTAACTGAGTTTACCTCTTCGGTAGAGTTCTGCGCGTGCTCACAGTCGCCACATCTTTGCATGTTTCACTTTTTATAATAAACTACATGACACTCGACCATAAACTTTTTAACTATGTTTTATTAATAGCGGGAAGTTTGTTGGAATATAGAAAATTCGATATTGAAGTTCTCCAATGTATTGATACTTGCTGTTAATATTCTAAAAATAGTTAATTTCCGAGGGTTAAGTTTTCAGGAAAATATTTTGACATCAAAAACCTGTTTTTAAGAATATTAAAGCAAATCAAATAATCTGAAAGTTATCTAAAAATGTTTTCTGAAGACCAAGAGTCTTTGAGTTCTCAGCTGCGTTCTAAACAGCAACGTACGTTGAGAAGGAACTCGTGAAGGACCAGGAAACTTTCTTTATAAAGAAAGAACTTTATAAAATGTGGTGATTATGTCGTGGTAAAGTCTTCACAAATTAATGTCAGCGTGAACAAAAGATGATGTCTTCATAACCTCTGCTGGAATGAAACCTGTTTTAATCTCCAGAAATTATCCATGAGAATGCTTCTCCACTCAAACATTATCTCAGTCTCTGAAGAACTTTGAAGAGCTTCTAATCAGATGTGATGATTGGGTTCACCTCAGCAGAGAATCAGTAAAAGAAGCTCTGAAGCAGCGATCCAGCAGATGATAAACTAAGAATAAAAATATAAAAGCTGCTGGAGTTCCTCTCTAGATGGAGAGCACGAGTCCTGATCCTAACAGCTTTAACACGGCTGCTGTTGAGAGAAACGATTCTCTAAATATTAAGAGTTGAGATGTGAAAGACCTGCTGGTTTCTACCATGTGTTTGTTCAGTGTCTCCTCTTGTTCTTCTTCACTGTAAATGAGCCGAGAGAGAACTGATCAGAGCTGCAGCCACGGAGAAGATCCAGAGAGAAGAAGACTTTATTCACACGCAGCTCTAGAGAGAGAGATTTTATTTATTTGCTCTCAGACTCTGAGAACATCTGAAAGAACTGTTTCAGGAGCCGCTGTGATCAGAGAGAGATGCTCAGAGAAGCAGAAGCTGATCTGAGAGCAGTGAGCAGAGAGTGAGGAGTGTGTGGTTCTTCTGCAGGTTGAGGAAGTGTGGTGTTGGAGCTGAAGGATGTTCTGCTCTGGCTTCAGCTCTGAGATCTAACTCCTCACTCCTCAGAGAACTGGATCTGTCTCAGAATAATCTCAAAGATGGAGGAGTGGAGCTGCTCTCTGAGGGACTGAAGGATCCTCGCTGTAAACTAGAGAAACTCACGTGAGATCAATGAGAGATTTTATATTCTCTGGAGTTCTGATAGTCATTATTGAAGCTAAACTTTATACCCTTCATCAGTTAAATCTGTTCATTATTATTTTGAGGAAATAATGAAAAACAATACTTTTTTTTCTTTTTATAATGAATAAATCCCCTCGTATTGCATTTTTCCTCTTCAGAAAGAAATACTTCTATATTCAGCTGTACTTGTGCTTGAAAATATTTTTAAAGTTTAAAATCATGTTAATATTTGAATTTACATTTCTCTCGTTCAGTGTGAAATAGTTTTTTTTTCCATTCCCAGTTATTTATTATTTATGATATCAAAGAGAAACCTCTCCATCTCTCTAAACAACAAAATAAATTCTGTAAATAAAAAGAACTCTTAAGAGCAGTGAGCAGAGAGTGAGGAGTGTGTGGTTCTTCTGCAGGTTGAGTTCTTGTGGTGTTGGAGCTGAAGGATGTTCTGCTCTGGCTTCAGCTCTGAGATCTAACTCCTCACTCCTCAGAGAACTCAATCTGAGTGGGAATAATCTCAAAGATGGAGGAGTGGAGCTGCTCTCTGAGGGACTGAAGGATCCTTGCTGTAAACTAGAGAAACTCACGTGAGATTTTTTTGTTGTGAAAATTTTTACTTTACATTTTAATTTGTTTTTAAAGAATAAAGAAAATATAACCTTAATTTTCATGTCAGCTTTCTTCCCTTTCGGGGTCTCCACAGCGGAATGAACCGCCATCTCTCTGGAATATGTTTTACGCAGCGGATGCCCTTCCAGCCGCAACCCATCGCTGGGAAAAAAATATAACCTACAAAACCTTTTTACATTTGTTTAGAGTACATTTTAATTCTTTCATATGAATGCATTTTAACCTCATAACTCTTTATATCATTTTAAAAGTAATTTTATGCGTGTTTTATTTATTTATTTTGGTTGTTTATTTTGATGAATTAGTTTTTTAAAGGTAAATTAAAGACATTTTTATCTTGAATAATTTTTTTGTTATGTATCAAGATTTAATGTCACTACATTTACATGAAATTATTTAGTTTGAATTTTATTCTGTTTTAATCATTAAAAATATATTTACACAAAGTAAAAATTATGGGGGCCTCTAGTTCTGATTTTTCCTCTGAACTAGTGTAAGATAGTTTTTTTTCCCATTCACAATTATTTATGATATCAACATGATATAAACAACAAAATGAATTCTGTAAATAACAAGAACTCTTAAGAGCAGTGAGCAGAGAGTGAGGAGTGTGTGGTTCTTCTGCAGGTTGAGTCGTTGTGGTGTTGGAGCTGATGGATGCGCTGCTCTGGCTTCAGCTCTGAGATCTAACTCCTCACTCCTCAGAGAACTGGATCTGAGAGAGAATAATCTTAAAGATGGAGGAGTGGAGCTGCTCTCTGAGGGACTGAAGGATCCTCGCTGTAAACTAAAGAAACTCACGTGAGATCAATGAGAGGTTTTATATTCTCTGGAGTTCTGATAGTCATTATTGAAGCTAAACTTTATACCCTTCATCAGTTAAATCTGTTCATTATTATTTTGAGAAACTAATGAAAAACAATACTTTTTTTTCTTTTTATAATGAATAAATCCCCTCATATTGCATTTTTCCTCTTCAGGAAGATATACTTCTATATTCTGCTGTACTTGTGCTTGAAAATGTTTCTGTAGTTTAAACTCATGTTAATATTGAATTTATATTTCTCTCGTTCAGTGTGAAATAGTTTTTTTTCCATTCCCAATTATTTATGATATCAACATGATATGATATAAACAAGAAAATGAATTCTGTAAATAAAAAGAACTCTTAAGAGCAGTGAGCAGAGAGTGAGGAGTGTGTGGTTCTTCTGCAGGTTGAGGAACTGTGGTGTTGGAGCTGAAGGATGTTCTGCTCTGGCTTCAGCTCTGAGATCTAACTCCTCACTCCTCAGAGAACTGGATCTGAGAGAGAATAATCTTAAAGATCAAGATAAAGAACCTCTTGTTGCTTTAAGAGATGATCCTCGATATAAACTGGAGATCTCTGTGTAAGTATTAATGGTTGATGAGTGATGAATAATGTTATTGAATCCTCTCTTCTCAGTAGATCTTCAGCAGTGATGATCTCTGATCCTCTTCTACTCTGTTTGATGTTCTCTTACAGATATTTAATCTCTGGTGAATCCGGATGAGTTTCAGAGTTATTGAAGCTAACAGGAACCTCAGAAGAGAAGTCCCAGTGAAGAACGTGTTTGGATTTAAAGAGAGACGGTCACAAACTCATGGATTTCTATCTGAAAACAGCAGCGTTTACAGGAACCTGATCCTCTCTGAGTTTAAAGAGAAGAAGAGTTCAGCTATCTTCTAAAGTATCTCAGATATTTACTCCGAGTCCCTTTCTGATTCGGTTACGGTTTTGCTCGTCTTTATTAATGTGTGAAAACTGATAATCAAGTGACAGCACATCTGGAAATGAATAAATGAAGTGTTTGATGTTCCTGAAATCCTTGAGAAGAGTGTTTCTCTCAGCAGCAGCAGCTTGGAAAGGTCAGGTGCACCTCCAGACGCAGACGGATGGTTCAGGTGTCCATCAACAGAGTGCTTGAATGAAGTTTGTCTTTCTTCAGAACGTCAAAATATTGAGAGTTTTGTAGCTTAATGACATAATTAGAAATTAAATGTGTTGTGATGAAATCAAATGCATCCATAGAACAACAAAGAACTAGATTTCAAAGTTTGATCAGGAAGCTTTATGTTGGCTGGAAAAAGCAGATTTTAAAAGTTTGATAAAACTTTACAAAGTTGGAAAAAGTTAAAAGCTGAAAGCTGTTTAAACAAGCTTTTAGCTTTTAACTTTTTTTCTAACTTGTTAGCGCTTCATTAAAGAGTTAAAGAATGGATCCGTATGAGTCCTTTTCAGTGTGAGTTAAAAAAACAACAACCATGTCTTAACTGTTTTACTAACCTGAGATATAAAAATTTCAAAGTGTTTACCATGGTAACCAATATGGTTGCTATGGAGGAGTCAGTGGCATCCCATAATGTTCCCCTCGTCAAAATGAGTCTTATAAACCAAATGAAATGAATTGGGATGAAATAAGCATTTATAAAGCAAAAGAACTAATGTGAAGTTTAATAACGAAGATAAGCAATTCAGTGTGTATTATCTACTTCACTTATGAGTTTTTTTCTCTTGATCTGGATTATTGTGAGCACTTCTCTCTGCAGGGTTTGTGAAAGAGAAGCTCATGTTTGATTGGCTACCGTGATGTCAAAAGTGCATTTATCTGCCAATCGCTGGGTTTCTTCACAGAATGTGTGAGAACAGAATTCTCTGTTTGTTAAAGTGTTGCTTTAGTGAATCTCCGGTGCTCATATAGCGTTAGAATATAGAGATATTCCTTAGTGGGCGTTGTTATATTACAGGATAAGAGTGAGAGATCTAGAGTGTAAGAGTGTGAAGATGCGCAAATATGTGAGACTCGCTGTAACTATATAATAAAGGACATTTACAGGAAAATACTAATATGGGACAGAAGGGTAAAATACTGCATTTTCTCTGTTAAAACGGGACGCTTGGCAAGTGTGGCACAGAAACTTTCAAAAATAACGTACCACCAAATGTTTATTTATTTAATCGAAGTTCTCACACAGTGTCTTTCTATCTTGAACTGCCCTTAAAATTGGCTTTTGACTTGCTCTATAAATATTTAATTTATTAAATCTATTCCGTTTATTTTACACTTGTTGCAGATTCATAGTTTCTGCATCTGTTCCTCATTTTTTTGAGGGATGTGTTATAAGAGTATGCGTTACACTCTCATTGCATACTAGATTGGCGCATTTGCGTACTAGATTGAAACATTAAAATACTAAATTATGGCATTAGCATACTAGATTGGGGTATTAAAATACTAAATAGTGGCATTTCCATACTAAATCAGGGGATTAGCATAATCAATCTGGCCATTAGTGCACTGGATTGAGGCATTAAAATACTTAAATATTGCATTTGCAAAAAATTAATTCTACGCAAAGCTGAAAATGCTTAAAATTAGATTGAAAATCTTGATTTTCTTATTTTAGGAAGAATTTTCTAATTTAAACCTTTTGGGTATAGATTACTTTGCTTATTTTGAGAAAATAACACTTATATTTTCTTGAGGAGAAAAAAAATCTTATTCTGGTCATTTATTTTCTTGAATTAAGAAACAATGTGAAACAAGTTGCTGATTTTGCCGCTGATCTTAAAACAAGAATCTTAAAACAAGAATTTTTGACTAAACATATTCTTATATCAAGAATGCTATTGATATTTTATTTTAAGAAATCAATGTTAAATACTGGTAAAAACATGCATCTTGGAACAAGAAAAAAAATCTTAAATCTAGTTCTACTCTAGATCAAGTAAAGGTAAGAACATTTGATTTCTTGAAATAAGATTCAAATGTTTGTGAAAAGAAAAGAAGAAAAAGGATCTACACCATAAATAAATCATCAATACCCTTAATATCCATCCAGTTGAGTTCTAACTTTGAAGGAAGAGATCTGTACTTCAAACAAGCACTCTTGAAACAAGAAAAAAAACTCAAATATAGATAAACTCTTCCTAGATCAAGCAAAATAATCTGCTAATGGGGCAAGCAAATTTGACTTGGCAAGAATTCTTTAAATTAGCAAAAACTTTTAGCTGGTTAACATAAGCTGTTGGATCTTAAGAAAATACAAAAACTCTCAAAACAAGTCTTTACATGGTGTAAAAATGCATTGAAACTAGAATATTCCAACTTGTATCTAGTCACTAGTGACAATCTGTCTTAAACTAGGATGTTTTCTCTTTTAGTTTTATATAGCTTATCAGAAAGGAATTAATTTGTCAGCACTGAGAGCGCAGCGGTCAGAGCGCTCACATGTGGAGCTGAAGCCTCTGGTGACGGGGTTCGAATCCAGCTCTGCTCCTTCACCGATCTTCTCCCCAGAACTCTACTAAATGTTCTTCATCTCTCCTATCAGAACTGTCCTATCTAAGAATACATCAATAGGCCTAGAGAATATACAAAATATTTATTTAAAATTAAAATTGTAAGCTAGAATTTCTAGTTTTAAGAACCCATACTCTACTTTAAGAACTAAAATTAAGCACAAACTTTCTTAATTCAAGGTCATATATACTTATTTTGATATTACATTTTCTAAGTTAGTCTTAAATGAAAGAGAAAACATCCTAGTTTTAAGACAGATTGTCTAGTTTTAAGACCACTAGAGACTAGATACAAGTTGAAATATTCTAGTTTTTGTCTATTTATCAGCTAGAATTTTTTTCTAATTTTAAGAAATCAAGTCAAATTTGCTTACCCCATTGGCAGATTTTTTTGCTAACTTTATTTGAGGTTTTTTTTCTTGTTCCTAGAGTGCGTTTTTTGCAGTGTAGATTCATGCATTTGCATACTAATTCAAGGGATTAGCATAATCAATCTGATTCGCTCACTAGATTGGGGCGTTAAAACACTTAAATTTGGCATGGCATACTAAATCATGGGATTAACATAAAAAACCTGATTCGCTCACTAGATTGTGGCATTTGCAAACTAAATCGGGGGATTAGAATACTAAATTGGGACATTTACAGACTAGATTGGGACATTTGCATTCTAAATTAAGCCATTAGCATACTAAATTAGGGCATTTACATACTAGATCGGAACATTGTTATGTTAGACCGGAACATTGCTCACTAGACCGAAAATCTGAAACATTATTAGGGGTAACAAACTTTGAGGCAAAATATCCAAATGAAATATGAAATATCACATGACAGAAAACCACAAAGTAAAATTTTTTTTTAATGAAGCAGAATAATTTAATGAGGACACTTTCAGGATCCCATTCAGTATTTGCACTTTATTTTTCATTTAACAAGATCAAATTGTCATTCCAGAGAAGCCTGATCAAGTTCACTCTTTGCTCCACAAAGTCTTTGGTCTGGTTTAAGCGCTTCACACTTTTTTTCCTGGTGTTTTATCTATTAAAGGAGTTCACAGTTCCATCGAAACTGATTTAAAGGTATGGTTCACCTCATTAAGCTCACCTCTTAATTTTTTTATTTGCTCTTTCACCTGCTGTGAGAAACACCAGGATATTAGCTAGTTTAATGTATTTGTTTCCCATCATAACATCTCTTGCATCAGAGCCATCTCTCGGAATGATGGGAAATGATGTTCATCAGGAGAAAAACTCTTGAAACAGCTCTAGGGTTAATAATGGAGCTGGTTTTCACTGTTATCTGAACCCACAGCCTCTGAAAGCGAGTAGAATCAAGCAAAGCGGAAGTTCTCCGGTTCGGTTGCAGGAGCTGTTGTGAGTCGCTCAGAAGTTGCTGAAGATCTGCTGCTTGGTGCTCCAGTCCATAGGGGGCGCTCTTTTGTTGGCTCGTTTGGCGCGTGCTTTCTGCTTGGCCTCGGCTGCGGTGTGACTCAGGTGGAGGCCGCTCTCCCTGAACGGGTCTGGACGCTCCTCGCTCTGGACCTTGGCGTCCCGAGTGGGATTGCGACTGCGAGCGTCGTCGCTGGAGTGATGCTCCGCGTCCGAGAGCTGAGAACACAGTTACATGAGCACGCTGGATTCAACTCCTCAAACTCAACTCCTGCTTGATTGATGCTCAGTTCTATTCATCTCCACTGAGTTTATAGAAACATGATCAACCTTTAAAATAAAATGCTTTATCGTGCATTAATGCTTACGTTACATTAACTAACTCGCATTGTTTACTTTAGTTTAGTGCTTTGAGTCATCTCTGAGGATTTCTACAACAGTGACCTTTATAAATTACTCGTGATCATCATCAGGTGCATACCGAAAAATGTTCAGGGAAAGTCAAATGATTTAAATAATTTGGTAAAAAAAAAGGAAACTTTGCATTATATTAGCTCACTACAAAAATTCAGTCAAATACTTCATCACCTGCGTACTAGACAACCGGGCATTACCATAAAAGCTTGGGGTATTAGCATTCTAGATCGGAACATCGACAAACTAGATTAGGACATCCGCATACTACATCATGACATTTTCCTGCTAACGGGGTATTAGAATACTAGATCAGGACATAAGCATATTAGGTTGGGACATTCGCATACTAGATCGAAAGATTTGCCTATTAACCGGGGCAATAGCATACTAGATTGGGAACATTAGCATACTAGATTGAGACTTCGGCATCAGGACATCATTATGCTAGATCGGGACATTTGCATGTAACATTGGAAGATTTACATACTAGATCAGGACATCCACATACTAGATAGCTACATCATCATACTAGATTAAGACATCTGCAAACTAGATCAGGACATTAGCATACTAGATCGGGACATTTACATAATAACCGGGGCATTTGCATACTAACCGGCACATTAGCATACTAGATTGGGACATTTACATAATAACCGGGGCATTAGCATACTAGATTGGGACGTTTGCCTACTAACCGGCACATTAGCATACTAGATCAGGACATTTGCCTACTAACCGGCGCATTAGCATACTAGATTGGGACATTTGCATATTAGATAGGGACATTTGCCTACTAACCAGTGCATTAGCATACTAGATTGGGACATTAGCATACTAGATCGGGACATTTGCATACTAGATCGGGACATTTGCATAATAACCGGCGCATTAGCATACTAGATCAGGACATTTGCCTACTAACCGGCGCATTAGCATACTAGATTGGGACATTTGCATATTAGATAGGGACATTTGCCTACTAACCGGTGCATTAGCATACTAGATCGGGACATTAGCATACTAGATCGGGACATTTGCATAATAACCGCCGCATTAGCATACTAGATTGGGACGTTTGCCTACTAACCGATGCATTAGCATACTAGATCGGGACATTTGCATAATAACCGGTGCATTAGCATACTAGATTGGGACATTTGCATATTAGATAGGGACATTTGCCTACTAACCGGAGCATTAGCATACTAGATCGGGACATTAGCATACTAGATCGGGACATTAGCATACTAGATCAGGACATTTGCCTACTAATTGGGACATCAGCATCATCTCATGGTTTTCTAATTTTGGGAAATGCTGGATTCATCATGTGATAGAAATTTCAAATCATTACTTTGGGCATGAGCAATAATGAGGGTTTTTACTATAATGTCATCTATCATATTAAATGTGTGTTTAAGTATTGCCTGCCTGTGAGGGAGGTGACTGGTGGAGCAGGCGGAGTCTCCGGGCAGTGATGGGCCGTCCCTGGGGAGGGCATAAATTAGGGTGCACGGAGACTTTCCCTCCTCTTTCCTGGCTTTCTTCCTTCATTTATGTTTCTTTCAGCTTTAATAGAGCATGATTTCAGTGTTTGTTTAATTGAGAAGTGCAAAATAAAGTTGCCGTTCGTGCTGCTGTTCTATACCTTGCCTCCGGAGGGATTTCTATGAGAGAGAGTTTTTATATTTCCATAACAATCAGTTGTTAACAATCAATGTAAAAAAAAAAAAAACAAAGGCTTGAAATAAATTAGTTTGTTGTAGTGAACTAATACACTGTAACCGGAACATTGAAATAAAGTGTACGCCATCCTTTTTTAAATCTTATGTTAAAGCTGAGGTTGGTTGAGGTGACGTATCTCCAGTTTTTATCTAGCAATAATCAGTTTAACTGTCAGAACCTTGTTGCTGGTGTCGAAGCTGAGCTCGGCGCTGGTCTCCGAGAGAGTGGATCTGGACGAAGAGCTGCGCTGGCTCTGCTGTTTCGGGGAGCCGTTTCTGATTGGTTGATCCGTCAGGGTGATGTTGATGATGGGTGGAGAGCTTCGTGATGAATCCGTCGCAGCATCGCTTGAACCCAGATGAGAAGCTTCTGGAAGCGCTAGAACCGGCCCATCCACGCAGTCCTCTGTTAGAGCACCCAGAGAGAGATCGTTAGGGCTTCAGCGAGTAAACGAAGGGTTACATTTAGCTGCTGCACCTTTCAGATGGGTGGAGGTGGGCACTATCCCGAGGCGGCTGAAGAGCAGGTCTGTTTCTGGGTCCACCACCAGCAGGCTGGTGTGTCTGCCGCCCGCTCGGATCAGCGACACCACCTCAGGGTGGCGCAGCCCCTCGATGCGCACGCCGTTCACCTGCACACAGCACTGCATCATCAGTGTTCCACAGGGGTTCTCTTTACCTACTTAGACAGTAGTCGCAAAAACTAAATCATTAACAAAAATTAGTTTTGTCCTGTTTGTTGATTTTTACTGAGCTGTATTTTTGTTGTCGTTCCATCTGATTGGTTAATTTAGATCGGTATTGGTAAGCGAGCTCACAAACTAAGCCACTCTATGAACAATCGTTGTTTTTCACATATTGCGGTAGATGATTTATTGTGTTTTATTATTCTATTGCTTTTATGGTTACTATATTTTAAATTTTTATCATATTAAATTTCTCCTGTTTTGTTATATTATCTACATTTCTGTAGTTACTGTAAGAATAATAAGGAATTCTCATATTATAGTAATTACTCTGTATTCTTGTGAGACTCTCTGTGTGGTAAGTGTGACTAGAATAACCTGTGTTTTATTTATGCAACTGCCACAGTCCATCTTCTCCTGGAATTCTCCTGCACACCATATGTTTTGGGGACAGGTGGTTGAAACTCTGACTATTCTTGTGTGTCCTGACCACCCCTCTCTTTGAGAGTATATAAGGAGACATAAAACTCTGTGTTACTAGAAATTCTTTGTTTGAATAAACTCAAACAGCTTCTCCAAGGGCTCGGGGATCCGCTGGTGATGTTGCTCAAATAAAAGAAATCCTACAGTTACAGTCTTCAACTTGTGCGGAATACTGCAGGCCGCCTCCTTACTGGTAACAGAAAACATGACCACATCACACCTATCCTGGCTCCCATAGTTTTATTCAATATAAAACTATTGTGTTTAGTGCAGCGAATGGTATTGCCCCTTCTTTTTTGTGAGATTTTAACTCTTCACCAAACCAGCAGAGTTTTAAGACCCGCAGGGACACCCCTGCTGGAGACCCCACGGCCCCGGTGTAAGAAATGGGGCGATCGTTCCATGATGGGTCCGTGATGGGTCCAAAGCTCTGGAGCTCCCCACCCGTCGACCTTCGCTCCATCTCTGCCTTGCCAGAGATTGAAAACATATTTATTTCAAATTGCCTTCAGTTTTTAGTCTTTTTTTAACATTCATTCATTCATTCATTCATCTTCATGTTGGCTTTCTTCTCTTTCGGGGTCTCCACAGCGGAATGAACCTCCAACTCTTCTGGAATATGTTTTATGCAGCGGATGCCCTTCCAGCTGCAACCCATCGCTGGGAAACATCCACACACACTCATTCACTCTTTAACACTATGAACAATCGTTCTTACTCAATTCTCTTATTCCGCATGTCTTTGTTCTTGTGGAGGAAACCGGAGCACCCGGAGTAAACCCACGCGATCACGAGGAGAACATGAGAACTCCACACAGAGATACCAACTGACCCAGCTGAGGCTCGAACCAGCGACCTTGCTGTGAGACGACCGTGGTACCCACTGCGCCACCGCACTGGGTGGCTTTTTATAACAAGACTGTATTAATTTAGTTAAAGATTGTATTGATATTGTTCTTGCTTGTTTAATCGTTGCATATTTGACCTCTCTTTTGTGTCTTTGTACAGCGCCTTGGTCAGCCTCGGCTGTTGGAAGATGCTATAGAAATAAAGTTTGATTTGAGTTTGATACATTTATTGTTTTTTCTTGTTCTGACTGTTTGTGAAGCATCGCTTTAAAGGGACTTTTAAAAATAAAGTTTATTATTATTATTATTACTATGTGTTAAATAATACAATTTTTGTAATGGAGATGCATTTGGTTGCATGGACAATAATATGTTTAGGATCCCTTTTTATTTATACACAATCTGGCTTCATTAAAATGTTGGTTTACTGTTGTGAATTACATTTTGTGTTTGTACTTTATTCTATTTTGTATATATATATATATATATATATATATATATATATAAATATATATATATATATATATATATATATATATATATATATATATATATATATATATATATATATATATATATACACACAGCTTGCTCTCTGCTTGAATGTGTGTTTACAGTATTCTTTAACTCTTCTTTAAGAGTATAATACTTTAGGTATTTATTTAATTTCATTGTTCTCTAAATCAAATTTGCAACACAGGGTTTTTCCACTAGGTGTCATTAAAGATGAACCTTTTTGCTCTATTATATATTTTTCAAAACTCTCAAACGGTTGTGAAAGTTTAGCGCTTTCCTGAAGAAAGAGTAAAAAACCTGTAAAAAAAAAACCTTTCAAAGCAATAAAAGTTTCAGCTTTTTTTCAGTTTTCAGCTCTTAAGTCATTATCAAACATTAGCTATTAACCAATTAAAGTGCAAATAGTCTTTTAAGGTGAATGTCTTTAAAACGGCTTTAAAGGGCATTTATATAAACATTGAAATGTTACAGTCATAACAATTATCTTACACTGACTTTTCAAAGAGTGGCCTATAAAGGGTTCATTATTTAATGAAAACAGCAATCTTGGTTTGCGTGTTCCTGGAGACGTTTTAGCTTGAATTCTGCAACCATGATTCCTAACGTGACGTCACACGCATGTAAACACAGGAACTTTCTGTTTGTGAATCTTCTGTTCTGTTTGTGAACACTCTTAAAAGAAAGCAGAACCAGTTTGACATTAATTAAAAAGGTTCCATTGATGTGGGGCTTCAGGCTGTCCTGATTTGTAGCGGCCCGGGGGCTAATTCTGCTAAAATTAAAAGAGACAAAGTGGATTATGTGCTCTTAGTCAGTCATAATTACTGATCTGTCTGCGATAATTACAGAAAAGAGCTGAGGATTAAACAATCAAGGTGGATTTGGTCATCAAGCGGACTAGCAACACACTCAGCGGTTGTTGTTTTTCATTTCAGAGGACATTTCAGAGGTTTCATTAGGTTAATGGAGTTTCTCCGGCCTCCTGAAGTTATAAAGAGTTCATCTGAGGATGGTTTTAGTATCAGGAAAGGCTGTTTGTTTTAAGTGAGTGCCCTTGTCTCCACAAACTCAAACAGTAACAGAGGATCTCACCATCACAAAGAGGGTGAACAAGAAAAACACTTCTCTTCATTTGCGTAACTGCTCTCTCTAGGAAACTGTTCCTAATCTAATCCAGCTTTGCTAATCTGAGCAGTGATGTGAACGACGCTCTATAATTTGGCTGCAGTCTGAGCTGTGATTTAGGTGTTTTGTGGCTGGCGTATAACTTTAACACTGTGCTGATGCTGTAAATAAGTCTAAAATAACTCATCTGTTACATCATCTGAGCTGTGATATGTTTTAATTTTAACTGAGATATAGTTGTAATCTGAGCTGTGATATGTTTTAATTTTAACTGAGATATAGCTGTAGTCTGAGCTGTGATATGGCTCTAATTTTAACTGAGATATAGCTGTAATCTGAGCTGTGATATGGCTCTAACTTAACTGAGATATAGCTGTAATCTGAGCTGTGATATAGCTGTAATCTGAGCTGTGATATGGCTCTAATTTAACTGTGATATAGCTGTAGTCTGAGCTGTGATATGGCTCTAATTTAACTGAGATATAGCTGTAATCTGAGCTGTGATATGGTTTTAATTTTAACTAAGATATAGCTGTATTCTGAGCTGTGATATGGCTCTAATTTAACTGAGATATAGTTGTAATCTGAGCTGTGATATGGCTCTAATTTAACTGTGATATAGCTGTAGTCTGAGCTGTGATATGGCTCTAATTTAACTGAGATATAGCTGTAATCTGAGCTATTATATGGCTCTAAATTAACTGTGATATGGCTGTAATCTGAGCTGTGATATGGCTCTAATTTAACTGAGATATAGCTGTAATCTGAGCTGTGATATGGCTCTAATTTAACTGTGATATAGCTGTAGTCTGAGCTGTGATATGGCTCTAATTTAACTGAGATATAGCTGTAATCTGAGCTGTGATATGGCTCTAATTTAACTGAGATATAGCTGTAATCTGAGCTGTGATATGGTTTTAATTTAACTGAGATATAGCTGTAATCTGAGCTGTGATACGGCTCTAATTTAACTGTGATATAGCTGTAATCTGAGCTGTGATATGGCTCTAATTTAACTGAGATATAGCTGTAATCTGAGCTGTGATATGGCTCTAAATTAACTGTGATATAGCTGTAATCTGAGCTGTGATATGGCTCTAATTTAACTGAGATATAGCTGTAATCTGAGCTATGATATAGCTGTAATCTGAGCTGTGATACGGCTCTAATTTAACTGAGATATAGCTGTAATCTGAGCTGTGATACGGCTCTAATTTAACTGAGATATAGCTGTAATCTGAGCTGTGATATGGTTTTAATTTAACTGAGATATAGTTGTAATCTGAGCAGTGATGTGAACGACGCTCTATAATTTGGCTGCAGTCTGAGCTGTGATTTAGGTGTTTTGTGGCTGGCGTATAACTTTAACACAGTGCTGATGCTGTAAATAAGTCTAAAATAACTCATCTGTTACATCATCTGAGCTGTGATATGTTTTAATTTTAACTGAGATATAGTTGTAATCTGAGCTGTGATATGTTTTAATTTTAACTGAGATATAGTTGTAATCTGAGCTGTGATATGGCTCTAATTTTAACTGAGATATAGCTGTAATCTGAGCTGTGATATGGCTCTAACTTAACTGAGATATAGCTGTAATCTGAGCTGTGATATAGCTGTAATCTGAGCTGTGATATGGCTCTAATTTAACTGTGATATAGCTGTAGTCTGAGCTGTGATATGGCTCTAATTTAACTGAGATATAGCTGTAATCTGAGCTGTGATATGGTTTTAATTTTAACTGAGATATAGTTGTAATCTGAGCTGTGATATGTTTTAATTTTAACTGAGATATAGTTGTAATCTGAGCTGTGATATGGCTCTAATTTAGCTGTGATATAGCTGTAGTCTGAGCTGTGATATGGCTCTAATTTAACTGAGATATAGCTGTAATCTGAGCTATTATATGGCTCTAAATTAACTGTGATATGGCTGTAATCTGAGCTGTGATATGGCTCTAATTTAACTGAGATATAGCTGTAATCTGAGCTGTGATATGGCTCTAATTTAACTGTGATATAGCTGTAGTCTGAGCTGTGATATGGCTCTAATTTAACTGAGACATAGTTGTAATCTGAGCTGTGATATGGCTCTAATTTAACTGTGATATAGCTGTAATCTGAGCTGTGATATGGCTCTAATTTAACTGAGATATAGCTGTAATCTGAGCTGTGATATGGCTCTAATTTAACTGTGATATAGCTGTAGTCTGAGCTGTGATATGGCTCTAATTTAACTGAGATATAGCTGTAATCTGAGCTATGATATGGCTCTAAATTAACTGTGATATAGCTGTAATCTGAGCTGTGATATGGCTCTAATTTAACTGAGATATAGCTGTAATCTGAGCTATGATATGGCTCTAAATTAACTGAGATATAGCTGTAATCTGAGCTGTGATATGGCTCTAATTTAACTGTGATATAGCTGTAGTCTGAGCTGTGATATGGCTCTAATTTAACTGAGATATAGTTGTAATCTGAGCTGTGATATGGCTCTAATTTAACTGAGATATAGCTGTAATCTGAGCTGTGATATGGTTTTAATTTTAACTGAGATATAGCTGTAATCTGAGCTGTGATACGGCTCTAATTTAACTGTGATATAGCTGTAATCTGAGCTGTGATATGGTTTTAATTTAACTGAGATATAGCTGTAATCTGAGCTGTGATATGGCTCTAATTTAACTGAGATATAGCTGTAATCTGAGCTGTGATACGGCTCTAATTTAACTGTGATATAGCTGTAATCTGAGCTGTGATATGGCTCTAATTTAACTGAGATATAGCTGTAGTCTGAGCTGTGATATGGCTCTAATTTAACTGAGATATAGTTGTAATCTGAGCTGTGATATGGCTCTAATTTAACTGTGATATAGCTGTAGTCTGAGCTGTGATATGGCTCTAATTTAACTGAGATATAGCTGTAATCTGAGCTGTGATATGGCTCTAATTTAACTGAGATATAGTTGTAATCTGAGCTGTGATATGTTTTAATTTTAACTGAGATATAGTTGTAATCTGAGCTGTGATACGGCTCTAATTTAACTGTGATATAGCTGTAATCTGAGCTGTGATATGGCTCTAATTTAACTGTGATATAGCTGTAATCTGAGCTGTGATATGGCTCTAATTTAACTGTGATATAGCTGTAATCTGAGCTGTGATATGGCTCTAATTTAACTGAGATATAGCTGTAATCTGAGCTATGATATGGCTCTAAATTAACTGTGATATAGCTGTAATCTGAGCTGTGATATGGCTCTAATTTAACTGTGATATAGCTGTAGTCTGAGCTGTGATATGGCTCTAATTTAACTGAGATATAGTTGTAATCTGAGCTGTGATATGGCTCTAATTTAACTGAGATATAGCTGTAATCTGAGCTGTGATATGGTTTTAATTTTAACTGAGATATAGCTGTAATCTGAGCTGTGATATGGCTCTAATTTAACTGTGATATAGCTGTAGTCTGAGCTGTGATATGGGCTCTAATTTAACTGAGATATAGTTGTAATCTGAGCTGTGATATGGCTCTAATTTAACTGTGATATAGCTGTAGTCTGAGCTGTGATATGGCTCTAATTTAACTGAGATATAGCTGTAATCTGAGCTATGATATGGCTCTAAATTAACTGAGATATAGCTGTAATCTGAGCTGTGATATGGCTCCAATTTAACTGAGATATAGCTGTAATCTGAGCTCTTGATATGGCTCTAATTTAACTGAGATATAGCTGTAATCTGAGCTGTGATATGGCTCTAATTTAACTGAGATATAGCTGTAATCTGAGCTGTGATATGGCTCTAATTTAACTGAGATATAGCTGTAATCTGAGCTGTGATATGGCTCTAATTTAACTGTGATATAGCTGTAATCTGAGCTGTGATATGGCTCTAATTAACTGAGATATAGCTGTAATCTGAGCTGTGATATGGCTCTAATTTAACTGAGATATAGCTGTAATCTGAGCTGTGATATGGCTCTAATTTAACTGTGATATAGCTGTAATCTGAGCTGTAATGTGGCTCTAAATTAACTGAGATATAGCTGTAATCTGAGCTGTGATATGGCTCTAATTTAACTGAGATATAGCTGTAATCTGAGCTGTGATATGGCTCTAATTTAACTGTGATATAGCTGTAGTCTGAGCTGTGATATGGCTCTAATTTAACTGAGATATAGCTGTAATCTGAGCTGTGATATGGCTCTAATTTAACTGTGATATAGCTGTAATCTGAGCTGTGATATGGCTCTAATTTAACTGTGATATAGTTGTAATCTGAGCTGTGATATGTTTTAATTTTAACTGAGATATAGCTGTAATCTGAGCTGTGATATGTTTTAATATTAACTGAGATATAGCTGTAATCTGAGCTGTGATATGTTTTAATTTTAACTGAGATATAGTTGTAATCTGAGCTGTGATATGGCTCTAATTTAACTGAGATATAGCTGTAATCTGAGCTGTGATATGGCTCTAATTTAACTGTGATATAGCTGTAGTCTGAGCTGTGATATGGCTCTAATTGAACTGTGATATAGCTGTAATCTGAGCTGTTATATGGCTCTAATTTAACTGAGATATAGCTGTAATCTGAGCTGTGATATGGCTCTAATTTAACTGTGATATAGCTGTAATCTGAGCTGTGATATGGCTCTAATTTAACTGAGATATAGCTGTAATCTGAGCTGTGATATGGCTCTAATTTAACTGAGATATAGCTGTAATCTGAGCTGTGATATGGCTCTAATTTAACTGAGATATAGCTGTAATCTGAGCTGTGATATGGCTCTAATTTAACTGAGATATAGCTGTAATCTGAGCTGTGATATGGCTCTAATTTAACTGAGATATAGTTGTAATCTGAGCTGTGATATGGCTCTAATTTAACTGAGATATAGCTGTAATCTGAGCTGTGATATGGCTCTAATTTAACTGTGATATAGCTGTAGTCTGAGCTGTGATATGGCTCCAATTTAACTGAGATATAGTTGTAATCTGAGCTGTGATATGGCTCCAATTTAACTGAGATATAGTTGTAATCTGAGCTGTGATATGGCTCTAATTTAACTGAGATATAGCTGTAATCTGAGCTGTGATATGGCTCTAATTTAACTGTGATATAGCTGTAGTCTGAGCTGTGATATGGCTCTAATTGAACTGTGATATAGCTGTAATCTGAGCTGTTATATGGCTCTAATTTAACTGAGATATAGCTGTAATCTGAGCTGTGATATGGCTCTAATTTAACTGTGATATAGCTGTAATCTGAGCTGTGATATGGCTCTAATTTAACTGAGATATAGTTGTAATCTGAGCTGTGATATAGCTGTAATATTAGCTGAGATATAGTTGTAATCTGAGCTGTGATATAGCTGTAATATTAGCTGAGATATAGCTGTAATCTGAACTGTGATTTTGTTGTGATGTGTCTGTTATCTGAACTGTATTCAAACTGTTATGTGGCTATTACATGGCTATAATGGCTTCTGATCTTCTACTCTGTACTATGGCTGTAATCTGGGCTGTGATTTGACTAAACTCTGAACTTTGATTTGTATAGAATCTAGGATGTGATATGACTAGAATCAGAAATGTGGGTTTGGAAAATGGTCTACCTGTGATATAGTCTACTTAGGCTATCTCAGATGCAACTGTTTGTATTTAAAGTTCTTGTAATCTGAGCTATGGACAGTAGCGATGTGGTTGTGAGATGACTGCGTGGAGCATCTTGGACCTGTATAAGTCGATCCTGGGGCCTCAGACCAGCTCGCTCAGCTGGAGAGCCGATGTCCACCGAGCGAATGAACTGTCCTACACGGGACTTCTTACAGTGCAGGTTGAACCCATAGCCCTGACTGCTTAACGTCATGTGACACAATCTGGGACGCAGGTCCTTCGTCACTTCATCCACTTCTGAAAACTCCTCCTGCACAGAAAAAATGTAGAAATGATGAACATGGATTTGTTTGCCCGCATAGTATCCACGCTGCAAGGGCATGGGTCGTAAATATAGCCATCAGTAGGCAGTAAAAGCATTTGATCATGATATACAAAGTTCTATCTGACCCTGAGCAACATGCCGGTACTGTTACATTTCTGTAACCTGAAATGATGTATGAACTACACTAAATCACAAGTCTGACCCTGGGCCGAACACAAGAACATACGTGCGAGCGAGTAAGGGTGACCGCTGGCTCATTTCCTACAAGAAGTGAAACGCCCAGCAGGAATAAGGGACATTCTGTCAGACACCATGTCACTTCCTTTCCCAAGACAATGCCAGGGTGGTGTCTGTTTGTGTCTCAGGGGATAGAGTGACTGAAGAACCCCGCCTTACACACACACAAGCATACTAACAGACGCATGCACGCTCACCTCCCGAGGCTGAGACGCTGCCTAATCTCATGCTGCGCACACAAAGCAGCACTCTCACTCAGTTCTGGGAAATTACCCAGAAATCAGACACCCTGAACTAGTGGGACTGAGCACAAAGCAGGTGAACGAGGATTAAGGTCAGAGAAAGAGAGAGAGAGAACGAGGACAATAACAGAGAGAGCATAGAGAGATGCAAATGTAGTTTCTTGTGAGGGGTCAACGCATGTTTTTATATTTGGAGGAGATGGAGAACTAATTGTCACTACTTTTTGCTCAATATTTTGTTTTCAGAGTCAGCGTATTTCACCTTTTTTGTTTGTTTGGTTTTTTTTCAGTCATGCAACCTCCGTCTACTGACCTGTGATTGTCACAGCAATTCACCAACTGACCACTAGTTACTAACAAAAGTCACTTACTTTAAATCAGCTCAAAATTAAAGCAAAAAAAACATCTTGAAAGCCTATCTGAAAGGGATTCTTTTCGTGGTGCTAATGTTGGTAATGCAGGAAGGTTTTTTTTTTCTTTATCGCGGTAATGCAGCGATCCACTCAAACTCCACGTTGTTGTTTTTCCAAATTTTGCATCACAATTACATCACAACTTGCAAAAATAAGTCAATGAGCTTTCAGTCAATCCGTCAGGGTTTAGTTGCAGAACTCAAATGCACAGAGATCCAAGACAAAGGACTCTTCATTCATAAAACTCAAAATAAACAGAACATAAAATACCCCGAGAGTGGGAAAGCCAAGACTAAAAAAATACCTTTCAAATGTGGAACAAACAGTAAACTAAATACGTAACACTCACAGAAAGCAGAGGGTGATGTCAGCTGATGCATCTACAGTGAACTAAAGGACAAGAAGCTATTATAAACAGAGCTTAACAACCTGCTGCAGGTGCAAAGACTTCACTCCTGAACTTAAACTACATTCACATTTACTTTTATAGTATTGCAACGAGTTAACATCGCGGGAAGTCTGTCCAGAAAGCTCTACAGAGATTGCTCAACGCAAACATCAGCCAGCAGAGACGTCATATTTCCTGCTTTGGTTTATTGATCAGTTGATACTATTTCTATTATGAGAAGCTGAGATAGACTTTGAACGGTGTAACAGATTCCATATTGTCTCTCCCCTAATGTAAGTCGCTTTGGACAAAAGCGTCTGCCAAATGGATAAATGTAAATGTACACTTAAACGAACAAGATGTGGTAAAAACCTAATCAAGACAAAACTTAAACCTAATGTCGCAGTCAAACAATTAATTAAGCTCCATTGACATGCGACATACAAGTCACATACGACGACGTGAAACCGAAGGTTCCAGCCTTGCTACCTACCTTGGGAGTTGACTTTGATCCTCTAAGCGCACACAAGGATCTATCCTCGGGTTCTGCGTCACAGGTTCTGCTTTCAGGTTTGGTAGAGGTCTCAATCTCTTGGGTGATTTTGCTTCCGGTGAATGTCTCGGGCTTGGGTTCGGTGAGGCAGGAGTCCACACTGAGCTCAGGTTCACACGTTCTGCTCGTTTCCTCGATGATTTCGTCGATTGTCTCAATCTTGGGTTCATCCACACTTGATTCTACTCCAGAGTTAGCTGGTGGATCATCGATGGAGGGTTCGTTGTTGAGTTTGAGTTCATGGACTCTTGGCTCAATGATAAAGCTGTTGAGGGGATCAGATTCGGGTTGGTCTGGTTTGGTTTGGTACGGGATGAATGTTAAGTCACTGAGTTCTCTTTCACAGCTCTCGATGGATTCCTCGTTGAATTTGCACGACGGCTCAGTTTTGCAGGTCTCGCTGCTGTCGTCGATGGTTTTAGTAAGTGCTTCACTTTCACCGGTTTTGGTGTTGGCTTTGGTAGATGGACCAAAACCTTCAGAGATTTTGCTGGTTTCGTCGTTCAGCTCGGTCTCCAGTTTAATCTTGTGCTCCGAGGGAGACGGTGGACACAGGAATATTGGCGATGCGAGCCGAGTACGAGCTCGGTACAGTGGGGAGCCACTCAGCACTCCTCCCGGGCTGCTGGGACTCTGCAGGTAAGAGCAAAGGAAGCAGTTTAATCAGAAGACTCACACTCATTAGAAGCATCACAACACACTGCAGACTCAAGCTCGATTTATATGCTCAACTCTACGAATTGCCGTCTGCGAAGGCTGCTCGCTGACGTTACCTCGCGCCGACCCCTACGTGCACCTCAACGTGCACCTCAACGTGCACCTCAACAGTTGTAACTACATCTCAAAACTTCACAGAGCTATGCAGACTACGGACTCTGTGATTGGTCGTCGTGCTGCAGAGCAAGCACTTCCTGTGTAGCGTCATATATATATATATATATATGGTAGAAAGATGGCGCAGTGGTGGAGTTGGTTGTTCTGTAACTGGAAGGTTGGTGGTTCGATCCCACTAGGGCCATTCTGCTGTTGTGGCCCTGGGCAAGCCACTTCACCCACATTGCCCAGTATGGATGTGAGTGACTGGTGGGGGGTGTTTGGTGGATGTGAGTGACTGGTGGAGTGTGTTTGGTGGATGAGAGTGACTGGTGGAGTGTGTTTAGTGGATGAGTGTGACTGGTGGAGTGTGTTTGGTGGATGTGACTGACTGGTGGAGTGTGTTTGGTGGATGTGTGTGACTGGTGGAGTGTGTTTGGTGGATGTGAGTGACTGGTGGGGTGTGTTTGGTGGATGTGTGTGACTGGTGGGGTGTGTTTAGTGGATGAGAGTGACTGGTGGGGGTGTGTTTGGTGGATGTGAGTGACTGGTGGAGTGTGTTTGGTGGATGTGAGTGACTGGTGGAGTGTGTTTGGTAGATGTGTGTAACTGGTGGAGTGTGTTTGGTGGATGTGTGTAACTGGTGGAGTGTGTTTGGTGGATGTGTGTAACTGGTGGAGTGTGTTTGGTGGATGTGAGCGACTAGTGGAGTGTGTTTGGTGGATGTGAGTGACTGGTGGAGTGTGTTTGGTGGATGTGATTGACTGGTGGAGTGTGTTTGGTGGATGTGTGTAACTGGTGGAGTGTTTGGTGGATGAGTGTGACTGGTGGGGTGTGTTTAGTGGATGAGAGTGACTGGTGGGGTGTGTTTAGTGGATGAGAGTGACTGGTGGGGGGTGTTTGGTGGATGTGAGTGACTGGTGGAGTGTGTTTGGTGGATGTGAGTGACTGGTGGAGTGTGTTTGGTGGATGTGAGTGACTGGTGGGGTGTGTTTGGTGGATGTGAGTGACTGGTGGAGTGTGTTTGGTGGATGTGTGTAACTGGTGGAGTGTGTTTGGTGGATGTGTGTAACTGGTGGAGTGTGTTTGGTGGATGTGTGTAACTGGTGGAGTGTGTTTGGTGGATGTGTGTGACTGGTGGAGTGTGTTTGGTGGATGTGAGTGACTGGTGGAGTGTGTTTGGTGGATGTGAGTGACTGGTGGAGTGTGTTTGGTGGATGTGTGTAACTGGTGGAGTGTGTTTGGTGGATGTGTGGATGTGTGTGACTGGTGGGGTGTGTTTGGTGGATGAGTGTGACTGGTGGAGTGTGTTTGGTGGATGTGTGTGACTGGTTGTGTGTGTTTGGTGGATGTGAGTGACTGGTGGAGTGTGTTTGGTGGATGAGAGTGACTGGTGGAGTGTGTTTGGTGGATGAGTGTGACTGGTGGGAGTGTGTTTGGTGGATGTGTGTGACTGGTTGAGTGTGTTTGGTGGATGTGAGTGACTGGTGGAGTGTGTTTGGTGGATGAGAGTGACTGGTGGAGTGTGTTTAGTGGATGAGAGTGACTGGTGGGGGTGTTTGGTGGATGTGAGTGACTGGTGGGGTGTGTTGGGTGGATGTGAGTGACTGGTGGGGGGTGTTTGGTGGATGTGAGTGACTGGTGGGGTGTGTTGGGTGGATGTGAGTGACTGGTGGAGTGTGTTTGGTGGATGTGTGTGACTGGTGGAGTGTGTTTGGTAGATGTGAGTGACTGGTGGAGTGTGTTTGGTGGATGAGTGTGACTGGTGGAGTGTGTTTGGTGGATGTGGGTGACTGGTTGAGTGTGTTTTTGTTGGATGTGAGTGACGGGTGGGAGTGGTGTTGTGGTGGATGAGAGTGACTGGTGGGAGTTGTGTTAGTGGATGAGAGTGACTTGGTGGGGGTGTTTGGGGTGGATTGAGTGACTGGTGGGGTGGTGTTGGGTGGAATGTGAGTGACTGGTGGGGGTGTTGGGGTGGATGTGAGTGACTGGTGGGGTGTGTTGGGTGGATGTGAGGTGACTGGTGTGAGTGTGTTGGTGGATGTGAGTGACTTGGTGGAGGGTGTTTGGTGGAAATTGTGAGTGAACTGGTGGAGTGTGTTTGGGTGGATGTGGAGTGACTGTGTGAAGTGTGGTTTGGTGGATTGCGTGTGACTGGTGGGGTGTGTTTGGGTGGATGTGAGGTGGACTGGTGGGGTGTGGTTGGGTGGATGTGAGTGACTGGTGGGGGTTGTTGGGTGGATGTGAGTGGACTGGTGGGGGTGTTTGGTGGATGTGAGGTGACTGGTGGGGTGTGTTGGGGTGTGTTGGTGGATGTGAGTGACTAGGTGGAGTGTGTTTTGGTGGATGTGAGTGACTGGTGGAGTGTGTTTGGTGGATTGGTGAGTGACTGGTGGGGGGGGGGTGTTTTGGTGGATGGTGGTGACTGGTGAGTGTGTTTGGTGGATTGTGATGACTGGTGGGGTGTGTTTGGTGGATGTGAAGTGACTGGTGGAGTGTGTTTGGTGGATGTGTGTGATTGGTGGTGGAGTGTGTTTGGTGGATTGAGTGACTGGTGGAGTGTGTTTGGGTGGATGTGAGGTGACTGGTGGAGTGTGTTTGGTGGATGTAGAGTGACTGGTGAGTTGTTTGGTGGATGTGAGTGACTGGTGGAGTGTGTTTGGTGATTGTGAGTGCTGGTGGAGTGTGTTTGGTGGATGTGAGTGACTGGTGGAGTGTGGTTTGGTGGATGTGAGTGACTGGTGGATGTGTGTTGGGTGGATGTGAGTGACGGGTGGGAGTGTGTTTGGTGGATGTGAGTGCTTGACTGGTTGGAGTGTGTTTGGTGGATGTGAGTGACTGGTGGAGTGTGTTTGGTGGATGTGAGTGACTGGTGGAGTGTGTTTGGTGGAGGTGAGTGACTGGTGGAGTGTGTTTGGTGGATGTGAGTGACTGGTGGAGTGTGTTTGGTGGAGGTGAGTGACTGGTGGAGTGTGTTTGGTGGATGTGAGTGACTGGTGGAGTGTGTTTGGTGGATGTGAGTGACTGGTGGGTGTGTTTGGTGGATGTGAGTGACTGGTGGAGTGTGTTTGGTGGATGTGAGTGACTGGTGAGTGTGTTTGGTGGATGTGAGTGACTGGTGGAGTGTGGTTGGTGGATGTGAGTGACTGGTGGAGTGTGTTTGGTGGATGGATGACTGGTGGAGTGTGTTTGGTTGATGTGAGTTGACTGGGTGAAGTGGTTTGGTGGATGTGAGTGACTGGTGGAGTGTGTTTGGTGGATTGAGTGACTGGTGGGGAGGTGTGGTTTGGTGAGGTGTTACTGGTGGGTGTGTGTTTTGGTGGATGTAGTGGAATGTGTGGAGTGTGTTTGTGTGGATGTATGACTGTGGAGTGTGCTGTTGGTGGTGAGTGGTGACTGGTGGATGTTTTTGGTGGATTAGTGTGACTGGTGGTGTGTTTGGTGGATGTAGTGACTGGTGGAGTGTTGTTTGGTGATGAGTGACGTGGAGTGTTGTTTGTTGGTGGTGTGTGACTGTGGGGTGTGTTTGGTGGATGAGGATTGGAGTGTGTTTGGTGTGCATGGTGTGATTGTTGAGTGTGTTTGGACTGGTGAGTGTGTGGTGGGTTGTGTTTGGTGGATGTGAGTGACTGGTGGAGGGTGTTTGGTGGATGAGTGTGACTGGTGGGGTGTGTTTTGTGGATGTGAGTGACTGTTGGAGGTGTGTTTGGTGGATGTGAGTGACTGGTGGAGTGTGTTTGGTGGATGTGTGTGACTGGTGAGGTGTGTTTGGTGTGATGTGAGTTGACTGGTAAGTGTGTTTGGTGGAGGTGTGTGACTGTGGAGTGTGTTTTGGTGGATGTGTGTGACGGTGGGGGTGTGTTTGGTGGATGTGTGTGACTGTTGTATTGTTTTTGTGTGGATGAGTGTGTACTGGTGGTGTGTGTGTTTGGTCGTGTGATGACTGGTGAGTGTGTTTGGTGGATGTGTGGTGACTGGTGAGTGTGTTTGGTTGTGGATGAAGTGTGATGTGGATGTGTTTGGTGGATGTGGTGACTGGTGGGGGTGTGTTAGTGGATGTGAGCCTGTGGGTAGTGTTTTGTGTGAGTGCTGTGACTGGTGTGAGTGTGTTTTTGTTTTATGTTAGTTGACTGGTAGTGTGTTTGTGGATGTGTGCTGTTGGGTGTGTTTGGTGGATGTGAGTGACTGGTGGGTGTTTGGTTGATGAGGTGACTGGTTGGTATGTTTGTGGATGAGTGTGACTGGTGGAGTTGTGTGTGGTGGATGAGTGGTTCTGTGGAGTGTGTTTGGTGTTGGATGTGTGGACTGGTGGAGTGTGTTTGGTGGAGTTGTGACTGGTGGAGTGTTTTGGTGTGATGAGTGTGACTAGGTGGAGTGTGTTGGTGGATGTGGGTGATACTGGTGAGTGTGAGTGTGTGTTTGGTTGTGGATGAGTGTGACTGGTGGAGTGTGTTTGAGGATGTGTGACTGTTGTATGTGTTTGGGTGGTGAGTGTGACTGGTGGAGTGTGTTTTTTGACTGGATGTTGTGTGACTTGTGATTGTGTTTTGTGGACTGTTTTTGACTGTGTGGTTTGTTTTTGTGGATTTTGAGACTGTGGAGTGGTTTGTTTTGAGAGACTGGTGGGGGGTGTTTGGTGGATGTGTGAGACTGGTGGAGTGTGTTTGGTGGATGAGTGTGACTGGTGGAGTGTGTTTGGTGGATGAGTGTGACTGGTGGAGTGTGTTTGGTGGATGTGTGTGGACTGTGAGTGTGTTTGGGTGGATGATGTGACTGGTGGAGTGTGTTTGGTGGATGTGTGTGACTGGTGGAGTGTGTTTGGTGGATGTGTGAGACTGGTGGAGTGTGTTTGGGTGGTGGTTAGGAGGCCGTAGGCTCAGAATGGCAGCCATGTTCTGTCAGACTGCTCCAGGGCTACCAAAGTAGCTTATCACATGCAGAGAGTGAATCTGGAGTGAATGTCTAGAAAAGCGCTATATAAATTGAAGGCATTATTTATATATATATATATATCTGTGGGTTTCCACCAGAAATAACGAACATATACAATGTCCTCCAGCGCCTCTTTCTTTTCTTTTAATTTCTTGTGGTAAAAGCAACCGTTGTTCAACGTTAAAAAGTGTTTTTGCGTCTATGTCTACAATTCATTTTCTCATCTCTGCAACGTAAGTTGCATTTATTCTCTTCTTTTAGTTGTTAAATTTGACTATAATGTTGTTTTTTGTAGTTTAGTTTAGTTTATGGTATAATTATTAACTCAATTACATGCTTTAAGATCCCCTTAATAATAAAAATAGTATTAATAATATTAATATTAATAATAATACTATTAATAATGTCATTATTATTAATAATAATAATGATAATAATAATATATTTTATTTGGAGGAACCTTTCTTGTCACTCATATATATATATATATATACTCAAATATAGCACAAACAACAGAATAAAACATAGCAAATAAAATCAAAACTTGGCTACAGACTGTAGGCCTGTCTGAAAGGAATATTTTAAGTTGAACTTCCTCAGGACTATTCCTAACATCAGCAGGGTGTTTTTTTCCAGCGGATGGAGGCATCTGAACTTTATGTAACTCTTGGATTAACAAAAATAAACTTAAACCTCGATGTAAACAGGCTCTTAGAATCGTCCTCGTCCGATCGGACCCAGATTCTCAGACAGCTCCAGTTTGACTCCACCCGCCGGTTAAAAATAAAAAAGAAGAGGAGTCCTGCTCACAGACTCCGGTGGCTGGATTACACAGCTTTAGAGCAGTCTTGGGAAGCACCGCTTCTGACCCGGACGCTCTTAGGTCTCTAAAGAGCTTACTCTGAAGAGGTTTAGGTTCAGGGAAGTTAGCCTGGACGCTGTTTGAGTGGAATGAGTGTACGCTGTTCGTTTCATATCTTTGTTGTTTTTTCCTGAGCATTGTTTGAGGCTTCTGTAGAAGAATGCTCTGCCTGATCACCTCGATAGATCTCTCGGTTCCTGTGATTGTTCCTCAGAGGGTCTATATATAGCCTCCTGGTCCTCTCTGGGCTGGCTTTCCTTCAGCGCTCGCTCTCCGTTGAGAAGGAAACACTGTGATTATTTTCCTTCGGAGGAAGAGGTGTTTCCGTCACACGATGCCTCTGCGATTAGGTTCTGTACGAGAACTTAAAGAAGAAAACTCCACCCAAAGCCGGCTGAAGCAGTGCTTCAAAACTTTCCAAGAGTCAAAGAGGAAATCATGAACGGGTTAGACATTACAAAAGCTGTTATAGGTCTGTGTTTATTTAGAAAAGAGCTGAATATTGAAATCTGAGGAAAAAAAGTGTGAATAAAATTACAAATAATAAAATTTCTGCGTGTGTGCTTTTTTTTAGATTCATTGTTCAACAATAATAGATTATTATTATTATTATTAGATACTGCATTTCTTATGAAGAAGACAATGTCTAATTTAACAAATGCCAAGAAAGTAATTCAGTTGTGAATTAAGTTAAAAGTAATCAATTTAATATAAAATTATAAATTAGTTTATCAATTTCATCAGTAGAGTTGAAATCTGGTGTTCCACCAGATTTTATTACCCTTTGAGATTTTATTCATATTTTATTTAATGGAGCATGAGCGTTTTAAGCACTTTCCAGGTTTTATTTTATTTTGCATCTTGCTTGATTAACGTTAAACTATTAAAGCCATGTTATAAAACCATGTTTAAACTTTCAGTTTAACATTTTATTTATTGAGCATTTAATCGAAGCTTGTACAATTAAAATGAGACCCAACGTACAATACACAATTTAATGCGAGGGTAGGCAAATCTTATGGAATGGCAAAAATCGTTAGAACACCAGTTTCTTTTCATTTATGTCCAAAAATAATGTTATATTATATTATAATAAAGTAGCCAAGCGTGAACAAAAGCTGTTCATAAACACTATACCGTTCCTTGACTGAAGGGGGAGCTTGTGAGCTAAAAAGTTCCATTGCTGCTCTAAGATTTCTACGTAACTCAATAAAGAAACCTATAAAACCTTTAAATAATAATAAAAATAATAAACACAAGTTAAGTTCATAAGCATCAGCTATATTATATCTCTGAGAGCTAAAACGAACAAAACTGAGGCCACCTCTGCGTAAAAGTTCCCTCTGTTAACGCTAAAGTCCACGAACGAAACACAAACCAGTTAGAAGTCATTCAAAGCATCGTGTTTCGAGTAAATGATAAGTTAGAGTCATGAACAAGCTCAAAAAATAACTTCACACTCTAACTTCGGACAGGAAAAAAAACTTTTTTCATTCCTTGTGAAGGTGATGAACCAGGTCGTGTGGTGAAGGAAGTGAAAGTGAGCCATACCTGGAGTGTGTGCTCTGCATGCAACCCATCCCAGTGTACACACACACACAGCAGTGAACACACACACCGTGAGCACTCACCCGGAGCAGTGGGGGGCCCGGGGAGCAGTCGGGGAACTGGTGCTCGCTCGAGGGTTCCACAGCTGTGGTTGCTGAAGATGGAGAGCAAGTGTTCCATCACTCACTCCACCTTCAACTCGGTGGATCCTGGGGATCGAACCTGCGACCTTCAGATCACAAGTCCTTCTCCTTATCCACCGAACCACAACTGTCTGCAAACTGAGAGTATGCTAACCTCGATCTCTGCGTGCAGAAACGTGGAATCAACTCACTGTTGCTTCTGTACTCTCCACTCAAAGAATTTCCCAGAATTCAGTGAAAGTGCTAATCACCAAGCCACTGTGCTGATCTCAAATCTCTGAGTTCCTGTCCAAATATACCCGGTTATTTTTTTTCTTTCCCCGTTTACAAAAACCAATCGCGTTCACACGAGCACGGGTAGAAAAAGCTGCGTCCACACGAAACCGGATAAAACGCTCTGAAACGATGCAATGAGAGAATCTACCCAGTAGAGGGCAGCACACTCTTCATCCATTGGGGTTAAACCAACCAATCAGAAGCTTCTGGGGTAAACCAACCAATCAGATGCTTCTTTGAGCTCCGAGCCGATCCTCTTCAGACTTCAGCGCTTCCTTTTATTAACTGGAAATCGGATTTCTCTCTCCAGTCTTTCCCAGCAACTCTCAAAACGTTCTCGTTTATCTCAGGCTCAAACGCTTCCTGTTTAAAATGACTGCTTTTTGTCTGCAGCGTCTGCAGCAATAACACACACTGCTGCGGTTCTGTTCTGTGATTAAACACGTTACTAAATATATAGTGTGCTTGTGTAGTCCTGAACACCTCAGAAGATCTGCTTTAGCTCAGAGAGCCAGAGCCCAAAGTAACCATCTGCAGCTCCGAGCAAATGCTGCTGCATCAGTTAAAAAGCTCATACAACTCCTTCTGAACCAGAATTAGCATTTTTATCGTGTCCACATAGAAACAAATCAGTAGCGTTTTAAATAAAAACCTGCGTTTCCAAATGAACCGCGTTAAAAAAGTGTGGTTACAAAATGACCGTGTACGTGTGGGACAGGACCTCGGTGGAGTCCTGTGACCTGAAAGAGGACCTCACCTTGCTGATGCTGATGCTGTCGGAGCTCTGCCTGCTGTAGGGCGGCGTGGCCGAGTCTCGAGGGGAGGCGCGCGGAGACGAGGCCGCTGAGGAGCGAGACGAGAGCGAGCCCATCTCCACCGCACGCTCCTCTGAGCAGGGAAGACCGTGGAACCGGAGGAACTCATCTGTGACCCGGTCCACCACCAGCAGCCGGGTGCGGTGCCCCACCTCCAGGATCCGCTGCACCACCTGAGAGAGAGAGATAGATCGGGCGGAGAGTTGAGAGAGAGGAGATAAAACTATAGAGAGAGAGTAGATAGATGATGGG
>UELW01000315.1:0-22909 GCA_900490495.1 Danionella dracula | reverse complement strand
TTCAAACACCCAGTCGAGCTTAATTAGTGGAGTCAGGTGTGCTCAGTTAAGGTTACAGTGAAACTGTGCAGGGTTGTGGCTCTCCAGTAATTAAGTTTGAAACCCTTGGTCTAATCTGTCATTTTCTGCACCTTGAGTGTCTCTTAAAGTCACAAGAGTTCCTGTTTCCTGTTTTAATTCCTACTTCTAGACCAAATAGAGCCTCAGATATATTTGATAGCTCTTGTTTATTGGCATCAAATTTATTTGTTGGTCTTGTTTTTATGAAAATACACTTAAAACATCAAGTCGATCTTTTTGGCAGTTGCAAAACACATTCCCCAGTCTGTCCATCTCTGAGTGTGCCTTTTAACAGAGAGAGAGGCAGCAAAAACAGTACCATTTCGCTTTTATAGTTGGGTATTTTTGTTTTCCATAATCTTCATTGCTATACACATTTACACAAAATTAAGTTCACTGATTGTTTATAATGTCTTCAAAAAAACTGAGAAAGTTAAAACAGATTACTTAACAATAACATTCCCTCAGCCAAACAACAGAAAGAAGAATCAGTCAGTACATCAAACCTCAGTAAGAAGGAAGAAAAAAGGTAGAGTGTAAAATAAATAAAAAGAAAAAAGAAAAGTTATTGTACAGAAAGTAGAAATAATTTTTGATAGGAGAATTTTTGTAGAATACTCTTCACTATTAATATTTCACAATTTATCTATTTCACTCTCTCACTCTGTCTGTTCTTTGTTTTCTCCCCTCTTTCCCCTTCTCTCTCTTTCACTCTGGTCTGTCCATTTTCTCCTCTCTCTCACCTACAATTTTCTTTCTTTCTTCTCCCTCTCACTCTCTCACTCTGGGTCTGTTCCTTGTCTCATCATCTCTCTATCTCTCTCTATCATCTTTTCTTTTTTTTCTTTTTTCTGTCTCACTCTGTCTGTTCCTTGTGTCCTCCTCTCTGTCTCCTCTCTCTCTCTCTCATCATCTCTCTCTCTCTTTCACTCTGTCTTTCCCTTTTCTCTTCCTCTCTTCTCCTCTCTCTCATATTCACTTTCTTTCTTTCTTTATTCTCCCTCTCCCTCTCACTCTCTCACTCTGTCCGTTCCTTGTCTCATCCTCTCTCTCTCTCTCTTATGTTTTCTTTCTTTCTTTCTGTCTTTCTTTTTTTTTCTGTCTCACTCTGTCTGTTCCTTGTTTCCTCTCTCTTCTTCTCCTCTCTCTCTCTCATCATCTCTCTCTCTTTCACTCTGTCTGTCCCTTTTCTCCTCTCTTCTCCTCTTTCTCATCATCTCTCTGTTTGTCCTTTGTCTCCTCCTCTCTAATCCTCTCTTTCTTAATCTCTCTCTGTCTCTGTCTCACTCTGTCTGTCCATTTTCTCCTCTCTCTCATCTACCATTTCTTTCTTTCTTTCTTCTCCCTCCCACTCTCTCTCTCTCTCTCACTCTGTCTGTTCCTTTTTTCTTCTCTCTCTCATCTCTCTCTCTCTCTCTCTCTCTCTCTCTCTCTCTCTGTCTGTTCCTTTCTCTCTCTCTCTCCTTCTCTCTCTCTTCTCTCTCTCTCATCTCTCTCTCTCTCTCTCTAAACTTTGTCTGCTCCTCTCTGATCCTCTCTTACATAACCTCTCTCTCTGTCTCTGTCTGTCCATTTTCTCCTCTCTCTCATCATCTACCATTTATTTCTTTATTTCTTCTCCCTTTCCCTCTCTCTCTCTCTCTCTCCCTCTCCTCTCATCTCTCTCTCTCCCCCTCTCCTCTCATCTCTCTCTCTCCTCTCCTCTCTCTCTCTCTCCCCCTCTCCTCTCATCTCTCTCTCTCTCTCTTCTCTCTCTCTCTCTCTCTCTCTCTCTCTCTCTCCTCTCTCTCTGCAGGAGTGTTGTGATTCTGCTGAGCGCTGCTCTCACACTCTGAGAGGGAACACAAGTAATCATGTCTGCGGGGAGTCTCTCTCTCACACACACACACACACACACACACACATAAACACACAACAGTTAATGATGAGCTGAACACTCTCTAAAAATACTCTCCATCTCTCTCTCAAGGGAATATTTGCTTGCTCTTATTCACTTCTTTCTTTCTTTCATCCAGTTTTCCCCATCACCAGACCTTAAAGGGACCTTAAAGAGAGCTAAACAACCAAATTATACATAATTTTGACCCAAAACCAACTTTTTCTGTTTCAATGCACAAGCCATGTAGATTCTAATTAACTACAACTCACAAGTCTATGAAAACAACGCACATTTAAGAGCAATTAGCACTTGACTGAACTGTGTAATTAGTCACTGCGTTTTGATAAACAACATGTTGGGGTGTTTGCTAATCCTCAGAGACTTACAGCTACTGTATAATTAGCTATGTTTGCTATGTCAAGCGTCATTAGTAATGTTGTTTAATATTTAATGTCTGTGACCTGAACAAACATTAAAATCAGCTTCTGATTGTATTGCAAAGGGTTACGTAGCAAACACCCAAAACACCATAGCAACCACCTAATACTTCACTAGTTATTCAGAAGTCAAACCACTTTTATTTTCTTTATACTGTTGCCAATGCATCTGTACAGATTATAGCACAAATTGGGATATGTTGCTTCCCAAATCAGCCTCAATATATATCATGTTCATAAACAATAAACAGGCTCAAAATCACCTAAATCACGTAAACAACCTTTTACTAACTTAGCAACATCCAATCAAGTACCTGTATTCCTTATCGTTCCTTTTCATTTTGAAATACATGTTATGTTACCACATCAAGGCTCAAATTAACCCTAGCTACCAGTCTAAGACATTTTGGTTACCCTAGCAACTGTCAAATTAACTCTATCAACTACCCTAAAGCAAGCTTAAAACCAAGTGAAGCTCTTAAACAACCTTTTACCAACTTGGTATAATCCACGCAACGCTGCAAAAAAACTACCAACAACCCCATAAAACACCTTGGCAACCACAAAGACTGTATTGTAAGCATCTTTTTTTCAGAACTAGCTAATGCCCCAGCAAATATCCTGCAATACCATATGATCTGGGACTCACTCGCGATTTAATAACCCCTTAGTTTACCCATATTTTCTTAGCGGTGATTGTTTTTCCCTAAGAATATTTACATTACCCTAGCAACTGTGAAATTAACCTTAGCAACCAGCCTAAAAAAAGTTACGTTACCCTAGAAACTGTAAAATTAACCCTAGCAACCACCCTAAAACAATTGATCTAACCCTAGCAACTGTCAAATTAATCATAGCAATCCTCGCAGACAATTTAATTTACCCTAGCAACTGTCAAATTAACCGTAGAAACCACCCTAAAACAAGCTCAAAACCACCTGAAGCTCTTAAGAAACCCTTTACTGACTTAGCAACATCCAAGCATCAATACAAATATCTCAAACAAAACTCAAATAAAAATGTCCTGTTAATAAAGCTTTAACTTTGATAACCATAACATCTTAAAATCTCCTTCAGTCCAGATTAACAAAGTAATTCATAAAACCCACACAAAGCTCACCAGCAACCATACACTGTTATAATAGGAAGCAGCAATGAAAAACCTAGCAATAATGTTATTACTGAAGTAGAACTTTAGAAAACTCAAAAGTCCCTTCTGTCTCTATTACCAAAGCAATTACTCACCCTAGAAACCCACGGGAATACCTTATCAAGCCTAGCAACCCTCTGGATTACTGAGGCAGCTTTCTTGATTATATTAGCAACCTTTTTTTAATTATTTATTACAAAATTTACCTTAGCAACTAATCAGAGCACCCTGGCAACCATTCAGACAGTCTACGAAAAACCCAAAACAGTCTAGCAACCCTCTGGATTCTTGAAGCAGCTTTCTTGATTATATTAGCAACATTTTATTCAATACATTACCACAAAAAATGACCCTAGCAACTAATCAGGGCACCCTTGAAACCATTCAGACAGTCTTGAAAACCCCCCAAAAAACATTATTGGATTTTTGAAGCAGCCTTCTTGATTATATTAGCAACATTTTTTTTTTATTCCTTATAGAAAAAATTACCTTAGCAACTAATCAGAGCACCCTAGCAACCATTCTGACAACCTTGGAAACCCAAAAACAGCCTAGCAGCTCTCTGGATTACTCAAGCAGCCTTATTGATTATATTAGCGCAAATAATCATTCCATACCACAATCATGACCCTAACAACTATCCAAAACACCTTATCAACCACCAGAATCCACCCGTAGCTTACTGAACAGATATTTTTAAAGCTGTGGCAGCAACCTTAAATTCCCTTCTTGACAAGATTGCCCCTACCAATCAACAGAAAACTTTAACAACCAAACAGTTCCTTAACTGTTAAACTTAATGCTAAAACAAGACCTGCCTGAGGTATCGTGGATAAGTGTTGTACAGCGAAATCTAAGGGGCAGTGAAGCATTTGAGTGTCACCTTCTCTCTCCATGGTGGATGGACAGAATTGACCTCCAGTGTGTGTGTGTCCTGCTGCAGAGTGAGGGAAAATTGCTGAACTCTCTCTTTCCTCTCAGTTTTTGCATCATGCTTTCAGCAGCTCCCTCCGGGACCCTCACACTGCGGGACGACCCTGAGGACACACATACATACAAACGGTTCAGCAATAAAGTCAACACAAACTTTACATTAGCTGGAATATACATCTCTAAAAAGATCCTCTGAGATCCACAAAGTGAAGTTTGCAGCCAATCAGGGCTGGTGCATATGGACGCCGCTGTGACAGCATGGTTTTATTAATAATCTATCTGACACTGAGTGAGAGTGAAAGCGAGTGAAGTGCTCTCATCAATAAATGATCAACCCTCAGAGAACTATAAGCACATCAGGCCTCCAGGGGAACAGCGACACACTTAGACAGACATAAAATCTATATTTCCTCTGAGATAAAACCCAAATAATCAATCATTTTATTGAAAAATATATCATTAATAGGAAGCCTCAAGTAAAGACCCAAATAAAATTACATTTTTGATCATGAACCACAAGGTAAAAAAATCAGTTCTGTGCACATTGAAAAAAAACCCTTCTGTATGTACTTTCCCATAGTATTGTGATCTTTGTTATTTCAGAGGTCTAACTCAAAACATTTGGTGGAAAAATATAAACTCGAATAAAAACTGGGTGGACCTACTTTTGAGTTGTTCTCTGAAAAAAAATGACAATCTAAATAAAGCATTCAACATACAGTAAATATCAAAGTAAGGATAAAGATAAGATAACGTTCTTAAAAGACAACGTAATCAGTTAAACTCATTTAAAGAACATTTCACAAGGTCGCTCTTGCTCATAATTGCCTGTTATCATAAGCGTGGTTGGCGAGCTGTTCGTGTGAAAGTCTGGGACCGTTGAGCAATCTGGGTAAAAAAGAAAGAATGCGCCCTTGATTCCCAATATTACTGTAGATTAACCGTTTTGAAAATTGTCTTATGCAAAAATAAACGGGTAAAACATGTTTTGTGAGCGGTGAAGGGGGGGAAGGAGGGATAGCTGCACGATGTAGATGTTAGCTCATTGGTCGTGTCTTAGGTACTGGAGATGATTTGGGTTGGTGAGACCATACGATTGATGGTCAATTATCAGACGATTAACCTAATTCACGATCCAAATATGGAATTACAACACTATATTCCTAGAATATTGTCAAAACAAAAAAGTTAAATAGGTAAGCCAAAAAAAAAGATATTGTATGACAAAATTGAAGTTTATTGATTTTACTGCTATTGCCAACAATCTATGTTATGTTGTACAATCTATGTATCTATCAATTATTTTTCTTGGTCCCTTAAAATTGGTGCACAATGGCCACTTCCAACGCACTTGAATTGAGATGTTATTTCATCATCTAAATCTCATACATTCTAAAAACCTGAGATGTGTTGGGTTAGCTAGTATTTAGCGATCTTATCATGCCAACATGGATCATTGCTAAGACAGCGCGCAACGGATCGGAGGACTAAATATGCCTTTGATGACAAATGGGAAATTCGCTAACTTGACGCACAAGTAAAAACCCAACTTTAGATTAAATATTCATCAAGAGAGTGACGATTTATCTGTGGTAAAATTAACTGTAATTTTGGGCACTTATCTATATAAACCAGTATCACTGTTAACTGTAACAAGAGCTGTGAGACAAGACAGAAAAACTGTATTATGTGTTGCTGTCAATCCCGTTTGATCGGCCTCTTCACGCTACACATAGTATCCAATTATAACAGGTTCTAACTACCTATAGAGGAGGTTTTGAACACTGGAGAGGTTTTGAACACTGAGCTTCACTTGGGAAAACAGGTAAAACCAAATTATACAAGAAGGAAAGCCTTTTTGTCTTTGCGTTTGATGCTTGAGAATCCCTAGGGTAAGCATCACTCATTACCATAATATCATTCAAAGTGTGGTGAAGGGAGGCCACTGAGGACCATCTGCGTCACCTGTCGAACGCTGCCCAAATCAGGGTTAGCAGGAAAATCACTGACGAACATCTGCCAAGGATCAGTGGGAGAAGAGAACTCCTTAAGATAGCTGTTCTCTGGCTGGAGAGATAGAGGAGAGAGTTTTCAATGGCCACGGCACCAGAGGGAGTGACACGATCCTTGAAGAGAGGTGCCATAATTCAACGCTTTGAACCAAAGGAGAGCAGCCCAACCCACATCAAAGAATGTTCCGTCTCCAGGAGCTCCATGCTTTCCAATTACTTTTCCATGCTTCCACCTTTTTGCTGGACACTATGGTCTTCTCTTCTGACCGACTATAGAGTTTATAAAAGAAAAAAAGGGTGAAATAAAGTCTTAGAGAATCTTTCTTTATCTTCTTCTTCTTTTTCTTTTCGACTTTTCCCTTTCAGGGGTCACCACAAGGAGTCATCTGCCTCTATTTAACTATATCCACTGCAACTTCTTCCAGTGGCATATCCAGAGGGCTGGCCCGTGCCACCCCTAAAATTGTATTGGCAAGAATTTACTTGGCCACCCCAATTTGTCTAGAATCGCCACTGTCTTCTTCCCTCACAACGACCAACTTCATGTCCTTTCTCACTACCTCCATAAATCTCCTCTTTGGTTCTCCTCTAGACCTCCTGCCTGGCAGCTCCAGGCTCAGCATCTTTCAACCAATATATATTCACTAACACTTCTCTGAACATGTCCGAACCACCTCAGTCAAAACAAGGTGGCCCAGTGGTGGAGTTGGTCGTCCTTTAACCGGAGGGTTGGTGGTTGATCCCCGTCAGGTCCATTCTGCCATCGTGGCCTTAAGCAAGCAACTTCCCCCGCATTGCCCTGTATGGATGAGTGTGACTGGTTGGTGGTGGACAGAAGGCTGTAGCTGCTAATGACAATGACAGCCATCTTCTGTCAGACTTCCAGATTTATTTGGCAGTTGTGGTCTGGAGGAGATCGACTTGTGATCAGAAGGTCACAGGTTCAATCCCCACATCCACCGAGTTGAAGGTGGTGTGAGTAATGATACACTTGTTCTCCATCTTAATGCAGAGCACAAATTCCGGGTATGGGTCACTCCATTTCTGGCCAACTGGTCAGTTTTTCTCTTTCACAAACATTCAGTCTTGCTATGACTAACCGTCATTCATCTCCTTTCTAGAGCGTACTTCCACCTCTCTAGATTTTCCTCCACCTGCTCACTGCTCTCACCACAGATCAGTGTTGTGTGTTAAACACTTTTTACATTTTTGCTTGCAGGGTCACCCTACAGTCAAGACAACTGCTTGTATAACTTCAACTATTGGCATAAACTGAGCGCTGTGGTTTTAAACACTTGAAAACATCGTACATTATGTTTCTTCAAGGTTTAGCACTCTCACTCTTTATCTTCTTTGTTTCTTCAGAGAACACCCTTTCCGCTTTCTTGCTGCTACTGCTATAACCACAAACCTGCTTACTTCACTCGCTTAACTGTGTTTATTTACCACAGTTTTTTTCTGAAGGTGGAAACGGAGGGTTCTTTTATTATGTCCTGTTGTCAACCCAAACAAAACAAAAAAAAACCTCTAAGTGCAAATGTGCAATGTGTCGTAGAAGATGTTGTGAGCACCTGTTCCACCCAGCAAACTTAAAAAGATAAATCTAAAGGATCAAAACACTGTGTGCCTCAATTAACCCGCACCACAATCTACGTGCTATTTTGAGTTTCAGAAAGTTTGCTGGACATCGGTTTGGGAATGTTTCCTCTCATTAGGAATGCAATTCATTCATTGACATATTACAAGATTTTCACAGGAGTAGCTGCCCAAGCTGGTAGCCGTTAAACAAACAACTCTTCATCTGTGTTTTTGAAATTTCAGCAGATTACTGACTGAATTATTCATGCATAAATTATGAAGCTGTCGTTTACGTGTGTTGCACTCAGATCACTCCTTTAAAAACATATGGATTGATAAAATAAATAAAACAAGAAGACAAGCTCTCTTTGTTAACATCTGGACATCACCGAAGTTGTGTATAATAAATAATCATACTTTACATAAATATACACTATAATCTGCACAAAAAAACTAAATAATGGGGATCAAGTGTTTAGGGTTTGCTTTACTCCAGACTTTTGGATTGATCCAATACCAATAAAATACAGGCCGATACCAATACCGGCATCAATTCTTTAAAAATATGTACATTTTTACAATGTTATGCTAATAGAATTTGTCGTGATGAATGCCGAATGTTTCAGTAATACACAGTATTCAGAAATCATTTATATGAAAATTAGAAGCAACAGTATTTGCAGTAGTTCTGAAAACAAAAAGTATTTAGCAATGTAGGATATTTTATTGCTGTATTATGAAATACAAGCTTTGATGTTGTGGATAGCTTTTCTACTGTCTTTAAATGTATATCCAATATTTTACAATATATGCTTTAATAAATGTCTGCACTCTTTTTCTGTCTTGCATTGTTCTTCAAGTACAAATCGCATTAAGTCAAAGCAAGTTTTTGGTTGCATAGTGCCGTTTAAACCTTACAGTTTAAACCTGTAAATTGTGTGCATTTTTATTTAATCTCTCATTTTTTTTTTTTTTTTTTTTATAGTTTAACCTTCTACACTCTAGTCTATATGACTGTTTTAAACTACAGAGATTGGACAATCAGTGTTCACCACTGGAGACCATTAATTGTGTTTCAGTTTCACTGTCTAAATACTGTTAAAGGTACGCTTCCATCAAAATTATGTTTTTATTTGTTTCTGTAACTTTGTGTGTTCTATGTATTAGTGCTACATATCAGATATCAGAATCAACTATCAATGTCAAAGCTAATCTCTCCGAAAATGCGTCACATCACAAATAAGAGAGTGTCCTAACTGTGAGCTGTGACTTGCTCGGTTGCTATTACTGTAGTTGCACTGGTTTTGCTGGTAAATCCATGCTCATAGCAATAATTTAGCTTGTCATAACATCCTGACTCTATCTGTCAGGAGATGCGCGTCAGTAGGTTATATGCTGGACTTCCTTAAATGAGGTGTTTTTAATTAGGGACAAACACTGAACGACTTTTGTGGTTTTTAATCACATTTCAAGATTTCCGGTGAGAAAAATGAAGACGATAAGTACTGAACACGTCCAATTGCTTTTAATTTTGCATTTAGGGGACCTTTAACATCAACTCAGTTCAGTTTGTTCTGGATGGTTGCTAGCTCTTTTTACCAGATGTTACATTGTCTTCAGGATTTAAAATTTTAAATGCAGCGCAAGCACAAGCACACACACGAAAAGCTTGCGACTTGTTGCATCAGAACAGATGCTAGTAAAACTGGTCATTTTTTTTAAGTCAACAGCAGTATTCACTGAAGACTTACTGCTCACAGATCTCTGAGGAATAAGCGAAATCACTGCATCCGCCAGGTTCACACTTGTCAACTTTCAAACTAATCGTTTGGACTGTGATAGTGAAACACTGCTCAGGTTTGGCTAAATCTGCTATTTATCATTTTGGGCTGTTTGGGAGACGAGAGTCAGGGAAGGTTTCCTCCCAGAGCAACACAGAGAGAACACCGTCCTAATGAGGGAAGCACTAACAGCAGTGATTTATAACCCTGTCCCCATGCCCCCAGTGTGTTACCTGGAAGAGGAAGGCCCGCGTGTCGTCATGGAAACCTCTGACCTGTTTCCACCCAGGAAACCTTTTGGACTGAAACTCCTGAAACACTGAGATCCGCAGTGCAGGGTCCACTCCTACTGCAAGCACCGCTGAGAGAGAAATGTTCAAAATTAAGAGTGTATTCAACATAATCTCATCATCATGAAGAGCTTTGGAGATATTAAAAAAATATTTTTAACAATCGGTGAGTCATTTGAGCCTCTTTAAGCATTAGAAAATAGCTCTCATTAAAAGATTTGATCATGGCTGGAAATGAGCTTGAGACACAACATTCAAAGGTGTGAATTTGTTCGGGTTTAAGCTGATTTTAGAGGGGGTTTTGTTTTTTTTTAAGTAGAGCTGGATTTCTTTATTTTCTGTACATGACCACTGAATAAACCATCAACACAGTGCAATGTTTAGAGTCCTGCCAGGAATGAAAAGATGAACATCATAATTAAGATTTGAAGACAAACAAGACCACAAACACTGGACATCAATGAAGCAAAAAGTCTTTAAAGATGTTGCATCATGTAAACTCGACTTGTCAGACATTTCTCGTATGTATTAGTGTTGTTCTTTCATCAAAAAGATGCTTCGAGTCATATTCAGATTGGTTCCTGCATGTTTGTGTAATCCAATTTTCTGTTTCTTGGCACTCAAAATGGCTCGATGGTCATAACACCGCCCATAAACCAATCAGATGAACCGCTAATGGAGCTCATCTCAATGAAGAACGTATGTGCTGATTGACACAGAAGTGTAACCATAGCATAATCACGCCGGATAAAACATTGAAAAAAAAGTGTATTTTTGGATATAGTTGAATATGTTTGTCAGAAATGGGTGGATTTTCTGTGTTCCAAAAAGCAAAACCCAGCAGGGGGTGTGGCAGAAACAGTGGGAGGAGCATGTGGAACATGTTTACAATAAATACTGCCTTTTGACGGTTATTATGGATGTCGTGATAGTCTAGAGGGGTCAAATATTTATTTTAAATGATTTATAATGAGGGCGTCACGGTGGCGCAGTGGGTAACACGGTCGTCTCACAGCAAGAAGGTCGCTGGTTCTAGGCTCGGCTGGGGCAGGTGGCATTTCTGTGTGGAGTTTGCATGTTCTCCCCGTGATTGCGTGGGTTTTTTCCGGGTGCTCCGGTTTCCCCACAAGAACAAAGACATGCGGTATAAGTGAATTGAGTAAGAACAATTGTCCATAGTGTTAAAGAGTGAATGTGTGTGTTAATGTTTCTTAGCGATGGGTTGCTGCTGGAAGAGCATCCGCTGCGTAAAACATATGCCAGAGAGTTGGCGGTTCATTCCGCTGTGGAGACCCCGAAAGGGAATAAAGCCGACATGAAGATGAATGAGTGATTTATAATGAGCTTGATATGGCACCTTTAATGGTGTGAAGAGTAAGCATGGAGCAGGTGCGGATGATTAATCTTTGAAGAGACCAGGGGCCTCATGCATAAAACTTTGCGTAGATGTAATCCTTAAAGTGTGCGTACGCACATAAGGCAGAATTTGCGTATGCACAAAAGTTTTCAGATTCATAAAAATGCTATTCCTTACCCCAATCTCCTCCCGAACTAACCATTTTTGGAGGTTAAGACTGCCCATTTGAATATGTATGTTTAATACCACCAATAATTCGGTTAACAAAAGCAAACTTCATTCTCAGATGGTGCCTTTATTGCAACATGAGAGCAGTCAACAGCACCGTTACATTGGGAAAACGGCGATTGCTCCAAATTGCATTTTGATGTTGGCCTGTTCAGCTTGCGTGTAAGGAAAATGGATGTATCGGGGTGCCATCCCCACTATGGCATCCCATACATATGGCATGACACGGCTCAGGGATGACTGCGACATACCCGATCGGTCTGCCAACTCTCGCTGGAAAGTACCAGTGGCCAAGTGGCCTAATGTGGTCAATACTTGCACAGGAACACACAGCGCATGGTTACTCCACGAGGGTCTTTCCAATACTGGCCGTAATTCAGAACACAATACACAGTGTTTTATACGCACATACCTTTTTATAGCCCATTCATTAAAACAAATTAGTAAATTTGAAGTATTTGCACCTGGTTAAGAATGCTAATAATGATAATTCAGGTTGATACAATTTGATTTATTGGGTGATGTAATAGGATAATTTAGAAGTTTTAAATAGCTATTGCTATTTGGGACAGTTGGTGTCACCAAAATACATACTCTTCTAAAAGAGTGCGTACGCACGGTCAAGAGCATCCATACGGTGCGCACTTATTTACGCCATGTTTTTTTTAATAAATCAGATTCAGATTCAGATTCAGATTCAGATTTTATTTGTCACATACATATACATACAGAGTACGACGTGCAGTGAAATGTATTGTACGACTGTCCAACCTGTAACCATTAGGAAATAGATAAAAAGATAAAAATAAAACATAAATTATAAGAAAACAAAGTAGATATGAATTTAAATAAGTACTAAATACAATATAATACAGATGAAATAAAGTACAATGGAATACAATATAATACAAATGAAAATGAAATAAAGTACAAAATGAAATAAGTACAAATGGAATAGAGATGTGACGTGCAAGAATGGCAAGTGATTTGTGTGTGACAGAAGGTCACTAAAGTGCAGTGTGGATGTTTTTAAAGTGACTTGCGCTGTTTCAAGTCCACGATTGTGCAAACTGTGCGGAGTGTGAGGTGAATGTGTGGAGTGAGAGAGGTGATGAGTGAAAGTTAGAAAGTCTGTCTTTATGTGCCCGGTGTGTCCCCATTTAGAGTCCGAATGGCATGCGGGAAGAAGCTCCTCCTCATTCTCTCTGTGTTTGCCTTCAAGGAGCGGAAACGCTTTCCTGAACGCAACAGTGAGAAGAGTCCAATGTTAGGATGGCTGGAGTCCTTCACAATCTTCCTGGCTCTGGCTCTGCACCGCTTGTTATAGATGTCTTGCAGGTCTGGGAGCTCGGTGTGGATGGTACGCTCAGCTGAATGTACCACCCTCTGTAGGGCTCGCCGGTCCTGCATGGTGCTGTTCCCGAACCAGGAAGTAAATCCCGATATGTGCGTGGAAAAATGCGTACGCATATTTCTATGCCCATTTTATGCGTACGCAACGTTTATACATTAGGCCCCAGGTGATCTTAGGAACTGTGCCAATATAACTAATCAAACCATTATATTTTTACTAACTTTTTTGCTTTCTCCATGATTCAGTTCTTTTGAACAAATCATATGATTCCCTGATTCACTCCACCTCTTAGAGGCTGTTTATTTTCTCACATTATCTAAAGGGGTCTTAAACTGGTAATAGTTTGTATTTTGTGTTGTTAATGAAGGTTCAATTATATGGGTATCACATTTTTAACACCATGTTTTATTTATTTTTTTTTTTCTTTAATGGGAAAGATTTAAGCAAGTGTAGTTTAAGCAAGTTACCATGTGTAAAACCTACCACTGCTCTCTGATTGGACAACAGTTTAACACTTTTGGTCAAAATATGGAATCTAGCCACAGGGGTTTCAAGCCAGTGACTTCTGTGCCGGTCCCAAGCCCGGATAAATAGAGAGGGTTGCGTCAGGAAGGGCATCCAGCGTAAAACATGCCAAAACCAAATATGCAAGTCATCAATTCAATTTCCATACCGGATCGGTCGAGGCCCAGGTTAACAACGACCATCACCGGTGCTGTTGACCTACAGGGTGCCGGTGGAAATTGGACTAATGTTGGTCAAAGAAGGAGAGGAGGGAGAAGGATTCGTAGGCAGAGAGAGAAGAGGAAAGGCAAGAGTATAGGTCTGAGAATAGGGACTCTCAACGTTGGTACAATGACCGGGAAAGGTAGAGAGCTGGCGGACATGATGGAGAGAAGGAAGGTAGATATTCTGTGTGTGCAGGAGACCAGGTGGAAGGGTAGCAAAGCGCGTAGTATTGGAGGGGGATACAAACTGTTTTACTATGGTGAGGATAGAAAGAGAAATGGGGTAGGAATGATCCTGAAGGAGGAGTTTGTGAGGAATGTTTTAGAGGTGAAAAGAGTGTCTGACAGGGTGATCAGTTTGAAGTTAGAGATTGAAGGGGTGTTGTTGAATGTAGTGAGTGGTTATGCTCCACAAGTAGGCTGTAAGCTGGAAGAAAAAGAAGAGATTCTGGAGTGAGTTAGATGAGGTGATGCAGAGTATTCCCAGAGGGGAGAGAGTAGTGGTGGGAGCATACTTCAACGGTCATGTGGGCGAGGGCAACAGAGGTGATGAGGAAGTGATGGGCAGGTGTGGTGTTAAGGAAAGGAACCCAGAAGGACAGATGGTGGTGGACTTTGCCAAGAGGATGGAAATGGCTGTAGTTAACACTTATTTCCAGAAGAGGGAGGAACATAGAGTTACCTACAAGAGTGGTGGTAGGAGTACGCAGGTGGACTACATCCTAAGTAGACGAGCCAATCTGAGAGAGATCACTGACTGCAAAGTAGTGGTAGGAGAGAGTGTAGCCAGACAGCATCGGATGGTGATGTGTAGGATGTTTCTGGTGGTCAGGAAGAAGAGGGGAGGAAAGATGGAAAAGAAGACCAAGTGGTGGAAGTTAAAAAAGGAAGCCGGTTGTGAGGAATTCAGACAGAAGCTGAGACAGGCTTTGGGTGGTCAGGAAGAGCTTCCAGAGGACTGGGAAACTACAGCAGAAGTGATCAGGGAGACAGGTAGGAAGGTGCTAGGTGTGTCAGCAGGAAGAAGGAAAGAAGATAAGGAAAAATGGTGGTGGAATGAGGAAGTACAGGACATCATCCAGAGGAAGAGGCTAGCTAAAAAAAAGTGGGACATCGAAAGGACTGAAGAAAGTAGACAGGACCTCCAGCACTTTTTGTCCTGCTGCTTCAATGGTCTTTGTGAGGTTACCTTTGGGCATAATTGGCTTTTTGCTCTCTTTAAGTAGCAAATGCTCATATTTTTCAAATAATTACATTGTTAAGAAGATATAAATATTGCACAGAGCAAAACTCACCGACTTATCACTCCACCATTTTACCGGAAGTCCCAAGCTACAAGCCTCGATTCGCTCTCCACTAGTCATATATTATGTACAATGATTTGGACTTGTGTTACAGATGTGCAGCTGTCCTGAAATGTCTGTCTCATTGGCTGCTATGGTGTATATTTATGTAGGCGGGAGTCTGGAATTTTTTTTTTTTGGAAAAAAGCACAAGTTCAAAAAGGTGACCCCAGCTGAAGGTTGTCCATGTGGCCGAGACAGACACAGCTAACCCTCAGATCGATTTCTAAAGATGCCCAAGGAAAATTAAGTGATGCTTGGTGGCAGGGTCAGAAAATTGTCCACCATTGCATCCACATTTGAAGATAAGAGATAAGTTTTTTACTAATGATGTGCAAGTCAGAGACTGGAAAAACCTGGCCTTTTGTCATCTTCATCCATTTAAAAACAAGGCACAATTCGTGTCAGGATTTTGTTATAAGCTGATCCTGAAAGCTTCAAATAATGAGCATGGCATGATGCAGTTCTTTTGTGACAACTGTGCTTGTCCTCTTGCTACAATGCTGTTTCATTAAGCATCACCATTAAACATTATTTTATTGTTTCATAAAGTTTCATTATGAATATTATTCTTTCTCCCAAATAATTCTAGATTATCCTTGTATATTAGTGACATCAAAGCTGTAAATACAGTTTAAAACGCTGCTACCTTTACACTGGATAACCATACATTTTTACAGTAATTAGATTATTGGGCTAGTGTGCATTTTTAATGAAAAAAAATCCCAAAACTGTCAAACCAATCTAATGTTCATTAATTCAGTCCAAAATAAAAACTGCCATTATATTTTCCAGATTATTTCCACAAATTAAAAAGAGTAACATAGTTTTTTTGTCAGTTTTTTTTCTGAAAGAAACATTAAATCAAGTTTATTAAATGAAATAAAAGAATGGTTTATGTATCTGTTTTATTTTACGTTTGTCCATGTTGCTTTTTTTTTCTCTCTACATTTACCATGTTGAGTTAAAGTGTAATTAAGTAAATAAATTAAAAAATAAACATTCTCATAACGACATATGAACATAAAGAAAATCTTGTTTAGATATTTCGAATATTGCATTAAATAGATGCAACATTTTGGTTTTATCTATTGTCCACTGCATTTTTGCCACAAATATTTTATGAAGAGATATGGATATAATAGTTCGTTGTGTCTACAATTTAATGCTTTTTAGGTATGTTTTGGTTTTCTTTTTTGTAAAGTGTTCATTTTAATTCTTAATTTTATGTGAACCATTATATTGATTAACTATTGATTTTAAAAAACACATTAAGGATTATTAAAATGATGTTAGTGTTAGATGCTGTGATTAAAGATAGAGACTCTTAAATAGAGTAGCAGGTTCTTAACCGAGTTCATACTGAGTAAAGTGTGCATGTCCTCTCAGCCTCACAAAAAGTCTACGAAAGCATTGAGTGGATTGGAAGAATTCTGAATGAAATCGTCCTCAATACTGAATTCTGAGCAAATTCCCCACAATTCTTGTTATACCTCAGTAAAATAACAATTTAAACATTTCTTCTAATAGAGCCAATAACTAATAGAGCCAATAAATAATGTGTTTGCTGTTTGAATCTTTTAATGATTGTATTTTGTAGAAATACAATTGTGAGGATTTTGAAGATAAGCATTAATTATGGAGTCAAAAATGCAGTTTATTTACCATTAATAGAATTGTGGAATTTAAAACATTGGTAATTGTTTTTTTTTAAATATATATATTTTTGGATAATAATTATAACTTAATAACACAGCATTCTATAATAGTGTGAATATAATCATATGCTGTATTTAGTTCATTTATAGTAAAAAATGTAAATGTACAAATGTTGAGGCACAGGTGCTTTTTTTCTTTTGAGAGGGTAAAGGACATAGTTTTCTTTCCACTCGTTTAATTCTAACGACTTTGAAAATCAGACATAAGTCAAATCAAATGAAACTGTATTTACAAAACTTGCTCAGGTAGCCAGAAATCAGAAAGCAGCTCTCTGCGAAGCATTATGAATGTTCTTTTGTGGGTTTCTTCTCGCAGTGCTTTGGCTGTGGAGCGTGTGTGGACCGTGGTGCATGCTGCGTGTCCTCGTGCCCCGCTCCGTGCAAGCTGGGAAACCTTTATAATGATTCTCTGAATGCATTCATTCACAGCTTATGAATTCTAATCAGTCGCATGTTTCTTTTGGAGTCCTTCTCAGCTCTTTTCTTCAAAAGCCAGGTGTAGATCAGAGCCACACGCACTCACCATTCACTCTTGTATGCACTCCTGTGAGCTATTCAAAGCCTCCATGACTGAAGAAGTCATTTCAGAACAAGCAAACTCCCTTCAGAAAGACCATCCTTCTGGACACAATACTTTTCACCTTCATGTATACTAGACAAACCCAAAATTGTTATGTCACCCACTTTTAATAGTATGTGCAAAAACACTTTACATACAATGCTATAATACCTAAACCCTTTATTAACGGTAAAGTTAATCTATGACTTGGATCTCAGCATGTTTACAGTCCTCCATGAGCTGAGGAGTCATGAGCATCTACACACACAGTTCACTGCTGTGCATGCTTCATATATAACACTAACACAATTTAAACATTTCACATGAGCATCTCTGCAGTAACAATTAATGTAGCACTTCATAAGAACAGAATACATGATCATTTCTGTGTGCTTTACCTGCTGCCGTGCAGAATAATCCCATGCAGAGCTGCAGTATTAATCCCATGGTGAGATATATATATGTAGAGAGAGAGAGAGAGAGAGCTGGTGTTATTCCATGATGCACGGGAGTGAAGTGAATGTAGACGGGAAGAGAGGAGACGGCTCAGGAGCATCCGTCTGCTGCAGCGAGAGAGAGAGAGAGAGAGAGAGAGAGAGTCTGGTGGAGGGAGGGGTGGAGACTGAGTGTGGGGGTGTGTTTGAGTGTGGTAGGGAGAGAGAGGATTTTGTCTTTTTTGAATACCGTTGTATTTGTAAATCGCATGATGAAATACAGGAACTATGAGTTTGTGGATGCTGGGGAGTCCATGTACTTTGGTTCATTTGATTTTTAATCTGAAATTAAAATTGAAAATGTATTACTTAAAAATGCAATGTATTGCTGAGTGTAATGAACAGTAAAATTGCCTGTAGTTCAGCTCTAAATGCACCCCAAAAAGAGAATTATTATTATTTTGAGTATTTTCTTGTATTTATTTAATTATTATAAGTATAGCAATCAAAATCTTGTGATGCCTTCAACTAAAATGGCATAAAAGTTGACTATTTTTCTTTTTGCCTTTGTGAGCCAAGTCTGTAAGTAGCTTGGGCAGACTTTTACCTTAAGTTTTGTGCACATTATTTATAACTTATTTAAACTGTAGCATCACGGCTGTGTGAGCTGGTGATAAAGGTGACAATGTACGGTGATCATGTGACATTTCTTGATCCAAAATTGTATTTATTAACTGAAATGTTTCTCACCATTCGACAACAAGTTACCCAAGGTTCTCTCGGTTGTTAAATGTTCATGAAGCAATGAAGAACGCTCTCGTACTGTAAATAAAGTAGAACTCTAATGTCAGCTCCACTCAGGTAAAATCAGCTGTTTGTGCGTCCGTCAGTCTGCGCTCCAGAAATAGTAAGAATTCCTAATGAATGTAACATTTTGGACAAATCTAATCTTATGTGTATTATTAGTATAGTAGTGATTGGGTCGAGAGTAATTTAGAGTGCTTCTCTATTGCGAGAGCGAACGGTGATCACTCATATTCTTGAGTTTAGGAACCTTTTAGAGTACCTTTTTCTTTTTGCATACTATGAAGGTTTACTGTTTGCATACAATTATTAGACATACTAAGGGAGTGAGAGAGAGAGAGAGCAAGAGAGGAGGGAGAGATGGAGAGAGAGAGAGAGAATAGAAGGGGATGAGATAGAGGGAGAGAAAGAGTGTGAGAAGAAGGGGAGAAAGAGAGAGAAGAGGGGGGAGAGTGAGGGAGTGAGAAAGACAAAGGGAGTTTAGAAAGAAAGATATAGGAAGTGAGAGAGAAACAAGAGAAAGGGAATGAGAAAGAACGAGAGAGTGAGAATGAGAGAAAAGTGAGTGAGAAAGAAAGAGAAAGCATGTGAGAGAGAGAGAGAAGAACAGAGAGAGAGAGAGAGCACATCTCAGAATTATAGCAACTTATATACTTATATATATATAACTATTACCGCAATAATTCCTCTAAAGTATAACCAGCGTCTCATTAGCGCGTGTTTCTCAGTTTGTCGGAAGCCAGTGGTGATTTAAAGCCACAGGTTTGCAGGTGATTTTCCATCCGTGTGTTTGTGACCCAGAAACGTCTCTGCCACACCAGCCCAGTTTAATCTTCCCATGAGAGCCCCAGTTCAGTCCTGGCGCTTATACATAATGGAGCGGCTGCTTTATCTTTATTAGAACACACTCCCAAAGCTAAGCAAACATAAAAACGAAGCCAGAATCTTGTTTATCAATGATGGCCTCAATCTGACACTCAATTAATCTAGTTTAAATGTTGTCCGTAAATCTTTAACATCTGTTAGTGAATCCAGTCTGTTTCAAATGTCTTCTATGGGGCTAGTATGTGGCTGCGTCACAATTATTTGGTCTTTTAGCAATGGCTAAGGCAGGGTTCTCAGGTTTTGGTCGCCTCTCAGAGTGAGATATCCCCAGAAAGGGCGGTACTGGGGTCATCTGGTTTGACAATCCCGTTGGATTTATTAGCTTTTTTTATCAGAGTATAGCTATGCTGGGAGTCTAATTACAACAAACTGTATTAGCTCAAAACGATATATAATATAATATATCAGTGACATAAATACTAAATTAAACTTCAGCTCAGCATTTAACACCATCATCCCTTCACTTTTAGGAAACAAAATCTCCCAGCTCTCCATCCCTTACTCCACCTGTGATTGGATCACAAGCTTCCTGACAGACAGACAACAGCTAGTGAGGATTGGGGAATTATCGTCATGCACCCGAACCACCAGCACTGGCGCCCCCCGCTCCTCTTCTCCCTCTACACCAATGACTGCACCTGACATTGCCTCCTCTGTGAAGTTCATAAATTTTGCACCATAAAGGATGGTGTGGAGTCTGCATACAGGCAGGTAGTGGAGCGGCTGGCTCTCTGGTGTGGCGAGAACAACCTGGAGCTTAACACCCTTAAAACAGTGGAGATGGTAGTGGACTTCAGGAGAAGCACCCCCGCACACCCTCCCCTTACCATCATGAACAGCACTTTCACAGACTCTGCTAATCCAGTTTTACTCTGCGGTCACCCAGTCTGTTCTCTGCTCCTCCATCATTGTCTGTTTTAGCTCCACCTCAAAAGCAGACGTCCGTAGACTTCAGAGGACTATTCATACGACTGAGAAGATCATCGGTGCTCTCCTACCTTCCCTCCAGGACCTGTACACCACCAGAGTGAGAAAGAGGGCAAACAAATCATTCTAGACCCCACTTACAACGGCCACCACCTTCTTGAGCTCTTGCCCCCTGACCGCCGATTCAGAGCCACTAACACCAGGACTGTACGGCACAAACAGAGCTTCTTTCCTCAAGTTATACATCTGCTGAACTTTTAACTCTTAGCTCCCCTTATTACATATAATAAGTCTTTTACAATATCTACCCCATTGCCTCATGTTAATTGTTATCTGTTAATTTGTGTTGCCCTTTACTTATTAAATTTTACTTATGTTGTTTGTATTGTTATGTTGTAAGGGAAAGGTCAGATATGGACACCCGTGAGATTGCCTGATGGACAGAGGATAGAGATTAGCATACTCTGTGCATGCACCTAGACTCTGGACAGAAGTTGAAGCAGAGGCCAATGAACTCTTGATTTAAGACTGCGTTGCGTCATAAAGAGTATGAAAGATGAAGAGTTTGCATTGAGACAAGGGATGATGCAGCGCTCGTCTCCGGCGCCAGAGATGCAGCGATGGAGGACGACCAGAACTTTTAACAAAGAAGAGACTTATGCTTTGAAAACCAACAACAAATTTTATTCTACATCGGTTGAGTACTATTTTACTTTTATTTTACGACTAAATGTGTAGGACTTAGAGCAGAGTCGACTTACTTTACCTGACCTGAGAATGATAAATAAAAAGGTTGATCGCATAAAGAATTAATTGACCATAAAATAACTTTTAGCAACTTTTTTTTTAATCTAGTGACGTACCCTGCCTTTTTTACTTACTTATACTGACTCTTGATGTCATTGTTTGGACTCTTTTCGCAGAGCAGTTGACAAGCGTGACTTTGTAATGGAGAAGTGGCCACCTGTGAAGCTCTGGTGAACTATATATATATATATATATATATATATATATATATATATATATATATATATATATATATATATATATATATATATATATATATATATATATATATATATATATATATATATATATAATATACACTGTATATATAATGTTGATATATGTGTATATATACACAGTTTTAATCACATTAGATTAGTGTGGAATGGTGTAGAGTTATTGTATTTGACAAATTTAAGTAACACAATAAAACTTTACCTTGTAATTAGTTACTTTTATAACGATGTAATTCAGTTACTATTTGCGAAATGTAACTAGTAACTGAAACAAATTACTTTTTTAAAGACCCGTGCTTAAAACTGATACTTTTGCAGAAATGAGCGGGGTGTACTGTTGGTGACATACGATATGTGGTGGGCCTCAAAATATTGACATACAAGTGACAATAAGTGGGCTCAGGGTGAAAAAGTTTGAGACCCCTGGTTGATGGTACTTTATTGTTGTAGTGTTTGCAAGGGCAGCAGTTTTTTATGGGAATTAAAATGTAAGCCAATTACATCTCTCACATTCATGTCTTTCTGAAGCTTAAGGTGAAACTGTCTGGAATACCAGTGTTATACTCTAACACTGAATACTACAGGTTAGCTGAAGCTATAGAAAGAGATGTCAAAAACTTTTCCTTTAATACTTATAAAAACTAGAAGTTTCTACGCTATTACTTTCACTTTGAGTTCAAACTGCCCCCCCACTGTTTCTTATACTGAGTAGTTTGGAAGTAAGTCGTTTGTAACAGACGCTTTTGTGAATCACTTTTTTATTTCTTGCTAGTCACAATGTTGTTCCCAGAAAGTCATTTTAAGTGCGGAATTTGATTCCAAACCTGTTTTGAGATCTCTCTCCATGCTCCATCTGTTATTACTGTTGTATCTGCTGGGACCGAGGCTCATGAAACACAATAAAACTGTCACACATGCATTTAATAGAGAGTCTGAGGGAAAATTAAATCATTCAAACGCTCTATGACACTTCTTCTAGAAAACACACAAACCACTCGAGAAATAACAGAGCTGATACAAGAAAGAAGAGAATAGACCAGATAAAAATCAATAAAATAAAAACTGAATCTTACACACTCAATCACACTTCAGATTTCACTCATGATCTATTCACAGTGTTTGGCCAGAGAAATAGCGCTGTTCGGTAAAGCACTCGAGGTTTACTGCTGTGTTTGGACAGAGAAACTGAAACACTGTTCAGTATAGTGCTGGAGGTTTGATGCTGTGTTTGGACAGAAAACTGAAACACTGTTCAGTATAGCACTGGAGGCTTGATGCTGTGTTTGGACAGAGAAACTGAAACACTGTTCAGTATAGAGCTGGAGGTTTGATGCTGTGTTTGGACAGAGAAACTGAAAAAACTTTCAGTATAGCACTGGAGGCTTGATGCTGTGTTTGGACAGAGAAACTGAAACACTGTTCAGTATAAA
>UELW01000952.1:0-114335 GCA_900490495.1 Danionella dracula | reverse complement strand
ACCTACAAGAGACTTTCCCCACTTTGAGAATCGGCCCATAAATCTGGCCCCTTCTCTGTTTGTGGCTTTTCTTTCAGTCCCGTTGGCATTAATCCGGCCTGCTATTCATGAGCAAGCTGCTGACCAGAATAGCCGGTCGATTCCTTCATGAAGCGTATGAAGGGCTGAATGACTCCTTTGACACCTCGAGACGGGACGCCTGCGGCGGAATGGAGGGAGCGACAGACAGGGGATTATGAGAAGAAGAAGAGGGGACTTCCTCTTCAGCGTTGGAGGGAATTTCTTGAGTGTGTATGGAGAAGCAGCTGGGTCAATATCATTACAAGGGTTATTGATGCATTTATATATTTATTTATATATATATATATATATATATATATATATATATATATATATATACACATCTGTTTGGTGGATGTGTGTGACTGGTGGAGTGTGTTTGGTGGATGTGTGACTGGTGGATGTGAGTGACTGGTGGGGTGTGTTTGGTGGATGTGTGTGACTGGTGGGGTGTGTTTGGTGGATGTGTGTGACTGGTGGATGAGTGTGACTGGTGGAGTGTGTTTGGTGGATGTGTGTGACTGGTGGGGTGTGTTTGGTGGATGTGTGTGACTGGTGGAGTGTGTTTGGTGGATGTGTGTGACTGGTGGGGTGTGTTTGGTGGATGTGTGTGACTGGTGGAGAGTGGTGGATGTGTGTGACTGGTGGGGTGTGTTTGGTGGATGTGTGTGACTGGTGGAGTGTGTTTGGTGGATTTGTGTTTTGATTTGCTTTGTATTGGCTGTCACTGGCAAACAGTCATATTTCACACCTTTGAAATGAACAACCAAGATGAAATTGATCAGATTCAGAGTAAAAGCTTGGTTTTCTGGAATCCGTTTCTCAACAAACTTACAAGCGTTTTTAGTATGTGCCCCTTATTAACAATGACTCCTAAAAAAAACATGGAAGCATTGACCGTCACTGGGTGGGATTGAACCACCAACCTTTCAGTTAACAGCCGAACGCGCTAACCGATTGCGCCACAGAGACTTTGATGCACACCATCAGAAAGACAAAAAGATTTCTGGTTGTAAACACGATTACAATTTAGAAAATATAGCAGCAGTGGTGTTACTCTCCATTTTTCCCACTACTGTTTTCCAACACTTTTATGAAATATTAGTTCCGCCCAACGTGGGGCTCGAACCCACGACGCTGAGATTAAGAGTCTCATGCTCTACCGACTGAGATAGCTGGGCCTTCTACTCTAGCTGTTCCCAATCAGTCGGTCACTACGAATTATGTCGGTGACAACTAAGGGAAGTTCCGCTAGGGGCGCACTACTCATTCCACACTTTTTCAATATGCCAATCAGCGAACGCGCTGATGGTCCCGCGTTCACGCCATCCCGCATAAACCGGACGTGAACGTGTCAATTATGCTGTTTTTACTCTGGAGCCCTACTTTTGACACGCTAGCGACTCGTGAAAGACACCACAAAAACAGTTGGATTATCTTGTGTGGATTTTGGAGATCTGGTGATTCAAATGGCAACCAGCGAGGTTTTTCGGCCGGCTGGAAGGTTGAAACCGCGTCAATGCCCAAGACTCCAGTTCTTTCACCGCCTTCCACCAACAAGTAAGACTCCTTTTTCATAGTAGAGCACTTGTTTTGCCAGTCGACTGTTTGTAGCGTGTTCCAAACATGTCGCGACCGTGCAAGTCTGTTGGAGGAGGTGGATCAATTGCATTGGCGGATAACCACAATCATTGCCTCGGTTGTCTTGGGCGTAGACATGCTGAGGCAGCGGTTGAGGAATCAGAATGTGTGGATTGCACACTTCTGTCCGGCAGTGCACTTAAGGAGAGGTTGGAATACTTTCAGTCCACCACCGGAGGCTTTATAGCTCGCGCCCGTACGGGTCAACGAGTGCATGTCTCCAGCGCCCAGTGGAGTCAAGCAGGGTCAGCCGCGCACGCCTCCCGCTCCCCCGGTGTGTCCGCTATCCGCCACAGTGAGTTAATGGATGATGAGCTGCTTGCATCTTCTGAGGACTCCTGTGTGCCTGATGATGCGATCTCCGCTGCTGAATCGGAGAGAGACGGCGCATCTCCCGAAGGAGACCGTACATCGCTCTCCCCCTCTGGGGTGACGGCAGATTGTGCTGCGGAGGAGATGGCTGAGTTGCTTACCCGGGCTGCTAGAGAAATTAGGTTGCAGGTGGCTCCGCCCCTGGCACCCAAGATCTCTAGGCTGTACGTGTGGTTTGTGGGGTCGCGCCGGGATGATACCCCGGCAGTCCCCTCCTATCCCGTTGAACCCGGAAGTGCATTGGGAACAGACCCAAACTTGGAAGGCACCTCTGAAAGCGAAGTTGGTCAGTCTCGCTCTCTCGCTCGCCTTGACGGTGCGGTAGCTAGGGGGTACTAATTGATTCCCCAGGTAGAGCAGGCGGTGCACTTATGCCCGGGTAAGCCTGCCACCTGGCGTGATAAGCCGAGGCCTTCATCCCGCCAGCTAAGCCTGTTGTTGGTCCTGACTTCGATGGCTTATTTTGCGGCAGGTCAAGCTACCGATGCCCTGCATGCCATGGCTGCCTTTCAGGTGTTCCAAGCCAAGGCTCTGAAAGAGATGCAGAAGGGGAGTTGTGGCCCAGGTCTTACAGAGGATCTGAGGGCGCTACAGATTTTACGCTCAAGGCGACAAATGTTTCAGCTAGCTTGCTCGGCTACACGATGTCTACATTAGTAGTCCACAGCCACCATCTTTGGTTGACCCAGGCTCCATTAGTGGAGTTTCAGGAAGCTTGGTGGGAGCTTCCCAATATTTCCCCTTGGCTCATACGCACTATCTGGCCTTGCTATCGACTGCAGTTTGCTGCCAAGCCGCCCAGGTTCAACGGGGTTCTAATGACCTCTGTCTTAGCCACAAAGGCCCCCGACCTGCACGAGGAGCTCGATTCCCTTCGACGCAAATGTGCAATCGAACCGGTCCCTCCTGCCGACAGAGAAAGAGGGTATTACAGCTCATACTTTCTAGTTTCCAAGCGCAAGGCGGGTTGCATCCAATCCTCAACCTGCGTCGTCTGAACGCTCATCTTCTGAGACTTCCGTTCAGGATGATATCCCTCAGACGCACGGTCCGTCCAGGGGATTGGTTCGCCACAATAGATCTGAAGGATGCGTATTTTCACGTGAGTATACTACCTCGGCACAGACCCCTTCTTCGGTTTGGCTTCAAAGGTCGAGTGTATCAGTACTGCGTCCTCCCCTTCGGCTTGTCTCTGTCCCCTCGCACCTTTCCAAAGGTGATCGAGCTGGCTTTAGTACCGTTAATACGGAAAGGGGTTCGAATCCTGGCTTACTTGGACGACTGGCTTATACTGGCCAAGACGCGGTCCCAGTTGATTTGCCACAGAGACAGGGTCTTATACCACCTCAGCCGTATGGGGCTTCAGTTCAACTCAGAAAAGAGCCGTCTAACCCCTGGCCAGAGCATATCTTTTCTGGGTTTGGCGCTAATCTCGTTGAACATGCGAGCATGACTCTCTCTAGAGCGCTCCCTGAGTCTGCTGAAGACAGCACGCACAGTCTTCACAAGATTAGTGGTCCCTCTGAAAAATTATGCATATGGCATATGGCTTCCCCATCAGCGGTTATTTCGCTCTGGTTATTACATATGAGACCACTCCGGCTTTGCCTCAAGTTCCGAGTTCCGATGTGAGCATGGCGTCCAGGGTGACTGAAGGTGAATGTGACACTTTGTTCCTCCATGCCGGTGTCCCCCTGGGAGGACCTGCCAGGCGCGTAGTAGTAACTACCGACGCTTCAAGGACTGGGTGCGGTGCTGTATGCCAAAAGCACAAAGTCTCAGGGTTTGGACCGAGAAACATGCTTCCTGGAGCATAAATCACCTAGAGCTATGTGCAGTGTTCTTAGCAGTGAAGCACTTCTGGAGAATGCTGCAGGGATGGACAACACGGCATCGGTGGCGTATATCAATCGACAAGGAGGGATGGGCTCACCCTGTTTGTCGGCTCTCGCCCACAGACTGCTCCTCTGGAGTCAGCATTGGGGTCTGTCCCTAGTTGCAGTCCATATCCCCGGCAGGTTGAATCAGACAGCGGATGCACTGTGTCGGTGGAAGCCCCGGTCGGGAGAATGGCGACTCCATCCCCTGGCAGTCCAGCAGATCTGGGAACGCTTTGGTATAGCGGAGTGGGCACAAGCACCCGCGTCCAGACCTCTGGAATCTCCACGTCTGGCACATCATGCCGCCGCAGACGACCCTCGGGTAATGCCACAGTCTGTGGTTCAAACTCTGTGTCTTGCCAGAACCTATTGGGCCTGTTATGTCGGCAAGTGGGGTCGGTTCGTCGACTGGAGTCACTCTCGCCAAGTAGACCCCAGTAGCTGCCCTGTTGAACTCGTACTAACATTCCTGCAAGAGGGTCTGGATCGGGGACTGTGTCCATCCACCCTGAAGGTTTACATCGCTGCGATTTCTGCCTATCACCTTCCGGTTCAAGGCAACACATTGGGACGACACGAGTTAACGGTCAGATTCCTCAGAGGGGCCATCTAGGCTGTCCTTACTTCCCTCCTGGGACCTTTCCATTGTCCTTCAAGACTTCAAGGTCCTCCATTCGAGCCGCTTGAATCGGTAGAGCTTAAATTTCTGTCTATTAAGACAGTGCTCCTGGTTGCATTAGCCTCGATCTAGAGGGTGAAGGATCTGCAGGCACTCTCTGTCGATGAGACCTGCTTAAATTTCGGACCTGGTGATACTCATGTTATTCTGCAGCCCAGGCTCAAGCTCTATCGCATACACAGCGTCAGATGTCCCTTGCCCCCTGCAGTTGAGAGCCTACTCTATCTATCTGGGCGTTGGCAAGGGGTACTCCGCTGGCAGAGATCTGCAAGGCTGCGGGTTGGTCGACACCCAACACCTTCGCCAGGTATTATAACCTGAGCGTTGAATCCGTCTCTTCAGCCACGCTAAGTGGTGGTAGCATTGTCTGAGATGTACGAAGGGGTGCCCAGCTTGGGTTGTGCCATTCTTAGTGATCCGTGCACTTTATTTGCCCCTGGAGATAACCTCCAGCTTTTTTGCTCCTCTCGACCCAACAGGCGTAGTAGAGTAAGCGGAGTATTCCTACGTTCTGTCCACGTGTGTGCCCTCTATGGGGGACTACCAGCTAAATCTTTTATGACCCCGGGCACGGGAGGGCCGAGCAGTTTTCCGAAAGGCTAACTCTCAAAAACTATTGCTCTAGCTAGCTCCGTCTATGCTATCTTCCCTCTGAAAGACCTTTCCCCAGTGGTTCAAGGTGTATTTCCGTAGGTCCCTTAATAAAACCTTGTGTGTATTAAACTGTCGGAAGTTCTAAGTCCAGCCTTCGAGGTGGCGAGTACGGCCTCCGCGCGTCTCCCTGCAGCTTGGAGATCGATGCTCCTTCCTCTGGTACGACTCGGTATGAGAGAGAATTGCCGATTGCCCATTAAAAATTAAGTCTATACCTAAGGCCAGGGCAGAGGAGGGCCCGTTTGGAGCCGGACTACTGATGTGCCCAGTTTGCCTGGCCCTCGGTCGATGCGGAAGGACCTAGGTTGTGGCGTTTTGCAGGGTGTTCCCATAGTCGTCACCAACATAAGTCGTAGTGACCGACTGATGGGGAACATAATGGTTACTTTTGTAAACCCCGTTCCCCGAATAGGGAACGGAGACTTATGTCCCACAGCCACAACCGTAAGATCGTGAGTAAGTCTGGTTACCTAGGGGGTGAGTACGGCTCCAGCGCCACAACAGGAAGAGTGACACGTTCACGTCCGGTTTATGTGGGACGGCATGATCACGTGACCATCAGCGCGTTTGCTGATTGACATTTTGAAACAGTGTGGAATGAGTAGTGCGCCCCTCGCGGAGCTTCCCATAGTCGTCACCGACATAAGTCTCCGATCCCTATTTGGAGAACAGGGGTTACAAAAGTAACCATTACATTTTATCTCAAGGATTACATTTACTGCATCTGAGTAGCTACAGCTGATGATCATAAAGATGTATTGCTTTTAAGAATGCCACACGTTTTTGACTGTTAAAATTTTAAATGCATTCTCAAAGCATTCTCAAATAACTCACTAGTGGTTTTATGTGAGCCATATTAACAGAAACACTTACAAAAAAGGGGAAAACTCTTCCCGGTCCCGGGTGGGCTCCAATCACCGACTTGTTGGTTATCAACTGAATGCGCCGACCGATTGCACCACAGAGACAGAGAAGCAGCAAATGGCAGGAGTTTGCTTACTTTTGAATCATAACACACTCATGTTAGAGTGGTTACAAAACATTGCTAAATCTGTATCAAGTCTCGTTAAATTCAATTTAATTCAGATACACAGACACAAACACACGCCAAAATTATGCAAGATTCTGTGCTTTCTAATGAATTTACCAAACAAAAATGTATTACCATGTTGTTGTTTTTAGTATTTTACAATTTTTTGGATGGGAAAAAATCTTTAATTCACCCTCAGACAGAACGGTATGGGTCATTAATGTACTGTCTGTACTGTCACCTAGTGGACATTATGCATTATTGTTTTTAAAAAAAGAACTTACCTTCGGCTGCTATTTTACAGACACGCTTATGACATTTTCAAGAACATACACATCTGTTTTGCTCAATTTTTAAGCCTCTATTAGGACGGGACAAGTTTTGCGTTTGAGATAGAAGTCTTCTATCATTGGATAACACCACGTAGTCAGAATGCATGAGCTCTGAAGGACCAATAGTGGCATAAAAAATATAAATGCCACATGATTTTTAATGTTACTTTTTATTATAACAATATTAATTATAATAATGTTATGTCAGTGACTGCTGAAATGAAAATGATATTACCTGAAATCAACATTCAGTGTTGAAGGCTAAACAGAAATTTTCATTCTAGCACGCCAGAGATTGCGTAGCAGGTTCACACAATGCGTTTTACACAAAAACACTTTGGAATGCGGTTCAATTTCTCAGAGGAGGGTTCAGTGTGCCAGAAAAACAGTAGAACTTTTACGTGAGGGAATAAAAACAGACATCGCAGATTCGGAAGGGATAAAAGACCCAAAGTACATCTGAGACAAAGAAATTTCTCTAATGACTCCCTGTGACACTAGTCCGGTCCGATATTTCATTTTAATATTGTTTTTGTGTTTCCAACTTTGCTTCCTTCTTCATTCTTGAGAACTTCCGCACTCACATTCTTACCTGAGAAGTAAAAAAGTATGTGACCTCGTGGAGAGCCCATCATTGCTGAGAGTACTTCCTGAGAAAGAAAGCGAGAGAAAATCAAACAAGTCAAAATAATAACAGATCCAAGCTTAAGCATGTCAGATTCTTTTCTTTGATATCTACTTTTCAGTTTGCTTTTTAAACACATTCTACGTAGCAATAAAGAAACACGTTAACAAATAACTTACATATATTTAGAGAATTTTTGTTGAGCCTATACATTTAATTTTAGTGACTGATGTTATTTTAAAACAAACCAGATTTAATTTGCATATGTTTTCAGTGTTAATTCGAATGCATTTCAATTTGGTTTCAAAGAGGTGCAAAGGATAAAATTGTTTAAACATTATGTTAGGCTTATCTACATTTTTGTGATGATACCTTAAAAGAAAACGTAAAATAACTCGTCCCTGGGTGGGCTCGAACCACCAACCTTTCGGTTAACAGCCGAACGCGCTAACCGATTGCGCCACAGAGACGACGGTACCGTTAATAGTGACGTCATCACCTTTTATAGAGTAACTATCCGGTTTTTGGAAATTTGGAGTGGAGTTGTACTGCATACGTGTTGTATAAAACATTACAGCTGCTTTTAAAGGTTTCATTTGGAGTGTTGAAACATCAGGAGCGAGAGAAAAAAAATTTAGCGCCCAACGTGGGGCTCGAACCCACGACCCTGAGATTAAGAGTCTCATGCTCTACCGACTGAGCTAGCCGGGCATGGATTCGCTGAGTAATTTGGCGACTATAACCATCCGCCAATCATCTCAGGCTGCTAGATTACGTTAAATCCATAATGAATAGTCGCCGACATTAGTCGATTATTATTATTGTTGTTGTTAATTACAACTTATTAATCGAGTACTGGTTACAGCGGAGGCGTCACGGTGGCGCAGTGGGTAGCACGGTCGTCTCACAGCAAGAAGGTCGCTGGTTCGAGTCTCGGCTGGGGCAGGTGGCATTTCTGTGTGGAGTTCTCATGTTCTCCTCGTGATCGCGTGGGTTTACTCCGGGTGCTCCGGTTTCCCCACAAGAACAAAGACATGCGGAATAAGTGAATTGAATAAGAACGATTGCCCATAGTGTGGATGAGTGTGTGAATGTTTCCCAGCGATGGGTTGCAGCTGGAAGGGCATCCGCTGCGTAAAACATATGCCAGAGAGTTGGTGGTTCATTCCGCTGTGGAGACCCCGAAAGGGAAGAAAGCCGACATGAAAATGAATGAATGGTCACAGTGTCGCGAGCTGTTTGTAGCAGCGGCGGTCTGCTTGGACTCTCGCGATAAAGAAAGTTGTCTCATTTGTTCAAAATAGCTCTAATAAACAAACACGACAATAGTTTCTTATAAATGACAAGAAACTATCATGTTATTTAAACAAGCAATCTATTACACTTTTGCTCAAAGTTGGCCATCAATGTTTTTTTTATTATTATTATAAGTATTATTATGAATAAACACCAACTTAAGACTGTTTTTACATTATTTATCTAAAAAGTATGTGTTTATCCTACTGTGAGTAGCTTTAGGAAAGTACAATTAAAACTCTCAAGACGTAAACACGACTAGGATATAACTTAAAAAGTGTCTTAACATCTTCCTAGCAGCAATTACAAACAAAACTCGTTTATAATACATTATCATGTAGTAGTCCACTTTGTGTTTTAATATGTAGTTTATGCTCCCGCGTGCTAGTGGTGCAGTCCACTTCAACTCACAAACGCATTCACACTGGATGCTTTTCTCAGTTTCAGATTATTAAAGTTATATCCAAACTAGAAAAAAAAACTAAAACTTTTGATATATTCGACATTGATTTTGTGTGAGTTCGGGTGCCTTTCTTTGCACTACTCCGGAAAATCTATAGAAGTCCAGAAAAATATTAATAAAAGAATAAAATGAAAGCTTTTAAAGCTATAATATGTAAATAATGTAAAATATCAGTAGGTAAAGTAGCTATCAGATAAAAAAAAATTATTAAGACTTTAAAGAAGACAAAATTAACTGTAGTCCTTAAAAAAGGAAATTTGATTCATTTGACAAAGTGGCTTAATTATCTCAAATGATTCAGATCAATCGATCCTAACAGTCGGTTCAGTTTGGACTTTAAAGAAGACATAATAAACTGTAGTTCTAAAAAACTACATTAAAATCAAATGGCCTCTTGGCAAAGTGAGAAAGGACACGTGATCAAACGAGCGAGTTAATTAGGTAAACAGACTCAAATCATTCAGAACAATCAATCAAAACTGTACAAAATGTAAAATAACATGTAAAAATGCAAACAATTGTCATTTTTGGCAGCTTTTTGGAATAAAGCACAATATCATTGAGGGTATATGAGCTACTCTTTTAGATGAACCGACTCAAATGATTCAGCTCTATCAACCCGAACAAACTAGCTCAACCAGGAAAACATAGATTGTAATCATGTAAAATGTGAACAAATGCACATTTTGGCAGTTTTTGGAATAAAGCATAATATCATTGACTCTGTATATAATCATTTCCAATGAGCAAGTCGTTTAGATGAACCGACTCAACTGAATCAGATCAATTAATACGAAAACACACACACAAAACAGAAAAAGATTAAAAAAAATACAAATGAAAATAAATGCAAATGTAAAATAAAAAATAAACAATAAACATTAAAAACAGAAAAATAATAAAAACTACAGTAGGACAACGGCACAAGATCAAACAAGCGAGTTGTTTAGCTGAACCACCTCAATTGAGTAAGATCCGAACAACCAGTTCAATCAAGACAAAATCAACTGTAATGATGTAAAAACATAAACAAATTTTCTCTTTTTTTCAACTTATTCAAACTTATTCAAAAATAAGTCTTAAAAAAAAGTTGTTATTCTGAACCGACTCAAATGACTCGATTCAGTGGTCACCAGCCCCGAACCGTAAACACGCGGTTGTAACAAAATCACGTGATGATGGCGGAAGTTGTGATCGCTGCAGCTGTTAGAAGAGTAGCAGACTCGCGTGCATTTCAGTCGAGGCTCCCCCAGAGTCCGTCAGCCCCCGGTTCCTGACCGAAACACCGAACGATTCCTGAATCCTGACCGAACCATCGCGCTCTCCGTGAGTATTTCTACAGCGGCTGGGTTTTAAGCATCGACGTTCCTTAAGTTTGTGCGCGCGTGGGTTTGTTAATGTGATGCAGTTTCATCCAAAACGCGCCTGAAGCGTGCATTTTAATGCTTCTGTGTCCTGTAGTAGCTTACTGTTGTCCTGAGTTCAGAGATGTTCTAAATGCTCGGTCCACTGAGCGAGAAACGCCAAATAATCTTCCTTGCATGTTATATAAGATCCAGATTAACAGAATATCGTGTGCATCAACTCCTCGTTAAATCATCCTCAGCTACTGCGAAACTTTAATGTGATAGCCTCAAAAGAACATCCGCTCAAGATTGTTAGTGTTTGTTTTCTTCAAACTTAAATCGTATTTATTACAAAAACACTAGAATCGATGGTTTGGAGAAACTAAAAATGAAATGCTCTCAGAGTGGTTTCGCCTCAGGACCCTGTGATTATTGAGGAATGCAGGCAAGCAAGCGCTGATGCTTCCTGATGTTATTTCGCTAAAACAAAGAGGAAGGTCGAGTATTGATCGGCTTCAGATAGAGAGAGATTTCATCACAAGACTCCAGCAGGTCGTCTATGGTGTCATTTTATAAAGGGCTTCCCATAAACGAGAGGCGCTGTGATATCTTTAGGTTCCTCCTGAGGTTATCGCTGTTCTTCAGCGCTGTGTTTGTGGGACACTGACCCAGATTCTCTCGAGCCCTGCTTTGATCATGATGGGTTCCTGACGATCCAGATAAATTGTGATTGCTGCTCAATTATTGGTTTATGTCACAATCTGTTTTTACTGTAGAACTGGAGGCAAACGCAGAAGAAAAAACACAGACTCTGTGCTTGGTCAGACAGTATTTTTAACTTACCAGCTGTTTTCACTTTGTCAGAGGAGACACTGCCTGAGCCTTGTCCGTGTTTCCTCTGGTCATAAATTGAGTGTGATTTGGGCTTCTTCTAGACAAAATGAGGAGACTACGAGGGAGTGAGGAGAAGGAAGGAGAGAGGAATTGATGAGCAATAGGGAAGGGTTAGGGAAGAGAGGAGGAGGAGGAGGAAATGAATGAGGGAGAGGGGTGAGGAGGATAGGAGGAAGTGAGGGAGGAGTGGGGAGGATAGGTGAGAGAGGGGGAAGTGAGTGAGGGAGATGGGTGGGGAGGATGGAGGAGAACTAGGTGGAGGAGGGGCTGATGAGAGAGGGAGGGGTGAGGAGTGAGGGAGGGAGAGGGGTGGGGAGGATAGAAGAGAAGGAGGAAGTGAGGGAGATGGGTGGGGAGGATAGAAGAGAAGGAGGAAGTGAGGGAGATGGGTGGGGAGGATAGAAGAGAAGGAGGAAGTGAGGGAGATGGGTGGGGAGGATGGAGGAGAACTAGGTGGAGGAGGGGCTGATGAGAGAGGGAGGGGTGAGGAGTGAATGAGGGAGAGGGGTGGGGAGGATAGGAGAGAAGGAGGAAGTGAGGGAGATGGGTGGGGAGGATAGAAGAGAAGGAGGAAGTGAGGGAGATGGGTGGGGAGGATAGAAGAGAAGGAGGAAGTGAGGGAGATGGGTGGGGAGGATGGAGGAGAACTAGGTGGAGGAGGGGCTGATGAGAGAGGGAGGGGTGAGGAGTGAGGGAGGGAGAGGGGTGGGGAGGATAGAAGAGAAGGAGGAAGTGAGGGAGATGGGTGGGGAGGATAGAAGAGAAGGAGGAAGTGAGGGAGATGGGTGGGGAGGATAGAGGAGAAATAGGTGGAGTAGGGGCTGATGAGAGAGGGAGGGGTGAGGAGTGAATGAGGGAGAGGGGTGGGGAGGATAGGATTTTGTGCTCCAGTCACATTATTAGAATCATGTTCGTCCTCTAACTGCTGCTTTTTGTGACGTTTTAGTAGCATTGCACATCATGCGGACACCGATGCCTATTTGATGTCATGTTCTGGTTTTGAGATGTATGAAATAATGTAAAGCACATACTTTTCAGACAAAGCGTTACGAACACAGTTTGATCCTTCTCTCTCTCAGGGTTTTTCTGAGGTCATGAGCTCCTAACAGAAATCTCTCCAGAGTTTGCTCCCGATCGCCGCAACAATGGCCACTGCTAAGAAAGGTATGTTTCTTTGTATCTAAACACTCCTACATGTCCTCCAGAAGCTCCTACATGTCCTCCAGAAGCTCCTGCATGTCCTCCAGAAGCTCCTGCATGTCCTCCAGAAGCTCCTGCATGTCCTCCAGAAGCTCCTGCATGTCCTCCAGAAGCACCTACATGTCCTCCAGAAGCTCCTGCATGTCCTCCAGAAGCTCCTGCATGTCCTCCAGAAGCTCCTGCATGTCCTCCAGAAGCTCCTACATGCCCTCCAGAAGCCTGCGCTCAGAGAAGGAACAGCAACTTCTGGTTCCGTCCCACAAAGGCAGAAGATCTCTCAGCAGAACCTTCTCTCTCACTGTCCCTGGCTGCTGAACAAACTGAACAAACTCCTGATGCAGTCAGGAGAGCAGCAGCACTAACAGCTCTCAAGAAGCACCTGAAAACTCTTCTCTTCAGGGAACACCTATTATATAAAAAAAAACTATCTTTTTTCCCTCCTCTGTCTTTATCTTCTTCCTCTATTTCCTCTCTGCTTTGGTTTATTGATCAGTTGATACAATTCTATTATGAGAAGCTGAGAGAGACTTTGACGGTGTAACAGATCTCATATTGTCTCTCCCCTAATGTAAGTCCCTTTGGACAAAAGCGTCCGCCAAATGCATAAATGTAAATTTGTTAAATTAGCCTCTTCCACACTGTCCTAACCAGAACGGAGTAGATATTTTCAGCTTGATTGAGATCTTGTGAATGAAAGCGTGCTTCAGCTCGGCAGAGCAGTTTTGAGAAGGTTGGCTGTGTTTTCCTGGAAATAATCTCTCTGCGCTGAGTTAAAAGAGCTTTTCTAAACACCCCGATCAGCTTATTTATTGCGCATGCTGGTGACCTGCTGTGTGCTCTTTGTGAGGAGCGAGACCTGGAAGATTTGCTGCAAAGCTGAAACAATAAGGAATTCTTGCTCGGCTGGAGGTGGCTCCACAGCTGCTGGGCACGTGCTCGGCCCGTTTCTGATCTTCTGCAGGTTCTTGTAGAGTCTTCAACCCAAAGCCATCGTGATTCTCTTATTGTTAACTTTATTGTCGCAAATATAAAATAAACATACTTTTAGTCTCAAAAACAATCCACTTGATTCATACAGCACTTTTTACAAACACCTTTTCACCAAAAACTATTAATAAACATATTTTACAACAATGCTTCATGGAGAATCAATCTAGTCTGGAGACCTGCGCATTTTATGTGCAACCCTGCTCCAGCATGCATACTTCTCTTGCTTCAGACAAGTCAGGATGACCATGGTTAGTGCGATCAGGTGTGTTTCATGATGGTTGAACCAAATATTTGTCTCCGACCTCCAGGATCTAATGATCCATCACGTAGGATGTGGATGAGCTTATCTAGTGCCACCTGAGGATTGCTGGCAAAATGATATGATGCATTTTTTTTTCTTCAAAATTTCACTACGAAACAAAAGCAAGTAAAATGTATTTTGATTAAAAACAGCGAAGCTGGCCAAAGTACTTTACAATAAAACAGGCTAAATAAATAGAATAGTTTACAGTAAAACTAAAAATGAAAACACAAGACAATAAAATCAAATAAAAAATTAAGACCAGAACGTGGAGAAATGTAAAACCAATACATATTAAAACCAAATGTAGGAAGCTTTAGACTTTTCCCTTTTGTATGATTATAATAACATAAACATGGTTAGTTTCATAATCGTTTCCGTCAATGTTTTGTAAGGAGAATCCTATCTTAATAACTACAAACTCTACATATGAAAATCATGTAATTCATCTTAATATTAAAACACATAACGCGTCGGTTTTTGGTGTGGAACGTAGCTGTAGAGGAGCGTTTGTGTGAGATCCTCAGTGGCGCTGTTTTAATTAGCACTTAGCGTGTATTAAAGTGACAGACGGCTTGCAAATGAATTCACCCACTCTTAAATCATTCCGGTTTATAAAGGATCCGGCCAGCGGAATTCTGCAGTCCATTATGCAGATTTTAAATGGAAAGTTTGCGAGAAACGCCGAACATGAGTGCGAGAAGAAATTATAAAATATTATAGGAAATCCGTCTTGAATTTTAACTGCTTAAACCTCTATGAATAACTTGAAATTTGTCGTGATGGAAATGTTCTGTGTGAAGCGTGTTTAATCGTTTGCGGAGGCGTTGAGACTGTGTTCAATGCTTGAGACGTTAAAAATATATGCACAAAGATTGAAAAAATTCCAATTCTAAATCATACGTGCGGTATTGACCTTCTGAACTGGAACCGGAAGTTTAAGCCTGTTTTACTGCCTGGGTTCTTTCAGAAAACCAGTTTAACTCTACAGTCTTGGTTAGCTTCGTAGGTCTAGTGTTCTCGTGGAATGAGCACCACTTTACATTTCATATAATACTTTTCTTTGTGAAGCTTTTACGACTCACTTGGAAACTTTATGCGTGAGAGTGTTGTTTTAAGCATTCTAAATCAATGTAACTTTGTATTCATCAATTAAATATAGTTTCTGAACTTCTAATGACTTTTATTCTGAAGTGCTTGAATTGCAGGCACAACCCATTTGATAAAGCGTTTATTTCGCTAAAGGAATGCAACGCTCTTGACTGAAGATCTTTTAAGGTGTTCGAGTGTTGGTCGGCAAGCTTTATTTGAATAATTGTAACCCTGAAAGCTTCATGCCGAGCGTTTCTATTCATCTGTCTGTGAAAAGAATGCTTAATTGGCTCAGTTTTTGTCCTTCCTACAGCGTCGTGTAAAACAGTGGGTGTTCGATTCACTGAGGAACCTGCTGAGAATGTTCCTCACTCACACGTGCACTTTGATGAGAAGCTGCATGACTCGGTAGTCATGGTCGTACCAGAGTCCAACGGCGACTTCATGATTAAGGTGCAATTACATTGTGATTATCTAACATTGTTCTCTAGCTTTATGCTTATTCTGCATGTTAGTTTAGCCTCATTATTTTAGGACAAAGCTTTACGTTTTGCAAACAACAAAGCTTGTCCAGTGGACCACAAAAACAGACCAATTTTAATTCGGTAGCTAATCAAATCTGTGTAAAGCTTGTCAAATTGAAAACGTATTGCAGCAAGCAAATTGAAGCAAGTCCGGTGGCCCATCGAAAACGGAACGAAGCAAGTCCGGTGGCCCATCGAAAACGGAACGAAGCAAGTCCGGTGGCCCATCGAAAACGGAACGAAGCAAGTCCGGTGGTCCATCGAAAACGGAACGAAGCAAGTCCGGTGGCCCATCGAAAACGGAACGAAGCAAGTCCACTGGCCCATCGAAAACGGAACGAAGCAAGTCCGGTGGCCCATCGAAAACGGAACGAAGCAAGTCCGGTGGCCCGTCGAAAACGGAACGAAGCAAGTCCGGTGGTCCATCGAAAACGGAACGAAGCAAGTCCGGTGGCCCATCGAAAACGGAACGAAGCAAGTCCGGTGGCCCGTCGAAAACGGAACGAAGCAAGTCCACTGGCCCATCGAAAACGGAACGAAGCAAGTCCGGTGGCCCATCGAAAACGGAACGAAGCAAGTCCGGTGGCCCATCGAAAACGGAACGAAGCAAGTCCGGTGGTCCATCGAAAACGGAACGAAGCAAGTCCAGTGGTCCATCGAAAACGGAACGAAGCAAGTCCAGTGGTCCATCGAAAACGGAACGAAGCAAGTCCAGTGGCCCATCGAAAACGTAACGAAGCAAGTCCAGTGGCCCATCGAAAACGGAACGAAGCAAGTCCAGTGGCCCATCGAAAACGGAACGAAGCAAGTCCAGTGGCCCATCGAAAACGGAACGAAGCAAGTCCAGTGGCCCATCGAAAACGGAACGAAGCAAGACCGGTGGCCCATCGAAAACGGAACGAAGCAAGTCCGGTGGCCCATCGAAAACGGAACGAAGCAAGTCCGGTGGCCCATCGAAAACGGAACGAAGCAAGTCCGGTGGTCCATCGAAAACGGAACGAAGCAAGTCCACTGGCCCATCGAAAACGGAACGAAGCAAGTCCACTGGCCCATCGAAAACGGAACGAAGCAAGTCCGGTGGCCCATCGAAAACGGAACGAAGCAAGTCCGGTGGCCCATCGAAAACGGAACGAAGCAAGTCCAGTGGTCCATCGAAAACAGAACGAAGCAAGTCCAGTGGTCCATCGAAAACGGAACGAAGCAAGTCCAGTGGCCCATCGAAAACGGAACGAAGCAAGTCCAGTGGCCCATCGAAAACGGAACGAAGCAAGTCCAGTGGCCCATCGAAAACGGAACGAAGCAAGTCCAGTGGCCCATCGAAAACGGAACGAAGCAAGTCCGGTGGCCCATCGAAAACGGAACGAAGCAAGTCCGGTGGCCCATCGAAAACGGAACGAAGCAAGTCCGGTGGCCCATCGAAAACGGAACGAAGCAAGTCCGGTGGTCCATCGAAAACGGAACGAAGCAAGTCCACTGGCCCATCGAAAACGGAACGAAGCAAGTCCGGTGGCCCATCGAAAACGGAACGAAGCAAGTCCGGTGGCCCATCGAAAACGGAACGAAGCAAGTCCGGTGGCCCATCGAAAACGGAACGAAGCAAGTCCGGTGGCCCATCGAAAACGGAACGAAGCAAGTCCGGTGGCCCATCGAAAACGGAACGAAGCAAGTCCAGTGGCCCATCGAAAACGGAACAAAGCTACTGCGGTGGACCATCGAAAATGGAACAAAGCTAGTCCAAAGGGCCATCACAAACGAAAGGGAGCTTGTCTAAAGGCCCATCAAAAATGGATCGAAGCTAGTCCAAGGGCCCATCAAAAATGGAAGAAAGCATGTCTAAAGGCCCATCAAAAACAAAACTAGTTTCAATGTTTTTGTACCATACAAATTAAATTTAAAACCAAATTTCTATATATATATATATATATATATATATATATATACGTTTTTAATCTTCGCTATAACCTCCTCAGGTGGGTTTCCTAAAGACCCAGCACCGATATGAGATCATCTTCACCCTACCTGAGATCCCCAAGCTGGGGAAAGAGATGTGTCCTGCACCCATTCCCAATCCCCACCTTCGGATCAACAGTTTAACTCCAGCATCTGATGGTAAGTTCTGTCACACCAGAGCAATTATTTTGGGTTTTATTGGATGTAGATTTTTAGGCTCACACAGGAACACTCACCTCTAGGTTAAAGTGTTCTAACTTTCCTACTTTTAAATTACCTTTTGGTCTTTTTTTTGCCTTTTACTTATTATGTGTTTGCTAGACTTTTCACACCTGTTCCATTACAAGAGAAGGAAACACAAACCCATGTCTTAATAGCACACAATCCAAGACCCTAAACCTAGTCACGAATGTTCTAAAAGGTTTTTAAGGGGCCTACAGTAGTAAGTACTCTTGCAGTGAAAGTAGATCTAAAGAGACTACCATCAGAAGAGGTTCTCTGTATGGAAAAGCTTGAGTTTATTTGTTCAGATCACATTGTTTCAGTGAAGGGGCTTCAGGAAGAGCTGGTTTCAGAAGGTGGATTCTTCCTTTATCTGCATTGAAATGTGGTTCTCCTCCGTGTGCACAAATCAGTTCAGTAGTGCTCTTCCAAGCCTCGTTGACTCTTTTGAGACCTGTTGAGCTGCTCTGCATTAAACATTCCTTCCCACTTGTATGATCAATCAATGTAATAAGTGCAGATAAACAGCAAAATAACAAGCTTCCATCAATGAATCCCTCTGTAGCTTGTTGAAATTGTTGAAGCTGAAGCTGAAGGTTAAGTGAGACGTTCCTCAATGGTGGATCTTTGAAAACATGACTATTCTTGACTGTGGGGGTATTAAGAAACAATGTGTGAGAATGTGAATGGTGCTTGTGAAGTGACAGCTCGAGTGTGATCTCTTCATCGTGATTATTTGTTTGCATGGTGATGAGAGAGGATAAATATAGAGATGAGACTACAGAAGCATCCATTAATGGATTCATGCCTCCTTGAAAGTTTCCCTTGTGGTATGATCAACATGAACGGGGTACTGTTGGCATATTAAATGATTAATCCTCACACTGGGCCATCTCGTTTTCCCCCCAAAGTGGCCACAAGAGAAAGATTGATGAGAATGAACCTACAAAGAACAGCTGGGATCTATTTTAGGTTTAAAGCAGTGGCTAAACCTCTGAAAGCAGAGGTTAAACTAAATTCTGAAGGCGCTGCTAGTTTTGGAATCAGGAGAGACTCCGGTAGCTTCAAACAAGCAAAGAAGAGCTTTATTCGTGCAATCCTGTGTTCTGAATGAAGACTAGTGAAATTGTGCATGGCTGCAGCCCTTCAGAAATTGATCGAGACCCCTGTCTGAAAGGAATTTTGTGTGTCTTATCGCATCAACTATTGGATATCTCTTTATTGTTTGCTATATTGTGTGAAAGAAAGGTTAATGTTGTAGTTGAAGAACTTTACTCAGATGAACGAACGGAAACGTGAGAATGTTGTCTTTGCCATTAAGAAATTTTCTCTTGAAGCTTTTGTTTAAGACATTGTTTTTATCAGAAATCCATTTCTATATCAGTGCAATGAGATCATCTTTCTCCCTTCTGTTCTCTCTTACTGTAATAAGGTACAACCATTTTTAAATAAATGTGGCTGAGTGAGAGATTCATCATTCTGTTCTTTCTTCTTGTCTTCCTTACTGTCTGCTTTCTTATATTCCTTTCTGCCTTCTTGACTTCTTTCTTTCTCCATTACTGTCTCTTTCCTTCCTGCCTTCCCATCTACCTTCCAGTCTTCTTGACTTATTTCTCTCCTTGCGCTCTTTTTTTTACCTGTCTACATCCCTGCCTTCATTTTGGCCTTACTTTCTGGTCTTCTTGATTTTCTCTCTCCCTTCTTGCCCTTCCTTTTTGCTGCCCGTCTTCTTGCCTGCCCTTCTACCTTCCTGTCTTCTTGATTTCTGTCTCCCCTCTAGCCCTCCTTCCTCCCTGCCTTCTTGCCTGTCTACCTTTCTTCTGTCTCCTTCTAACCCTTTTCTATTCTCATCTTCTTGATTTCTTTCTCCCGCTTGCCTTCCTTCCTTCTTGTCTGCCTTTCTTTCTGACTTCTTTTCAATTTTCTCCTTGCCTACTTGGCTACCCATCGGCTTCTCTCTCCCTTCTTGCCTCCTTCCTTTTTGCTGCCCGTCTTCTTGCCAGCCCTTGTACCTTCCTGTCTTCTTGATTTCTGTCTGCCCTCCTTTCCTCCCTGCCTTCTTGCCTACCTGTCTACCTTTCTTTTGTCTCCTTCTAACCCTTTTTATTCTCATCTTCTTGATTTCTTTCTCCCGCTTGCCTTCCTTCCTTCTTGTCTCCCTTTCTTTCTGACTTCATTTCAATTTTCTCCTTGGCTACCCATCGGCTTCTGTCTCCCTTCTTGCGCTCCTTCTCTTTTTGTAGCCTGTCTTCTTGATTTCTGCTTCCCATTTGCCTTCCTTCCTGATTTCTTCCTTCTTGATTTAGGTCTCCAGTATTTTCCTCCTTCCCTCTTTTTTCCCTGTCTATCTACATCCCCCTTTCTTTCCCTCTTTCCTGCCTGTCTTCCTCCCTGCCTGATCATCTTCCTTCTTGAATTCTGTCTATTTTTGTCTTCATTCTTACTTATTGTCTTCTTTATTTCTATCTTCTGTTTGCCTTCCTTCCTACCTGCCATCCTTTCTTGCCTTCCCTCTGTACCTTCCTCTCCACTCTCCAATCAACCAACCCCGTTTTTCTCATAACGCTAAATAGAACATTACCAATAACTACAAGAAACAAACTAAACTATTGCGTTGCAGATGATCCTGAAAGCCTCACGTTTGTTCTCGAGAGAATCTGTGAGGATGATCGTCGTGTTCTGTGTTTGCAGGGGGCCTGCGGGTGGCGTGTGAGTACCTGGCCCTTCAGGAGGGAGTGATGTGTGAGGAGCTGCAGATCGTCAGCGAGAGCAGAGATGACGTGTTTGTGAGGGTCAAGGTTCACGCTCGTGTCATGGGTAAGGGCAGAATGAGTCCCATAGAGGCGCTTCCCATGAAATATTATGCTGCCCTCTGCTGGTGTCCATTTAAAACACATCCAAAGTCCAAAAGTGGTGCTCAAACATGAGTTATGACTAAATTACATGTCGTTTTTTTTCCACCAACAAACAAATTTGTGAAGCGTATATATGCTCACACTTGTGGTTCTTTTCAGGATGCTTTTGTGTAAGTTTTAGTCTGAACAAGACTACTAGAAAATGGTTAAACATATTTTAGCTGTCTAGCATGGAAAAACAAACTACTTTCTTTCTCGTGACGATTGGTAATTCTTGTTTTTCTTGTTTGTTTTATTTCAATTGAAAACGGACAAATTACGGACAGTTGTTAGACCATTTTTTTCCTCGTACATTTGAAGTCCTTGTGATGCAAGTTCTTAATGTAGATACTGAAATCTTCTGCTTCATATTAAGAAGAATTATAAATCTGGTGATTACTTGAGGCAACATCCTCTGTCCGAGATCAAAGTATTTGATCCTTTTGGTTGCAGCAACCACATCTACTTCATCCAGTCAGCAACTAAACCAACAAGCAGTCTTAAAATATCAGCGATGACACAGATAGCTGAAAATAGACATTTTTATGCAGCTGTAAAGCTTACAGAAACGCTGTAATTGGCGATGAGGAAAATAGATTACTATAAAATATCAGAAGCTGTATTTCCCATCATAAAGTGCTCAAATCCAGCCAGAGCTGTTTCTTAAAGTCAAATATTCTGATGATCATGATGGTAGAGATTGTATTTAGTTTAAAAAGGTCCTATTATGTTTGTTTGTTTATTTGTTTTTTTATTCCCTCCTGCTGGCGGTTCAAAACTGAAAGCTTTTTGAGTCAACTCTGTATCAAAATATGGCCTTCAATGACAAAAAAAAAAAAAGTTGCTGAATCGAGTCCTAGTTGAAGGGTAATCTTTTTAGCTCGTTGGGATGATCTCTGGAGAAGTTTTTTTTTTACAGCGCCGCATCATCACATCCGGCACTTCCTTTTAAAACAGGAAGTTCAAAAATAGTCCAAAAAGCATTAAATTAACCCCTGTATAGACAGAGACTATTGTGTGTATATATGTTAATTTCTCAAAAAAGGTTTTGGTGTGTCGAGGCACTTTAAATAAAAGCTGCTTTTGACTTTAGCTTCAGTGTAAATCCTCGGAAACTTTACACACTTTGAAAATGATGAGGTCTGAGAGTGGTGCCATCTGAGAAGCCACTTCCTGACTGTACACGTCCTCTTCCGAACAACTTTTTTACCTCTGCACTTCAAATCTTAGTTTTAATCTATGTTTTTAATTTCAGTTTTTAAACAGTTTGATTTTTTATGACTTTTTTTAACTGTACTTTCTTTTTATTCTTTATTTCCAATGTAAAGCACTTTGAATTAGGAAAATTTTGTACGAAATGTGCTATACAAATAAACTTGCCTTGCCTTCCTCCGTCAGACCGCCAGCACGGGACTCCGATGCTCCTGGAGGGGGTGCGCTGCATCGGGGCGGAGCTGGAGTACGACTCTGAGCAAAGCGACTGGCAGGGGTTCGACTGAAGCGCTCTCAATCCAGCGCTGTGATCCTGCCAGATACGGGAGCGAAACCAGCACCTCTTACTCCACTGTTCCGTTTCGCTCAACCCGAGGCTCGCGCTCGAGGTAAACGAAGAATTACAATCCAAATACGATAACGTTCCAGCCCTGCGCATCACTGGAAAATACACACACTGGGTTACGAGACGCCTGGCGGGAGGCGACGCCGAGGCCAGACACAACATTGAGAAGATTCATGAATGTTTAACCGGCTTTCATTGTGCTGTTACTGTTTTGTTCTCGTGTTTTTTCACGACTGAATATTGAGAGTTTCACGCTCCCGAGTCCAACTGGAGTTCCTAACCATGATTTGATGCGAGTCTTAACATTTTAAACATGATGTTTTTTTCTGTTTTAGTAGCTTTTGTTTCCTTTCCTTTGCCACACAGCTTGATAATAAGGAACCTTTACTGAATTTTCAGTGTTTGGCTGGAAGTACCTTTTTAATTAAAACCTTCTCCCTCTTTTGAAACTAAATCTTGTGTAACTTTCACACAGTAGACGACAACATAAAGGAAAATGAAGCTTTTAAATTCTTTAAAGTATGTTTTTGAAGCAGCCAGGAGTGACTTTTCCATTGGAACTGTATACTGATCTTTAAATATTTTGTACAATTGTTTATTTTCTAATGAATATTGGATGCAAGCTTAGGGTGAGAAGCTCTGTTTTGGGGTTAAGCAATTACCTTTTAAAATTAAAAACAACTTCCACAAATATAATCTATTGGACACAGACATTTTGAGAAACAATACGTTTGGAAGAGTTTCCAAAACGCCTTTATAAGACATTTTTAAGGTGAGATGTTTTCTAACATTTTAGAACTATTTTATACACCTTTTCCTAGTTTTCAGTTGTTTTTCATCCTATATTCTTATTTTTCTTAATGGCTTAAACTACACATGGCTCATTTTGATCAGTTGATCACATTTTGTCTATTTTTGCGCCTTTTATAACTAAGGGTCTGGACACCATGGTGGAAATTAAACTTGAGGACTTAAACTTTGATAATATTAAATGCAATACTTTTAATTTGATTATAACTAATGATACAATTTTTATTTGACAGCAAAAAATAAAGTGCATGAGCATTGCTAGACCAACCCAGTGAGTCTCTTTCCTAAGTATAAGTTTTGCATACTTTAGTAGCTAATTCTTAAGATTGTGTGCGAGTGCGTACTCAAGAAAAACAGATAAGAACAAGCAAAGGCAAACCTTACCGGAATCTTCTTAATTAAATAATTCTTAAATAAGCTCTCCCTCCAAACCAACTCTGCACTCCGAAGACATTTTAAAGACTACAGTGACTGTGAAAGGGTGGTGGAGGTTTAAGGGGTACCATTAGGTGGCGCTTGTGTCCACAACATCAACCCTTCCCTTTACAACGTTCTCAAAAGAGAGAAGAATTTGATTCTGTTCCGCTATTCTTCTCTAATGTTCCTGACTGAGAGCATTGCTATTGGTGCAGCCTCATTGTGTATTTTTATTTTATTAGAGCCCAAGTGCCTGAGATTGTTCTCAATCTTTGTTTAATCGACTGAATCTATGAATAAAATACAGAATGTTTGTCTCAATCAAGAATGTAGGATGGTGAATGTCTTTTTAATGAGAAAGCTTTTGTGATCAGTTGTGTGTATTTTTAACTAGAATTTCACTTGTGTTAGGATAACCACCTTTATTTTAGGATCTGTATTTTATGTTTATTTTTTGCTTTAATCTCAAAACAATCATCTCTGTTTTTAATGATTTAATGCTCATGTCTTTGCAACAAAAAAAATCTTGTTTGTTGATTTGGGAATGTCACTTGTTTTTGATTATCTTTAAATAAAACTTTGTTGACCTGAACTTTTTAGTTTCATGTGATTTTTTATACTACTGAATATCTCCATATTATAAAACTGTACAATTAAAAAAAATATTTTTTTCAAATTGTGATACAGAAAAATATTTTTTTCTTGTATAGCTTGATGGCTGTCCTGTGAGTTAACAATTTTTTTCAACTATAAGAATAAGTATAATTTAACTTTTCCTGTTATGTGTAGTGCATAAAATCCACCATAGAGCCACGTGTGCGCTTGATGAGGAGTTTGAAATTAATTTATTCAAAAATGAATACCTTAAGCAGATGAATCACTACTAAGTTCACAGAATTTTATTTGTTTTTTTTATACACATTGGCAATTCAAAGTGCTTTACAGAAAAGTAAAAGCAGATCGGACATCAACAGAAAAATAAAAGATATTAAAAACAGAAATTCATAAACGTCAAATGATGACGTCATCGAAACGTGTTTTGCAACGAAAAGAAATGAAGGAATAATTTTTTTTTACAATCAATATTATTTTTATTGTTACGTTACTTACCAAGAAAATGTAGAACCGTGAATATTCGCGTGAAAATCGCGTCTCGATAACTCGAGTAAATAATTGGTCCCATAATCGATAATCTAACTACTATTAGGTAATATACAAAACACAAATATTGCGGGCTGTTTCACGCTAAAGTTAGACTTTCGTTTTAGAGAAGCATTTCAGTCAGTCAAATACGTTAGTTTGGTAGATTGAATTTTATTTATTTAGGCCTATTTATTCGCATGCAAGTCGTTAGCGTCCTTAACAGACTATCAGAGAACTCCTTCTATAAAGCAAAATGTACGTAATTTTTTGTCTGTTTGCATATAACTAAATTCACTTTTTTGGAAATAAACTGTAAACTTCAACTTATTTGTAATACATTTCCGATCAAATGCACTCATTTCAAGATAGCCTGTTCTGCCTTTAAGCCCGTTCGACTCTTTTCATTTATTAAAATGCGTGCATGTTTTTGTGGCCGATTACGGAAGAAAAAAAGTCCTGTGTCGCTATTTCACTCAAAATACTCGCGATTATTCGTGTAAAACACGTGACGTTTACGGGACACTTCGCATGTATGAAGGATGGAACAATTTTCGGGCGGGAATTTTCGCGGCTCCGCGACAGCACGGACCATTTGGAGGGAAAACATAAACGTCAAATTTAGTACTGTCTTTTTAAATCTACCTTCTACTTTATTCGATTATTTAATTGTTGACTTCCCTTTTTGGTTTGCTGCAGAACTAACGGAAGTATACGCAATCTAATTAAAATCGAGAGCGCGAGAGTTCCCTGTAACATTTGGTTTTCTGTAAAACCCATTTTTGGGAACGTCCTCAAAACGTTTCGGACCGTCCGGCTTCCACCGGAGTTAGCCGTCCTCTCGACGTCGACGTCGTGACCGTGTCTGCGGGGTAATTAAACGGCCGCAGTCCGAGCACGCGGGAGGCCAAAGTCGCGAACGATTCTGTCTCGAAAACTGCACCAATTTCTCCCGCCACCAACCGCTTCGTCGCAGACGTCGTCGCGATATTTCTGCACCGCTGCATCCATTAATAACGTTTGTAAGATCAACATCTAATTTGTGTACATCCGCTGAGCGACAAATCTATTTTCACTCGAAGTTAATGTATGTATTCTCGTAATCTATAAGGTTATGGACGTAAATTCATTCGGTAAAAAGAACAAAAACGACTTTGTTTTTCAATTTGATCTTTGGCGCCATTTCTATTTAGTCTTGCGAATCAATGAGATTTGGCCTCATTTTTATTTTTGGAGATATGTAAATGTACTTACCCTGAAGTTCTGGTTTGTGCCAAATTTGGACAAACGAAGGGATAAAGTCAAAAGTAAAAGAATATTCGATTATTGGCTGTTGTAAGTAGATCGTCACGCTTGGGTCAGATACGCCTTCACCAAACTTCAGGACTCTTCTCATATTGTTTAAAAAACATTTTAACTGCATGTCTTATTGACGTACACTTTTGCGCGGTGCAAATACTTTTGTCAAAACCAACTTGGTGGTTTTTTTAAATACGTTCTTATCAAAGGGTTGGGGTGAAGTTTTTAAATACATTTAATGAAAAAGATTGAGTAAATACTGGACAGTTATAAACGAAATCTAAGATAATCTGGTAAAAAGGAAATAATGTAGACACACAGATACTCTGAGGATAAAATTATGGAGCCACACTATACTGTAAAAAAAAGTGCATCTAAAAATTGGACTGACGAACAAACACTGGGATTTAAGTACAGAACGGAACAATTTTAGGGAACAGGTGAGTTCAAGACAGACCTCGAGCAAAGGGGTGCCAACATGAATCAATTAGCTATTAAACCTAAATAATTACTCGACTCAACACACAACTTCGGCTTCCTAAAATTGACTCAAAGGACATTTTTAAGCGCATAACTAACAGCTTGTTATGTTGACCGAACTAGTTTTTCCACAGTCAACAACATCTTCTGAGAATGTAAACCTGATGAGTAAATGTTAATTAAGTGAACAACTCTTCAGCAAACATAGCTAAACACTTAACTAGCTAGGACACTTAACGAGACATCTGACAGAAACACAGAGAATAATTTGCAGAGAATAAATGAGATTTTACGCTGTAATCTAATGTTGATTGAGCATAAAAATTGTGGTCCAGAACTGAGTCCTGAGATAAACAACGAACCTTCAGGCTGACAGCAGAACTAAAACATCTTACAGGGACACTGAAACATTGTCATCTACGTTTATAGTGAACACAGAAACTATACGCACAAAGAAGAAACCGTCAGAAGACACCAGAAATAAAGAATCTGGGTTAAAAATAAACCATAAAAGACACTACAGACTTAACTTGAGGCAAAAGGTCTTCTAATACAAGCGTTATTTTTAATTATGGTTTATTTGTCGTATCTGGCATGCCTGGGGATCCAAAGAGGGCTTTAAATACGGAACGCTTGGTGGTTTCAACTAAACCGGATTATTTTCAACAATTCATTCAACTAATTCTACTCATTTGTTTGCATTACAGTGTTTTTTTTCCACGAAAACATCCACAAACAGCTCAATATGTGGAAAATATGCACTTGTTTAAAAAACACCCTGTTCGGCATAAGAGTGAAGTTCCACTCAAAAGTTATAATTAAGTTGTATGCTAAAATCACGTTTTAACCTCCTCTTTTGTTAGTAAATTGTGGAAGATTTTTGGAGGGATAAAAGCGCGCTGGTTCAAACCACCGTGATTGGTTAAAGACTGGCCACTCCAAAAGTCGAGACACTTTTTTTCAACCAGTAAATTTAATTTTATCCATATTCATACTTTTTTTTTGTCAGAACCGAAATCAAAGCTTAGGCCCACAAACAGTCCGTCTGAGGCCCGTAGAAAGCAATCCAGCCCCATTAGAACCCGAAGCTGCTGTAATCAGGTGAATTAGGAAGCCGATCTCTCGCGTGTTCGCCCGCGTGACTTTCCGCTCCGTTTGCGGCTTTGTGCGCGTTGTGCGTCGCAGCAAAGGGCCCGAGTGTGAGCGAGGCCGAGGGGCCAGCGCGAGCTCTGGAGCCAATTAAAGCTCTCTTGACCGTCCTGTTGCTTCGAGGAAGTGACTGACAGCTCCATTCATCGCGTTCACGCTTTAATCTGCGCTCCGCAGCTGAATTCCGTAATGAGCCATTTCACCAGAGAGCCATAAACACCGCGCGAAGTGGCAAAACTGCAATTATGTCATTGCGCTCTCCCTAATGGGATTGCGCGCGCAGATAAAAGACTCTAATTTTGTTGTTGTGTGTTATGGCGACGACTCAATGAGGAGATGAACACCTGCGGCCCTAAACACGAATAAAGCTCCCGTTCAGGAGCCACAACACCGTTTCTGTCTCGCGTCGAGCGTGCTCGGGCTCTGCGCATTTTATAAACGTTTTGCGCGGATTTCACAGTGCGTTTGCTTTATGTCTACGATATGCGCCTCATTCATTTATTAATCAATCAATCAATCGTGCGTGGACACTGAACTGCGTTCAGAAACGAATCTCTTAGCGATCGACGCGACTGAACACGTTTCTTCAGACTTCTTTATTTACTTCAGTCTCGTTATTTCACATCCTGCTGGTTTTCCTTCTCTGCATAAAGCGAATTGTTGCATGTTTGACACTAATTTAATGCTAAACTTTCGCGAGGCCTGAAGGATAGCATGCTAAGTTGATGCTAACATTTATTTATTATTGAGCTTGATTCTTATTCTTTCAGGAACGTAAAAAAGTAAATTGTAACACTGAGAAAAAGTAGAGTAAGGCATGTTCAGATTTTTTATTTTGTGAAGTGCATCAATGCTTCTTGTATATAAATATGAGTTTGTGATGCTCAAAAATCAGTAAATTGATCTCATAAAAATGGAGTTGCAATTTTGGGGTTGAAAGATATATGTTAAACATAACTGAAGAAGAGAAAAGGGCACCAAATAAAAAAATATAGAGGAGAACGGTAATATATAGAATATTTTAGATTAGCAAATTGGGAGACAGAAAAATATAAATAATCTATTATTGAAGACACTATTGCATGATTTTTTTTGTCATTTGAATGCATTGCTACTATTATTACTTTTACTTCTAAAAAATTAAGTGGTCTCGAACAAACATAAAATCAATTTAGACTATAAAATTCAACAGTACATCTTAATAAAAATAATACAAATTACTTTAAATACTGGGTCAGAGACAGAATCACACATTAAATAATAAAATGGTAGAATAAAAAACCTAATTATTTAAAAAGGCAATTTATAACATTGTTATATATGACTTATTTCCATCAGTAATGTTGCATTGGACTCGGATTATTTAATAAATAAATACATAATCTTAAATACTATGATACAAACAGAGTGTGACACAAATGAAAACTATTAATTTAAACAAAGGCCGAACAGATTTGTTCTAGCATGCTTTTTACATTTTCATTTAATTCGCAGGACAGGCCACTGACCCATTTATGTATGTAGTGCATTTACTAGTATTTAAAACATTTATGTTTTACAAAGAGATTTAATTAAACGAGTAGAGCTGTAAAAGCTTTCTAATTAGGTTGAAACATACATACATACACATACATACATATATATATATATATATATATATATATATATATATATATATATATATATATATATATATATACACACACAAAGACTATTATAGTGTCTGTATTTAATGGCGTAGAAATGTTTATTATTTGAGCTAGGGTTGTTTACCAAAAAAAACACACAGGTTCATGTCATGATAATATTTACGTTAATATTTGGTCGTTAAGAAAACTCTTAAACTAACAGCTTTGTCCTCTGAACAAAACGTGATTTGTTTTAGCACATTTAGCGATATTTTAAGTACGATTTTGTCTGACGTTGATCAGGTTCATCTTCGTGAGAGTTAACATTCCTTGTGTTGCGCTAAATATTTGCTAAAACACTTAAAAGCGAGTTCACGCGATGATTAGCCGATGTTGTCATCATTAGCGCTTGAAATCTTTAACGGGTTTTAGAGCCGCTTCTGCTCCGTTCGCACCGCGGACCGCGCGAGACACAACATCCCGCCACCGCGGACACGTTCCGGGATTAAAAGAAAGGTGTAAAACAACTCTTACGCTTCGTGCTAGCATCCGTTAAACTCCATCAGCGGATTAGCATGCTCTCCGGAAGTGACGTCGCTGCTGTCGCTCGACGTGAAAACACGCAAGCTAAGATTATAGGACCACACAGCGCTAGTATCTTAAACAATATTTAACGAAAATATCAAATCGCCCCAATTTAGCCAGCTGTACTGAGCAGTATCCTCTCTTCCGGAGTGGGTCCCACCTAAAAATGCCTCCCCTCCCTCATCCCGCCCTCCTTTCAAAGAAATCCTAAAATCCGCTGCAGAGCTTCTGCGGAGCCACCTACCCCATAAACAAACCCCGTTCTCGCCTGCGGAAGTCATGAAGGGCGGCGGGGAGCAAAGTTTGCTGCTCGGATCCGTGTTTGTTGTGTGGAGTTATTTCTGCGCGGTTAAGCAGTGAAGCGCCTCCCCGCTCCTCGGTCACAGACCTTGAAACCCAGAGCACACATGCACTATGCTTTTTGGGATCCTCTAGCTGAGGTGGGTCCACACTTGGCCACAGGACCCCTCCTCCATCTCAGCCTTCCTCCTTCACAGACCTTCCAGAGGCATGGACGACCGATACCGGAACACGGTAAACACGCTCGTTCTGCCTGATTCGGTTCCGTCGTTGGAGTGAGTGAGTGACTCCAAATTTGAGAAGGTCCAACATTTCGATTTTTTGGGGGGACAGGACAGAACTTGAGCTTTAAATTTCTGCAGTCGACAACCAAGTGACCTCTTTAGTTTAAAACAACACTAACGTTGGACTAGCGATCGTGGAACATGATCTTAAAGCTTTTGCTGAGTGAGAGTCTCTAGGTTGGAGTGACTCCCGTTCGCGTCCTCTCCGGTGTCGTTAAAGCATCGCCAGAGACAGAACCGAGGTGGAACAAGTGAGCTCGTGACCCAGAAAAAAATGTTCTGTGTTTTATAGACCGATACCAGAACATGGTACAAATATCGGACTGAGATTCGATTTCATCGCTGGATGGAGTGACTCCACTTTGCAAATTCCATTTTTGGCTGGACAGAACTTACTCGAGCAGCACGAAAAAAAAACCAAGCGAGCTCAGAAACTCCTCCATGTTCGATCAAGCCACGATGGGCGACGGGATCGCCGAGGATCGGAGCCGCTGTGGACCCGATTCGTTTTGCCGCGGCAGAGAGTCGAAGACCCGGTCAGAGGCGGGAAACCGGTCACCTGTGCGGAGCATCAGCGACACACCGGGGACCTCGGCGTCCACCCCGACCTCATCCAGCGAGGATGGACACGACAAGCTTTTAGGAGTCGATCCCGACTACTGTCGAAGGATTCTGGTCAGAGGTGAGCAGGCGGATTTTTTCTTTTTTTGCAGATATAAAATCGTTGGGAAAACTTTGTGCGTTGATACTAAACAGCAAACTTTACGCTATATTGATCTATTTAGTTTATTATTTAATTTTTTTGTTACGTTTCACAAAATACTAGAGGTTTAGTCATTTTTGGGCAACTAAATGCACGAAACTGAAACGCCTCTGTTTTATAATAACCAACTCACCTTTATTTGCGACGCGCTTATCGTCAAAACAAACAGATTTACTTCTTAAAGGTTGAATGCTGGAGTTTAGGATCAACAGTTTAAAATAATGGTGTGTTTAATGGTCTGTTTTTATTATTTAACTGCAAGGAATAATCCGTTTTAACAGCCTTTTCAAAATCTGCTAAAAGATTAAATAGAGTCATTTTTTCAATATCCATCTGCTGCGAGTTTTGTCCTCTTTGATGGGTGAAAATAAATATTTAATTAAGTGTGTTTTTCGTGTATATTTTCAAAAAGTAGATATTTTATAATGAAAAAAGAAACTGGCGTTTTAGCAATTTCAGTATAAGCAATTCCTTATAATTTTATCATGCCATTTATTAACATCTGAAGTGATTTAATGTTACATTGTTTGACAAAAATATTTTGTATCTTTTTAAACCCGCGGAAGAATAAAACTATAGTAATATTAACTCTTTGTGCGTTCCCTGTCCAGCACTTTTAAGGTCGATCAGTATCAGGCTACCTTTCAGAAATACCATTTTTCCCTAAATCTAATGCTCACTAAATACTTTTTAATCGATTTAACTTTTATGAGTCTGTGTTTGGTTTTGTATAGATACACCTCAACAAAAAAGAAGGTAAACGATCAGAGGATAACGATAACTAAATAAACTAAAAGTACTGCACGATAGAATTTAAGGACATTTTACTAACTACTAAAAATCCTGTCCAACATCAAGATTGTAAAGTTCTCCTGCATGAGAGATCCATGGTTTAGAATTGCGTGAGAAAATAAATCAATCCTAACCTGCCTTTACGTTCAAGGACGAGCAGCAGAGGTTTATTTTTGACCACTACTCTTCTCGGTGTAGCCTATCTCTCCAGTCCGCCAGTGTCCCGTCTGAAAGCTATTGAAGCTGAACTAATGAGAAAAACAATGAAGTTCAACGTTTTCTTAGAAACCGATTCGGACGAGTCTATAAAGGAACATTTTCTTCGTCTGGAAGCGCTGAGTTCTGCTCGAGTTCCTCCAGGTTCCTCCAGCGAGCCTCTCAAAAACCAACCTCAGAGGTTCTCCGAGGTCTGGAGGTTTCGTGATTCAGATGAAACCGGAGATGATTCAGATTGTTGATGCACAGCTAGCATCGGTGGATCCTGGGAGACCGATACACGCATTGAATCCGGATCAGCAGCGGATCACTGAGCCGCGTTCCGGTTCTCTGCGGTCCAAACGGAGATCTTCGGGAGCCTTCAGAAGCTCAAACATTCGTCCTGCTAAAGCGCGCATGTTTCCAGCAATCGCGAGGAGGAGACAACCTTCACAGCCTAACTCGCTCCTCCATTCCCCGCTGCTCCTGTTTGTGGATCGTTCTACTCAAATAAAGTCCTTTTTCCGGATACTAACGTCTTTATTGCGGCAGAATGTCAGGAAGCTAAGCCTGGTGCAATCTGGAGAAGGAAGAAATTATTTTCCAATGCTAACACTTTTTATTTCAAACACAAGATGAAACATATTATAAGGTTATGATCTTGTTTACTATTTTTGCACATGGATTAGACTTAAAGGTGTTCACCTCTAGTTTTGTAAGTATATATGTATTTGATCTGAGAAGTACATACATTTCTATCAGATTTTTCTGAAATTGACAGAAAATAACTAATAAGTTTGACATTGTAACTATTAAGGCTTGATTTTAGAGCACAAAATGGAACGTATTTGAAATAATTCAGGTCTGAACGTTAATGTGCATCTTTAGGATTTAATTTAATGTGAGGATAGAACACACACACTCGGCTGAACACCGAGAGAGGGTTCGAGATCTTCGTGCAGCTCCATTAAAACACTCTGTTTTCCTCTAACAAATAACATTTGTTGTCCCTCACTCACGAATTTTCTCACTGAGCTAAACTCACTGTATGAAGACCAAGTTTAACTACTCATTAACGTTTTGGAGTGTTAAACCATTTGGAGTGTTGGTGTCAAATGTTGGGCCTGATCTCTGCCAAAATGTGAAATTTAACACTGAGAGAGTTATGTTAACTATAATTTAAACACCACAGCAGAGTTGAAACTGACTGTGGTCTCGATTCACATCTCACAGTGTTAATCCAACTCTCACAGTGTTATTCCAACTTTCACAGTGTTAATATAACTCTCACAGTGTTAATCCAACTCTCACAGTGTTAATATAACTCTCACAGTGTTAATATAACTCTCACGGTGTTAATCAAACTCTATCAGTGTTAATATAACTCTCACAGTGTTAATATAACTCTCACAGTGTTAATATAACTCTCACAGTGTTAATCCAACTCTCACAGTGTTAATATAACTCTCACAGTGTTAATTCAACTCTCACAGTGTTAGTCCAACTCTCATAGTGTTAATTTAACTCTCGTAGTGTTAATTCAACTCCTGTAGTGTTAACCCAACTCTCGTAGTGTTAATTCAACTCTTATAGTGTTTTAAACAACATTAGGGAATTAAATCTGGATATTTTACAATATAGCGAAAGCAAGACGAGTTATAGTATATTGTAAAATATTAAAAAGTGTTTAAAATATAGGCTGCTTAAAATAATATCTCGGGGGCACGAGCTGAGCTGAATTCTCCTGGTGCTGATAAGCTAACTCAGATAAAATAAAATAATTTAACAATAAATAACTTTATTTTCTTTACTGCTATGGTTTATTGATCAGCTGATAAACTTCTATTACGAGCGAGCTGAAAGAGACTCTGACGGTGTAACAGATCTCACATCGTCTCTCTCTTCTGTAAGTCGCTTTGGACAAAAGCATCTGCCAAATGCATAAATGTAAATTATAAGTTCTTTCTGATGCATTTTGCACTTGATACAAGTTTTCATTGTTTATTCTCATGTCTTTGCTGAGAGTTGAGATGTAATACATTAACACTATTAATTTGATTAATTCGATTGAGAGGGAGGCTGTTTTAAAACGTGGAGACACAAAAATTAAGATCAATATTATAAACTCGTAATCTCATCTTTGACACGGACGTTCACTGCTGATAAACGTGCAAAAGGCAACATCAGAGTTTTGTACATTTTTGTTGCGGACAGATCCGCGCATTCTAAAGTTTCCTGAAGGTGTTTTATAGAGCTAAAGCAGATCACGTCACGCGATCAGCTTCTGAAACAAAAGACGTCACAGGGACGTTTTAACCGTCGACTATTTGCCGACCAAGCTTCATAGTTTCCAGTGAATAAAAACGACAAAAATGGCTTTCAGAAGGCAAATAAAACCAGCTCTGAGTCTTCAGTGACGTGTTTGTGACCTCTCTCTCGAGGAAAGGCTGCTGGGGTCACGCTGAAAGAGACACTTCGCTCCAGACGATTGTTTCCTTTCTGTTTATGTATCGATATTTACACAACATTTACACAAAAGTTTTTTTTATGAATGTTCGGATTCAGTAGACATCGATAGGAAAGAATCATATTGCACGTTTATGGGCAGAAATAACACTTTCTTATATGGTGCAGATGCTTTACTCTGGAGTGAAATGAACTCTATCAGCAAATAAACTCCTAACAGAGTAAAAATAACACTCACACTGAGTTAAAGTATTCCAGGTTATCATCAAAATCTTACATTTTTCACCGAATTCATGTTCACGGTAATACATTTTTGTATTCAACTGTAAAAAAAATCGTCATTCATAATAATACAAAATAAGAGTTTAGATGAATATTTTTTATGTTGAGGAGCTCGGTGTTAATTTAACTCTGTAAAGAGAAGGAACGAAGAGACTCCGAGTCCCTTTAGTTTACTGTGCAGCTTTCACCAGCAGGGAATTTAACATTCTGTTGTTGTTGTTGTTTTGTTGCAAAACGTCTGAGAAAATATACATTTGGGGCTCTTGTATCTGACATATTTCGCTGCGATATGATTTTTATCACTTTTCCGACGATTCGCTCACGTTTGAAGCTCTGAACCTGTGTTTTTGTTTGGTTTTGGAAATAAAACTTGTTTTGTATATATCTCTTTTGGTTTATGGCGTGATAAAATATTGTGCTGCTGGGAACGATCTGAAGGAATGATGGTCAGACTGGAGCGCTGTGAACTTCCTGCCATTTTAAAGCAACGCTTTTATAAGCTGAATTCTGTTTTGGATCAATAAAAACCTTAAACCGATTTCTTTTTGAGGTGCGTGCTATAGACTCTTAATAGAGTCCTCTTCCAGAGAAGCATTTTAACTTTATATACACAGTAAAATTCTGAGAGTAAAATGAACTCTACTCAGAGTAGAACCAAATACACTCTGAATAGAGTAAAAAATCACTCTCAAACGGAGTTAAAATATCAAAGAGGTTTTCATCTAAACCAGAGATTCTTATTGGACGTAAAACTTGTTCTTAGTAATAAATGTCTGTGTTTCACTCTAATAAAAATCAGTTTAATTAAACCTTTTTTATGGGCTCAGTGTTAAGTTAACTCTATTTAGAGTAGGACCAAATACACTCTGAATAGAGATACTTTAACACTTTACATTTTACTGTGCACATTTTGCCATTCGTTGCCTATTTTTCAACCGCAAAACAAACATGTCTATTTTTCATTTTAACTATCTCTTCTATTTCTCAACTAAACTATTTTATTCTGTATTTTTGTTCCTAATGAACGTTTTCCTCTGAATCACTGTCTGCTTTGCTTTGTTTTGTTTTCTTTTGTTTTGTTTTGCTTTGCTTTTTATTTTTTTTGCTTTGCTTTGTTTTATTTTGTTTTGTTTGTTTTGCTTTGTTATTTTTTTGTTGTTTTTTGTTTTCTTTTGCTTTGCTTTGTTATTTTTTTGTCGTTTTTTGTTTTCTTTTGCTTTACTTTGCTTTGTTTTCTTTTGTTTTGTTTTGCTTTGCTTTGCTTTTTATTTTTTATTTTTTGCTTTGCTTTGCTTTGCTTTGTTTTGTTTTATTTTGTTTTGTTTGTTTTGCTTTGCTTTGTTATTTTTTGTTGTCTTTTGTATTCTTTTGCTTTACTTTATTTTTTTGTTTTCTTTTGCTTTACTTTGCTTTGTTTTCTTTTGTTTTCTTTTGCTTTACTTTGCTTTTTTTTGCTTTGCTTTGTTTTATTTTGTTTTGTTTGTTTTGCTTTGCTTTGTTATTTTTTTGTTGTTTTTTGTTTTCTTTTGCTTTGCTTTGTTATTTTTTTTGTTGTTTTTTGTTTTCTTTTGCTTTACTTTGCTTTGTTTTCTTTTGTTTTCTTTTGCTTTGCTTTTCTTTTCTTTGCTTTGTATGCGTTAATATGGAAATGTTAGGTACCAATTCTGCTATTTATTTAACCGCGCAGCGTCACATCTGAGAGAAAAACAAGCCGGTAAACATTTGCAAAGAGCTTTTTGATCAAAACTCGGGTTTTCATTTCAATCCTGAATGTTTTACCAACTTTCACAGAACCAAACTCGAGGTTTCGTTTGCATTGCAGCAGATTTTTAGCGTTTATATCCGCTGATCATCTCGATCATCACACAGAGCTGATTTCAATCGCTTCTGTGACAAATAGTCACTAAATACATTTAGAAAAAGAGACCATAAACTAATTTTTCTTCAGAGCCACACAAAATACTCTTCGTTTATACCCTTATATAAGGATTAATTCGTGTATTTTTCTAGTATTTTATGTAAATGTTATAATAAAAAATGGATGCAGAATTGTTCACAAATCCGTTAAATATTCAGTTTGTAAGAAGTTGATCTCAGGAACATTCATTCATTCATCTTCATGTCGGCTTTATTCCCTTTCGGGGTCGCCACAGCGGAATGAACCACCAACTCTTCTGGCATATGTTTTACGCAGCGGATGCCCTTCCCTGCCGCAACCCATCGCTGGGAAACATTCACACACACACATTCACACTATGGGCAATTGTTCTTATTCAATTTACTTATACCGCATGTCTTTGGACTTGTGGGGAAACCGGAGCACCCGGAGAAAACCCACGCGATCACGGGGAGAACATGCAAACTCCACACAGAAATGCCACCTGCCCCAGCCGAGCCTAGAACCAGCGACCTTCTATCTCAGGAACAATTCAAGTAATAATCTGAGCCCTGATTTAAAACAATTCTTTCTTATCGACTTTCTCTAAACACATTGTAAACTGTTAAAAAATAAGTATAGCAAAACGTTTTTGCTCTAAATATAAATGTTGAGAACATAAGTCTGTGCTGTGTTTTACTTTTGTTTAAACCAGCACTTGAACTGGTTTTGTACTGGACTTATACTTAGAATAATTTAGCTGAATTTAGCTTTACGTTTGTTTGGAAACATGAACTAAAATCTAAGGATTTGTGTTAAAACATTCCTTACAGGAAAACACTGTATTTATGTAGAATTCTTTCCTGAAAACTTAAGCAAGAATGAAAACTGTTATTTTGCTATTTTAACATGTTATTACTTAATACCAAAATTGTATTTTTGTAGAAATTTTTAATTTATGTTATCTTAACATGTTATACCAAATATTATTATTTTTAGATTCTAACATTTTATATTTTAATACCAAATGTTAATTTTAGTATTTTAATATCCTATATTTTAACACTAAATGTTATTTTATGTTATAATAATATTTACCAAATGTTATTTGATGTTAAAGATGTTATATTTTAATACGAAATGTTATTTTATAGTGAGGTTTCACAACTCTGAATAATAAAATTCTGTGTTTGATGTTTAAAAAAGAGCAGAAAGATAAAAAAAAAACAAAAAAAAACTATATAAATCGTTTAAAAATCCGTAAAAAAATTGCAAACTCATGTAACAGTACAGATTTAACTCTAGTTTTATTTTATTTAAAATAGATGCATTTTTGTAATAAATGTTTGTAAAAACAAAGCTATTCCATTTTCAGTTTGTGTATAGTGTGTAAGGCTTGATTGGAACATTTGGAATCGCTTTGATCGATCTCGTCGTCTCGTAAATCACGCAAACGGTTTGCTTGCGTTAGTTCTGCGGGACCCTCAAACACAGACGCATGCGCAGAGCGTTGCGCACGAGAGGGTCCCGCCGCCTCCCCGGGGCGCGGCTCCGCTGGCGCAGGGGGCTGTGTGCGTCTGCGGAAGCCCAGCGGCGCAACCCCCGGTGTCCCGGTCCGGTTCTAACGCGCGCCGGAGTCCTGTGAGAACCGGGGTCACGGAGAGGTCAGCGCGTCAGCGTCACGGGCCCGGAGGCGCGTGCACGTGCAGTTCAGTGAGCGAGCGTCGCTTGGCGCGAGCTTCTTCCATTTAACGTTTAATGCTTGAAACGAAGCGAAAACGCTCGCGTGTCTCACCAAGAGGGACCCGAGACACCGGCTCCGGTTGCCGGGCAGACGGTGGAAGGGGCGCGGCTATCGATTAGTGACGTCATGTTTAATATTATCAGCGCATCTGTTTGATAACGTACTTTTTATTTTAATCAAAAAGTCAAATGGATTTCGTCTGTCTGTAGAACGCATCAAACAAGCGTTGAGCAGAACGAGTATGTTAACATGCAACTTTTGCGAAGTTACAAAAAGCTTCACAAAGAATAAATTGTAAAAAGTTTTCTTATGTATGCATTTATTTATTTGATTTTTTCCCCCTTAGGTTATCCACTGAAATGTGCAAATGTTTGAAGCTTTTCTGTTGGCGTCACACATTTGTTCCTTTTCTGTTGTACATGAGGATATAAATATGTTTTTTTCTCGCAGTTTCTCATGTGCGTGTGCTAATGCGAACATTCCATCTCAAACTGAACCGAATATTTCACTTAACATATCGTTTCAGTTCATTTAATATACAAGAGTTTTTTACAGGATAAAACTATCTATTTTTAACAAGCAGTGCTTCTCTTTCTTTGCGAGCCATATCAGCCGAGAACGTTTAAATGTTTTAATAGTGTTAACATAATATGTTTGTAAATTTTTTCTCTAAATAAAAGACAACCCTGTTTAGCTGTTTAGATGTTTAGATGTTTAGTTGTTTAGTTGTTTAGATGTTTAGCTTTTTAGTTGTTTAGCTGTTTAGATGTTTAGCTGTTTAGTTGTTTAGATGTTTAGTTGTTTAGATGTTTAGCTTTTTAGTTGTTTAGATGTTTAGATGTTTAGTTGTTTAGATGTTTAGTTGTTTAGATGTTTAGCTGTTTAGTTGTTTAGATGTTTAGTTGTTTAGATGTTTAGATGTTTAGTTGTTTAGATGTTTAGCTGTTTAGTTGTTTAGATGTTTAGATGTTTAGTTGTTTAGATGTTTAGCTGTTTAGTTGTTTAGATGTTTAGTTGTTTAGATGTTTAGCTGTTTAGTTGTTTAGATGTTTAGCTGTTTAGATGTTTAGTTGTTTAGATGTTTAGATGTTTAGTTGTTTAGATGTTTAGATGTTTAGTTGTTTAGATGTTTAGCTGTTTAGTTGTTTAGATGTTTAGATGTTTAGTTGTTTAGATGTTTAGCTGTTTAGATGTTTAGCTGTTTAGCTGTTTAGATGTTTAGTTGTTTAGCTGTTTAGATGTTTAGCTGTTTAGATGTTTAGCTGTTTAGATGTTTAGCTGTTTAGCTGTTTAGATGTTTAGTTGTTTAGATGTTTAGTTGTTTAGATGTTTAGATGTTTAGCTGTTTAGATGTTTAGCTGTTTAGATGTTTAGATGTTTAGCTGTTTAGTTGTTTAGATGTTTAGCTGTTTAGCTGTTTAGCTGTTTAGTTGTTTAGATGTTTAGTTGTTTAGCTGTTTAGTTGTTTAGCTGTTTAGTTGTTTAGCTTTTTAGTTGTTTAGCTGTTTAGATGTTTAGCTGTTTAGCTGTTTAGCTGTTTAGTTGTTTAGATGTTTAGATGTTTAGTTGTTTAGTTGTTTAGATGTTTAGATGTTTAGTTGTTTAGATGTTTAGCTGTTTAGATGTTTAGCTGTTTAGCTGTTTAGTTGTTTAGATGTTTAGCTGTTTAGCTGTTTAGTTGTTTAGATGTTTAGCTGTTTAGTTGTTTAGCTGTTTAGTTGTTTAGATGTTTAGCTGTTTAGTTGTTTAGATGTTTTGTTGTTTAGCTGTTTAGATGTTTAGATGTTTAGCTGTTTAGTTGTTTAGATGTTTAGATGTTTAGTTGTTTAGATGTTTAGTTGTTTAGCTGTTTAGCTGTTTAGCTGTTTAGATGTTTAGCTGTTTAGCTGTTTAGTTGTTTAGATGTTTAGTTGTTTAGCTGTTTAGTTGTTTAGATGTTTAGCTGTTTAGTTGTTTAGCTGTTTAGTTGTTTAGCTTTTTAGTTGTTTAGCTGTTTAGATGTTTAGCTGTTTAGCTGTTTAGTTGTTTAGATGTTTAGTTGTTTAGTTGTTTAGATGTTTAGATGTTTAGTTGTTTAGATGTTTAGTTGTTTAGCTGTTTAGATGTTTAGTTGTTTAGCTGTTTAGATGTTTTGTTGTTTAGTTGTTTAGATGTTTAGTTGTTTAGCTGTTTAGATGTTTAGCTGTTTAGCTGTTTAGTTGTTTAGATGTTTAGATGTTTAGTTGTTTAGTTGTTTAGATGTTTAGATGTTTAGTTGTTTAGATGTTTAGCTGTTTAGATGTTTAGCTGTTTAGCTGTTTAGTTGTTTAGATGTTTAGCTGTTTAGCTGTTTAGTTGTTTAGATGTTTAGCTGTTTAGTTGTTTAGCTGTTTAGTTGTTTAGATGTTTAGCTGTTTAGTTGTTTAGATGTTTTGTTGTTTAGCTGTTTAGATGTTTAGATGTTTAGCTGTTTAGTTGTTTAGATGTTTAGATGTTTAGTTGTTTAGATGTTTAGTTGTTTAGCTGTTTAGCTGTTTAGCTGTTTAGATGTTTAGCTGTTTAGCTGTTTAGTTGTTTAGATGTTTAGTTGTTTAGCTGTTTAGTTGTTTAGATGTTTAGCTGTTTAGTTGTTTAGCTGTTTAGTTGTTTAGCTTTTTAGTTGTTTAGCTGTTTAGATGTTTAGCTGTTTAGCTGTTTAGCTGTTTAGTTGTTTAGATGTTTAGTTGTTTAGTTGTTTAGATGTTTAGATGTTTAGTTGTTTAGATGTTTAGTTGTTTAGATGTTTAGCTGTTTAGCTGTTTAGTTGTTTAGATGTTTAGCTGTTTAGCTGTTTAGTTGTTTAGATGTTTAGCTGTTTAGTTGTTTAGCTGTTTAGTTGTTTAGATGTTTAGCTGTTTAGTTGTTTAGATGTTTTGTTGTTTAGCTGTTTAGATGTTTAGATGTTTAGCTGTTTAGTTGTTTAGATGTTTAGATGTTTAGTTGTTTAGATGTTTAGCTGTTTAGATGTTTAGCTGTTTAGCTGTTTAGTTGTTTAGATGTTTAGCTGTTTAGCTGTTTAGATGTTTAGCTCTTTAGTTGTTTAGCTGTTTAGTTGTTTAGATGTTTAGCTTTTTAGTTGTTTAGCTGTTTAGATGTTTAGCTGTTTAGCTGTTTAGTTGTTTAGATGTTTAGCTGTTTAGATGTTTAGATGTTTAGATGTTTAGATGTTTAGATGTTTAGCTGTTTAGTTGTTTAGATGTTTAGATGTTTAGTTGTTTAGATGTTTAGCTGTTTAGATGTTTAGCTGTTTAGCTGTTTAGTTGTTTAGATGTTTAGCTGTTTAGCTGTTTAGCTGTTTAGTTGTTTAGCTTTTTAGTTGTTTAGCTGTTTATATGTTTAGCTGTTTAGCTGTTTAGCTGTTTAGTTGTTTAGATGTTTAGATGTTTAGTTGTTTAGTTGTTTAGATGTTTAGATGTTTAGTTGTTTAGATGTTTAGCTGTTTAGATGTTTAGCTGTTTAGCTGTTTAGTTGTTTAGATGTTTAGCTGTTTAGCTGTTTAGTTGTTTAGATGTTTAGCTGTTTAGTTGTTTAGCTGTTTAGTTGTTTAGATGTTTAGCTGTTTAGTTGTTTAGATGTTTTGTTGTTTAGCTGTTTAGATGTTTAGATGTTTAGCTGTTTAGTTGTTTAGATGTTTAGATGTTTAGTTGTTTAGATGTTTAGCTGTTTAGATGTTTAGCTGTTTAGCTGTTTAGTTGTTTAGATGTTTAGCTGTTTAGCTGTTTAGTTGTTTAGATGTTTAGCTGTTTAGTTGTTTAGCTGTTTAGTTGTTTAGATGTTTAGCTTTTTAGTTGTTTAGCTGTTTAGATGTTTAGCTGTTTAGCTGTTTAGTTGTTTAGATGTTTAGATGTTTAGTTGTTTAGTTGTTTAGATGTTTAGATGTTTAGTTGTTTAGATGTTTAGCTGTTTAGATGTTTAGCTGTTTAGCTGTTTAGTTGTTTAGATGTTTAGCTGTTTAGTTGTTTAGCTGTTTAGTTGTTTAGATGTTTAGCTGTTTAGTTGTTTAGCTGTTTAGCTGTTTAGATGTTTAGCTTTTTAGTTGTTTAGCTGTTTAGATGTTTAGCTGTTTAGCTGTTTAGTTGTTTAGTTGTTTAGATGTTTAGTTGTTTAGCTGTTTAGATGTTTAGCTGTTTAGTTGTTTAGATTTTTAGTCGTTTAGATGTTTAGTCGTTTAGATGTTTAGTTGTTTAGATTTTTAGTCGTTTAGATGTTTAGCTGTTTAGTTGTTTAGATGTTTAGCTGTTTAGATGTTTAGCTGTTTAGCTGTTTAGTTGTTTAGATGTTTAGATGTTTAGTTGTTTAGATGTTTAGCTGTTTAGTTGTTTAGCTGTTTAGTTGTTTAGATGTTTAGTTGTTTAGCTGTTTAGATGTTTAGCTGTTTAGTTGTTTAGATTTTTAGTCGTTTAGATGTTTAGTCGTTTAGATGTTTAGTTGTTTAGATTTTTAGTCGTTTAGATGTTTAGCTTTTTAGTTGTTTAGCTGTTTAGATGTTTAGTTGTTTAGCTGTTTAGCTGTTTAGCTGTTTAGTTGTTTAGCTGTTTAGTTGTTTAGCTGTTTAGCTGTTTAGTTGTTTAGCTGTTTAGATGTTTAGCTGTTTAGTTGTTTAGCTGTTTAGCTGTTTAGATGTTTAGCTGTTTAGCTGTTTAGTTGTTTAGATTTTTAGTTGTTTAGATGTTTAGATTTTTAATTGTTTAGTTGTTTAGATGTTTAGATGTTTTAGATGTTTAGTTGTTTAGCTGTTTAGATGTTTTAGATGTTTAGTTGTTTAGATGTTTAGCTTTTTAGTTGTTTAGATGTTTAGTTTTTTAGCTGTTTAGTTGTTTAGATTTTTAGTCGTTTAGATGTTTAGCTGTTTAGTTGTTTAGCTGTTTAGTTGTTTAGATTTTTAGTCGTTTAGATGTTTAGCTTTTTAGTTGTTTAGCTGTTTAGATGTTTAGTTGTTTAGTTGTTTAGCTGTTTAGTTGTTTAGATGTTTAGTTGTTTAGATGTTTAGCTGTTTAGTTGTTTCGATTTTTAGTCGTTTAGATGTTTAGCTTTTTAGTTGTTTAGTTGTTTAGCTGTTTCGATTTTTAGTCATTTAGATGTTTAGCTTTTTAGTTGTTTAGCTGTTTAGATGTTTAGTTGTTTAGTTGTTTAGCTGTTTAGTTGTTTAGATGTTTAGCTGTTTAGTTGTTTCGATTTTTAGTCGTTTAGATGTTTAGCTTTTTAGTTGTTTAGTTGTTTAGTTGTTTAAATTTTTAGTTGTTTAGATGTTTAGATGTTTTAGATGTTTAGATTTTTAGTTGTTTAGATGTTTAGCTTTTTAGTTGTTTAGATGTTTAGATGTTTAGATGTTTTAGATGTTTAGATTTTTAGTTGTTTAGCTGTTTAGATGTTTAGCTTTTTAGTTGTTTAGCTGTTTAGATGTTTAATTGTTTAGCTGTTTAGTTGTTTAGCTGTTTATCTATTTAGTTGTTTAGATGTTTAGTTGTTTAGATGTTTAGCTTTTTAGTTGTTTAGATGTTTAGATGTTTAGATGTTTTAGATGTTTAGATTTTTAGTTGTTTAGCTGTTTAGATGTTTAGCTTTTTAGTTGTTTAGCTGTTTAGATGTTTAATTGTTTAGCTGTTTAGTTGTTTAGCTGTTTAGCTGTTTAGTTGTTTAGATGTTTAGTTGTTTAGATGTTTAGATTTTTAGTCGTTTAGATGTTTAGCTTTTTAGTTGTTTAGCTGTTTAGATGTTTAGCTGTTTAGCTGTTTTAGATCTTTAGATGTTTAGCTGTTTAGCTGTTTAGCTGTTTAGTTGTTTAGCTGTTTAGTTGTTTAGATGTTTAGTTGTTTAGATGTTTAGCTTTTTAGTTGTTTAGCTGTTTAGCTGTTTAGTTGTTTAGATGTTTAGTTGTTTAGATGTTTAGCTGTTTAGATGTTTAGCTGTTTAGTTGTTTAGCTGTTTAGTTGTTTAGATGTTTAGTTGTTTAGCTGTTTAGTTGTTTAGATTTTTAGTCGTTTAGATGTTTAGCTTTTTAGTTGTTTAGCTGTTTAGTTGTTTAGCTGTTTAGCTGTTTAGTTGTTTAGTTGTTTAGATGTTTAGTTGTTTAGATGTTTATCTGTTTAGTTGTTTAGCTGTTTAGCTGTTTAACTGTTTTAGATGTTTAGATTTTTAGTTGTTTAGATGTTTAAATGTTTAGTTGTTTAGATGTTTAGATGTTTTAGATGTTTAGTTGTTTAGCTGTTTAGATGTTTTAGATGTTTAGCTTTTTAGATGTTTAGATGTTTTAGATGTTTTAGATGTTTAGATTTTTAGTTGTTTAGCTGTTTAGATGTTTAGCTTTTTAGTTGTTTAGCTGTTTAGATGTTTAATTGTTTAGTTGTTTAGATGTTTAGTTGCTTAGCTGTTTAGTTGTTTAGATGTTTAGATGTTTAGTTGTTTAGCTGTTTAGTTGTTTAGATGTTTAGATTTTTAGTCGTTTAGATGTTTAGCTTTTTAGTTGTTTAGCTGTTTAGATGTTTAGCTGTTTAGATGTTTAGTTGTTTAGATGTTTAGTTGTTTAGATGGTTAGTTGTTTAGATGTTTAGCTTTTTAGTTGTTTAGCTGTTTAGCTGTTTAGTTGTTTAGATGTTTAGTTGTTTAGCTGTTTAGTTGTTTAGCTGTTTAGTTGTTTAGATTTTTAGTCGTTTAGATGTTTAGCTTTTTAGTTGTTTAGCTGTTTAGATGTTTAGTTGTTTAGTTGTTTAGCTGTTTAGTTGTTTAGATGTTTAGTTGTTTAGATGTTTAGCTGTTTAGTTGTTTCGATTTTTAGTCGTTTAGATGTTTAGCTTTTTAGTTGTTTAGTTGTTTAGCTGTTTCGATTTTTAGTCATTTAGATGTTTAGCTTTTTAGTTGTTTAGCTGTTTAGATGTTTAGTTGTTTAGTTGTTTAGCTGTTTAGTTGTTTAGATGTTTAGCTGTTTAGTTGTTTCGATTTTTAGTCGTTTAGATGTTTAGCTTTTTAGTTGTTTAGTTGTTTAGTTGTTTAAATTTTTAGTTGTTTAGATGTTTAGATGTTTTAGATGTTTAGATTTTTAGTTGTTTAGATGTTTAGCTTTTTAGTTGTTTAGATGTTTAGATGTTTAGATGTTTTAGATGTTTAGATTTTTAGTTGTTTAGCTGTTTAGATGTTTAGCTGTTTAGTTGTTTAGCTGTTTAGATGTTTAATTGTTTAGCTGTTTAGTTGTTTAGCTGTTTATCTATTTAGTTGTTTAGATGTTTAGTTGTTTAGATGTTTAGCTTTTTAGTTGTTTAGATGTTTAGATGTTTAGATGTTTTAGATGTTTAGATTTTTAGTTGTTTAGCTGTTTAGATGTTTAGCTTTTTAGTTGTTTAGCTGTTTAGATGTTTAATTGTTTAGCTGTTTAGTTGTTTAGCTGTTTAGCTGTTTAGTTGTTTAGATGTTTAGTTGTTTAGATGTTTAGATTTTTAGTCGTTTAGATGTTTAGCTTTTTAGTTGTTTAGCTGTTTAGATGTTTAGCTGTTTAGCTGTTTTAGATCTTTAGATGTTAGCTGTTTAGCTGTTTAGCTGTTTAGTTGTTTAGCTGTTTAGTTGTTTAGATGTTTAGTTGTTTAGATGTTTAGCTTTTTAGTTGTTTAGCTGTTTAGCTGTTTAGTTGTTTAGATGTTTAGTTGTTTAGATGTTTAGCTGTTTAGATGTTTAGCTGTTTAGTTGTTTAGTTGTTTAGTTGTTTAGATGTTTAGTTGTTTAGCTGTTTAGTTGTTTAGATTTTTAGTCGTTTAGATGTTTAGCTTTTTAGTTGTTTAGCTGTTTAGTTGTTTAGCTGTTTAGCTGTTTAGTTGTTTAGTTGTTTAGATGTTTAGTTGTTTAGATGTTTATCTGTTTAGTTGTTTAGCTGTTTAGCTGTTTAACTGTTTTAGATGTTTAGATTTTTAGTTGTTTAGATGTTTAAATGTTTAGTTGTTTAGATGTTTAGATGTTTTAGATGTTTAGTTGTTTAGCTGTTTAGATGTTTTAGATGTTTAGCTTTTTAGATGTTTAGATGTTTTAGATGTTTTAGATGTTTAGATTTTTAGTTGTTTAGCTGTTTAGATGTTTAGCTTTTTAGTTGTTTAGCTGTTTAGATGTTTAATTGTTTAGTTGTTTAGATGTTTAGTTGCTTAGCTGTTTAGTTGTTTAGATGTTTAGATGTTTAGTTGTTTAGCTGTTTAGTTGTTTAGATGTTTAGATTTTTAGTCGTTTAGTTGTTTAGCTTTTTAGTTGTTTAGCTGTTTAGATGTTTAGCTGTTTAGATGTTTAGTTGTTTAGCTGTTTAGTTGTTTAGCTGTTTAGTTGTTTAGATGTTTAGTTGTTTAGATGTTTAGCTTTTTAGTTGTTTAGCTGTTTAGCTGTTTAGTTGTTTAGATGTTTAGTTGTTTAGCTGTTTAGTTGTTTAGATGTTTAGTTGTTTAGATGTTTAGCTTTTTAGTTGTTTAGCTGTTTAGCTGTTTAGCTGTTTAGTTGTTTAGATTTTTAGTCGTTTAGATGTTTAGCTTTTTAGTTGTTTAGCTGTTTAGTTGTTTAGATGTTTAGATGTTTAGTTGTTTAGATGTTTAGCTGTTTAGATGTTTAGCTGTTTAGTTGTTTAGCTGTTTAGTTGTTTAGATGTTTAGTTGTTTAGCTGTTTAGATGTTTAGTTGTTTAGCTGTTTAGTTGTTTAGATTTTTAGTCGTTTAGATGTTTAGCTTTTTAGTTGTTTAGCTGTTTAGTTGTTTAGCTGTTTAGTCGTTTAGCTGTTTAGCTGTTTAGATGTTTAGCTGTTTAGGTGTTTAGATGTTTAGCTGTTTAGTTGTTTTGTTGTTTAGCTGTTTAGCTGTTTAGGTGTTTAGATGTTTAGCTGTTTAGCTGTTTAGTTGTTTTGTTGTTTAGCTGTTTAGCTGTTTAGGTGTTTAGTTGTTTTGCTGTTTAGCTGTTTAGCTGTTTAGATGTTTAGATGTTTAGTTATTTAGCTGTTTAGATGTTTAGCTGTTTAGGTGTTTAGATGTTTAGTTGTTTAGTTGTTTAGATGTTTAGTTGTTTAGATGTTTAGCTTTTTAGTTGTTTAGCTGTTTAGCTGTTTAGTTGTTTAGATGTTTAGTTGTTTAGATGTTTAGCTGTTTAGATGTTTAGCTGTTTAGTTGTTTAGCTGTTTAGTTGTTTAGATGTTTAGTTGTTTAGCTGTTTAGTTGTTTAGCTGTTTAGATGTTTAGTTGTTTAGCTGTTTAGATGTTTTGTTGTTTAGTTGTTTAGATGTTTAGTTGTTTAGCTGTTTAGATGTTTAGCTGTTTAGTTGTTTAGCTGTTTAGTTGTTTAGATGTTTAGTTGTTTAGATGTTTAGTTGTTTAGATGTTTAGCTGTTTAGATGTTTAGTTGTTTAGTTGTTTAGATGTTTAGTTGTTTAGATGTTTAGCTGTTTAGATGTTTAGCTGTTTAGTTGTTTAGCTGTTTAGTTGTTTAGATGTTTATTTGTTTAGATGTTTAGTTGTTTAGCTGTTTAGCTGTTTAGATGTTTAGTTGTTTAGATGTTTTGTTGTTTAGTTGTTTAGCTGTTTAACTGTTTTAGATGTTTATTTGTTTAGATGTTTAGTTGTTTAGCTGTTTAGATGTTTTGTTGTTTAGTTGTTTAGATGTTTAGTTGTTTAGATGTTTAGCTGTTTAGATGTTTAGTTGTTTAGTTGTTTAGATGTTTAGTTGTTTAGATGTTTAGCTGTTTAGATGTTTAGCTGTTTAGTTGTTTAGCTGTTTAGTTGTTTAGATGTTTATTTGTTTAGATGTTTAGTTGTTTAACTGTTTAGATGTTTTGTTGTTTAGTTGTTTAGCTGTTTAGCTGTTTAGATGTTTAGTTGTTTAGATGTTTTGTTGTTTAGTTGTTTAGCTGTTTAACTGTTTTAGATGTTTATTTGTTTAGATGTTTAGTTGTTTAACTGTTTAGATGTTTTGTTGTTTAGATGTTTTGTTGTTTAGTTGTTTAGCTGTTTAACTGTTTTAGATGTTTATTTGTTTAGATGTTTAGTTGTTTAACTGTTTAGATGTTTTGTTGTTTAGCTGTTTAGTTGTTTAGCTGTTTAGATGTTTAGTTGTTTAGCTGTTTAGTTGTTTAGCTGTTTAGATGTTTTGTTGTTTAGTTCTTTAGCTGTTTAGATGTTTAGTTGTTTAGATGTTTTGTTGTTTAGTTGTTTAGATGTTTAACTGTTTTAGATGTTTAGTTGTTTAGCTGTTTAGTTGTTTAGCTGTTTAGATGTTTAGTTGTTTAGATGTTTTGTTGTTTAGTTGTTTAGCTGTTTAACTGTTTTAGATGTTTATTTGTTTAGATGTTTAGTTGTTTAACTGTTTAGATGTTTTGTTGTTTAGTTGTTTAGCTGTTTAAATGTTTAGATGTTTAGTTGTTTTGTTGTTTAGTTGTTTAACTGTTTTAGATGTTTAGTTGTTTTAGATGTTTAGTTGTTTAGTTGTTTAGTTGTTTAGCTGTTTAGATGTTTAGTTGTTTAACTGTTTTAGATGTTTAGTTGTTTAGATGTTTAGATGTTTAGTTGTTTTGTTGTTTAGATGTTTAACTGTTTTAGATGTTTATTTGTTTAGATGTTTAGTTGTTTAGATGTTTAGATATTTAGTTGTTTTGCTGTTTAGCTGTTTAAATGTTTAACTGTTTTAGATGTTTAGCTGTTTAGATGTTTAACTGCTTTAGAATTTTAGTTGTTTTGTTGTTTAGTTGTTTAACTGTTTAGATGTTTATTTGTTTAGATGTTTAATTGTTTTGTTGTTTAGTTGTTTAACTGTTTTAGATGTTTATTTGTTTAGATGTTTAGTTGTTTTGTTGTTTAGTTGTTTAACTGTTTTAGATGTTTAGTTGTTTTAGATGTTTAGTTGTTTAGTTGTTTAGTTGTTTAGCTGTTTAGATGTTTAGTTGTTTAGATGTTTAGATGTTTAGTTGTTTTGTTGTTTAGTTGTTTAACTGTTTTAGATGTTTAGTTGTTTTAGATGTTTAGTTGTTTAGTTGTTTAGTTGTTTAGCTGTTTAGATGTTTAGTTGTTTAACTGTTTTAGATGTTTAGTTGTTTAACTGTTTAGATGTTTAGTTGTTTAGATGTTTAATTGTTTTGTTGTTTAGTTGTTTAACTGTTTTAGATGTTTATTTGTTTAGATGTTTAGTTGTTTAACTGTTTAGATGTTTTGTTGTTTAGTTGTTTAACTGTTTTAGATGTTTAGTTGTTTAGCTTTTTAGATGTTTAGCTGTTTAGCTGTTTTAGATGTTTAGATGTTTAGTTGTTTAGATGTTTTAGTTGTTTAGATTTTTAGTTGTTTCGCTATTTAGATGTTTAATTGTTTAGTTGTTTAGATGTTTAACTGTTTTAGTTGTTTAGATGTTTAGATTTTTCGTTCTTTATATGTTTAGAGTTCCGCAGATGTGGGTTGAGAGTTACATTTATGCATTTGGCAGACGCTTTTGTCCAAAACGACTTACATTAGGAGAGAGACAATATGCAATCTGTTACACCGTCAAAGTCTATCTGAGGTTCTTATATTAGAAATTGTATTAACTGATCAGTAAACCAAAGCAGCGAGGAAGTAGAGGAAGAAGATAAAGAAGATTTTTTTATAGTAGGTGTTCCCTGAAAGCTGTTAGTGCTGCTGCTCTCCTGACTGGATCAGGAGTTTGCTCCAGCAGCCAGGGACAGTGAGAGAGAAGGTTCTGCTGAGATGTTCCAGCAGCCAGGGACAGTGAGAGAGAAGGTTCTGGAGAGATGTTCCAGCAGCCAGGGACAGTGAGAGAGAAGGTTCTGGAGAGATGTTCCAGCAGCCAGGGACAGTGAGAGAGAAGGTTCTGGAGAGATGTTCCAGCAGCCAGGGACAGTGAGAGAGAAGGTTCTGGAGAGATGTTTTAGCAGCCAGGGACAGTGAGAGAGAAGGTTCTGGAGAGATGTTCCAGCAGCCAGGGACAGTGAGAGAGAAGGTTCTGGAGAGATGTTCCAGCAGCCAGGGACAGTGAGAGAGAAGGTTCTGGAGAGATGTTCCAGCAGCCAGGGACAGTGCGAGAGAAGGTTCTGGAGAGATGTTCCAGCAGCCAGGGACAGTGAGAGAGAAGGTTCTGGAGAGATGTTCCAGCAGCCAGGGACAGTGAGAGAGAAGGTTCTGGAGAGATGTTCCAGCAGCCAGGGACAGTGAGAGATAAGGTTTTTGAGAGATCTTCTGCCTTTGTGGGACGGAACCACGCTGTTCTTTCTCCATTAGATTTTTCTATTGGCTTTTATCTTTCATTGTAATCATGTTAACTCAATGTTTATCACGCTAAACAAACGAGATCAAGTATTAGAATTCACATAACAGTAAAATACTTTGTCCTCTGCAATCTCAATTGATTCAACTTAAGTTTACATTAAACTCTGAGCTGGGTGGGACCTGATTTAGCTCGTATTATAAAAAAAATGTACTATTTTCTTGAAATCCCAATTGAGTCATGAAGAATGAAAATAAAATAAATTGTTTTTAAAAGTGTTAAATCAACAAAAAAAAGTGTATTGAAGGTGATTTTTCCAATCCTATTTTAAGTTCTGAAACTTTGATGCAGAGACTCATCTTAATGTTTAATTATCTAAAGAGAATATACTAACAATGAGTTTACTCAACGTATACACAATTGTTATTTTCATTTTAGTTATCCTTTAACAAAAATTGAGCCTACCACTAATAATAATTTAAAAACATTTTTTTGAGTCAACTAACCTTTTCTCATTCAGTCTTTGGTTTCTTTAGTTTTTTATTTTATTTACAGTGCACAATATTTGAAGGTGAACCCTTTTAATGGCAGAGAGCTTCCAACTTAGACTTAACTGAACTCATTAAAGCATTTATTTACGCTTTATTTAAGGAATTTGCTCTTCAGACTTCCTCGAATCAGATTTGAAGTGTTTTTTTAATTAAAGCTGAGATTTTATTAAAGCAGTTGGATTCTGATAACAGCGTGTAAATGCTTAAAAGTGTTTCAAACTATAAAACGAATAACGCCACAATTTTGAGTCGCATCTGTTCATTTCTGTAAATATGTTATTATTTTTGAATGAGAGTTTTTCTGTAAACTTACAATGTAAAGTGTTGTGCAGCTTTAGCTTCTCTGTTTAGGACCCTGGAGGTCACCACCTAAGTCTTTGAAGTTTTTATCTTTATCATTTTTGTATTGATGAATGTTTTGTGTCTTTACTGTTAGCAGCAGTTTAGTTTTAAAAGCCCTCTGTGAATTGAGCTCAATAATAATTCTCTCTGATATTCTTTTATGCACTCTTAGCTCTGGTTCATAAACACATCGTTCGGCTCCTTTGTTCTCAGCTTGCTTGAAATCAGAACTCTAAACACAAAAGCCTCAAAACCAAAACAATAGCTATAAAAAAAGAATAAAAAAAACGCTAGTTGACTTTTTTTTATGAAATTGGTTTAGAAAGGAACAGTGTCACATAAAGTCCATGTTTTTAAGTGTGAGGACTTTTTTTGTTTAAATATGGCTACACAGCTCACGCTGCACGCGTTATCTATAGATCATCCACATACCGATGTTTTAATCATTTTCTTTTAAATCAGTTGGGTCTATTGTTCTCCATTTGCAAGAATGCAAATATACAAGCACATAAAAAGAGAGAAAGCAAGACGCAGAGTCCTGTTGCTCTGGCGATAAATGATCATTATCAGCTTTCCATTTCCAACTGGGCTTATATATCTATATCTATATATAGGACACAAAAACATAGAAAAAACTTGTCAATAACGCAGCAAAAACTCTAAAAATAAAATAAAAAGGACACTATGTTCGTTTAAACGCAGCATTTCGAAAAGGGATTCTGTTCACAAACGTGTTATTTATTTATTTTCGAAGCATTTATGCGGCTTTTCTCAGCCTCAGAACAGTTTCTCATCTAAACTGACATTTGCTAACGACGATATCAGCTTTTCAAACAAGTTTTAGCATTCACCAATTTGTTTGTAAACAACTCGCGTATGCAATATTCTCTTCTACAAGAACGCAAGGTTTAAGCGTGCGCAAAATCGAAAAAAATATATATAAGCAGCAGCGAAAACCATGCCCAGACTCTAATGAAAATAGAACTTATTTTTCAACAGCAAATGAATTGAAACACGTTTAAAGTTCTGCACAGATGCGCCAAACACTGCGAACATCTTGCAATGTTGTGTCTGAGAAGATAAACAAGAGAGAAGGTGGAGGAAACTCTCTTTTGACGCCACGAAGCCCTCGTTCTGTTCTGTTCTGTTCTGTTCTGTTCTGTTCTGTTCTGTTCTGTTCTGTTCTGTTCTGTTCTGTTCTGTTCTGTTCTGCAGCGAGAGATGGAGGAAGGCGCTGCTCCGCTCTCTGCGGGCCGGAGAGCCTCTGCTCCCGGGAGGGAACGCTCCAGAAGCGACCAGACCAGAATGTTTGGAGATTTGACGCAGTGCTAAAGCTGCACGCATACGTTTCTCTCTTTCTATCTCTTAATTACATCCCAGCTCCGACTCCATCAGAGAGCACAACGTCGTCATTGCTTGAATAAAAATAAAAATAAGGGAATAACCTTTTACAGCAGGAGTAAACAGAATCCCAGTCATTAGGTTTCATGGTTTAACACAGTGTGAGCACGGCTGACCTCTGGAAGACCTCATTAAGCATTGATTAATGTATAAATTCTAGCACAATTAAAAACAACCTTGAGGCTTTAAACTCGAATGTGACTTTTATTTATACATTTACATTTATGCATTTGGCAGACAATATGAGATCTGTTACACAGCCACAGTCTCTCTCAGCTCGCTCGTAATAGAAGTTTATCAGCTGATCAATAAACCATAGCAGGAAGAAAATAAAGAGAGAGGAGGAGAAAAAGAAAGTTTATTTTTTATGAATGAGAAAACCCTGTTCTGATTTTTAAAAAAAAGGCAAATCTTTTTTAAACCAGTTCGCCAATCTGGCAACCCTGTTCTGTCAGTGGTGAGAGAGAAATCTCGATATTTATTGATTTACAAACCGAACGTGGCTGATTTCTTTCCGTCCCTCTCACAGATGCCAAGGGCACCATCCGAGAGATCGTGCTCCCCAAGGGCCTGGACCTGGACCGGCCGAAGCGCACTCGCACCTCTTTCACTGCAGAGCAGCTCTATCGACTCGAACTCGAGTTCCAACGCTGTCAGTATGTGGTCGGGCGGGAGCGGACTGAGCTGGCGAGGCAACTCAACCTCTCAGAGACGCAGGTACAGCCTCAGATAAGCGACGCGGAGGGTTCCATGCAGGGCTCTTCCCCACAGACACCACTCACCGAGACAGAGCTAGGGGACCGGGACTCTAAGAGCCTCGTGTTTGAGAAAGATCATTTCTGCTCATTAAAAATTCAATTTAGCCATTATAATTCATCTTTTCAGTCTCTCTCTCTCTCTCTCTCTCTCTCTCTCTCTCTCATCTCTCTCTCTCTCTCTCTCTCTCTCTCTCTCTCTCTCTCCTCTCTCTCTCTCCTCTCTCTCTCTCTCTCTCTCTCTCTCTCTCTCTCTCTCTCTCTCTCTCTCTCACTATATATATCCAGTAAAATCTAGAGTGTTAAATTGACACTGCTCTGAGTCTATTTAGTCCTACTCTAAATAGAGTTAAATTAACACTGAGCTCATCAACCTAAACCATAAAACGTTTGAGTTAATCTCTTATTTGTTACAATGTGATGAGGAAAATAGTTGTGATGTTTTTATAGTGAAACACAAACATTTATAACTAATTACAAGTTTATGGTGAATAATCAGAAGCGTCACGGTGGCGCAGTGGGTAGCACGGTCGTCTCACAGCAAGAAGGTCACTGGTTCTAGGCTCGGCTGGGGCAGGTGGCATTTCTGTGTGGAGTTTGCATGTTCTCCCCGTGATCGCGTGGGTTTTCTCCGGGTGCTCCGGTTTCCCCACAAGTCCAAAGACATGCAGAATAAGTGAATTGAATAAGAACAATTGCCCATAGTGTTAAAGTGTGAATGTGTGTGTGAATGTTTCCCAGTGATGGGTTGCGGCTGGAAGGGCATCCGCTGCGTAAAACATATGCCAGAGAGTTGGCGGTTCATTCCGCTGTGGCGACCCCGAAAGGGAATAAAGCCGACATGAAAATGGATGGATGGATGGTGAATAATCAATGGTTTAGATGATAACCTCATTGATGATTTAACTCACTTTAAGTGTTATTGTTTCACTCTATTTAGAGTGTATTTGCTCCTATTCTGAATAGAGTTAATTTTATTCTCAGAATTTTACTGTAAATATATATAAATCAACTTAAAACTATGGTTTTAATAGTTTAGAAACAGCACAATTACAATTCAAAGTGTGCACATTCTGTGGGGTATCCTGAGAAATCAATCTTGGTTTGGTGTTTAGATTCTAGCAAGGTTGTGAGTTTACTCTTATTTTTCCCTTCCACCTCCTTCAGAAGAGAATTGGGACTCTACTTCATCTCATGTGAAGAAAAAAGTAAGGGCCAGAGAGAAGGTCTAGAAATCGATCTGGTCTTAAACCTCTGAGCTAGATGTGGACATTCATCTAAGGAACAAATTAAAAAAATGAACATGTTTATGAAAATATCATTTTTGGACCTTGCATCATCGATGGACGATGTCTGTTCAGACCTTGAAAGGGCAGAAATTATTAGTAGTGGGGGGGGGGGGGGGGCTGTGTGGGTCCTGGCATGTGTGTGACTGGTGGGGTGTGTTTGGAAGATGTGTGTGACTGGTGGGGTGTGTTTGGTGGATGTGTGTGACTGGTGGAGTGTGTTTGGTGGATGTGTGTGACTGGTGGAGTGTGTTTGGTGGATGAGAGTGACTGATGGAGGGTGTTTAGTGGATGAGAGTGACTGGTGGAGTGTGTTTGGTGGATGAGTGTGATTTGTGGAGTGTGTTTGGTGGATGTGAGTGACTGGTGGAGGGTGTTTGGTGGATGAGTGTGACTGGTGGGGGGTGTTTGGTGGATGAGTGTGACTGGTGGGGCGTGTTTGGTGCATGAGAGTGACTGGTGGGGCGTGTTTGGTGCATGAGTGTGATTTGTGGAGTGTGTTTGGTGGATGTGAGTGACTGGTGGAGGGTGTTTGGTGGATGAGAGTGACTGATGGAGGGTGTTTGGTGGATGAGAGTGACTGGTGGAGTGTGTTTGGTGGATGAGTGTGATTTGTGGAGTGTGTTTGGTGGATGTGAGTGACTGGTGGAGGGTGTTTGGTGGATGAGAGTGACTGATGGAGGGTGTTTGGTGGATGAGAGTGACTGGTGGAGTGTGTTTGGTGGATGAGTGTGATTTGTGGAGTGTGTTTGGTGGATGTGAGTGACTGATGGAGGGTGTTTGGTGGATGAGTGTGACTGGTGGGGGGTGTTTGGTGGATGAGTGTGACTGGTGGGGCGTGTTTGGTGCATGAGAGTGACTGGTGGGGCGTGTTTGGTGGATGTGTGTGACAGGTGGAGGGTGTTTGGTGGATGTGTGTGACTGGTGGTGTGTGTTTGGTGGATGTGAGTGACTGGTGGGGCGTGTTTGGTGCATGAGAGTGACTGGTGGGGCGTGTTTGGTGGATGTGTGTGACTGGTGGGGGGGTGTTTGGTGGATGAGAGTGACTGGTGGGGGTGTGTTTGGTGGATGAGTGTGACTGGTGGGGTGTGTTTGGTGGATGAGTGTGATTTGTGGAGTGTGTTTGGTGGATGAGTGTGACTGGTGGGGTGTGTTTGGTGGATGAGTGTGATTTGTGGAGTGTGTTTGGTGGATGAGAGTGACTGGTGGAGTGTGTTTGGTGGATGTGTGTGACTGATGGAGGGTGTTTGGTGGATGAGTGTGATTTGTGGGGTGTGTTTGGTGGATGTGTGTGACTGATGGAGGGTGTTTGGTGGATGAGTGTGACTGGTGGAGTGTGTTTGGTGGATGAGAGTGACTGGTGGGGTGTGTTTGGTGGATGTGTGTGACTGGTGGGGTGTGTTTGGTGGATGTGAGTGACTGGTGGGGTGTGTTTGGTGGATGTGTGTGACTGGTGGGGGGTGTTTGGTGGATGTGTGTGACTGGTGGGGCGTGTTTGGTGCATGAGAGTGACTGGTGGGGCGTGTTTGGTGCATGTGAGTGACTGGTGGGGTGTGTTTGGTGGATGTGTGTGACTGGTGGGGGGTGTTTGGTGGATGTGTGTGACTGGTGGGGGGTGTTTGGTGGATGTGTGTGACTGGTGGGGGGTGTTTGGTGGATGTGTGTGACTGGTGGAGTGTGTTTGGTGGATGAGTGTGACTGGTGGGGTGTGTTTGGTGGATGAGTGTGATTTGTGGGGTGTGTTTGGTGGATGTGTGTGACTGATGGAGGGTGTTTGGTGGATGAGTGTGACTGGTGGAGTGTGTTTGGTGGATGAGAGTGACTGGTGGGGTGTGTTTGGTGGATGTGTGTGACTGGTGGGGTGTGTTTGGTGGATGTGAGTGACTGGTGGGGTGTGTTTGGTGGATGTGTGTGACTGGTGGGGGTTGTTTGGTGGATGTGTGTGACTGGTGGGGCGTGTTTGGTGCATGAGAGTGACTGGTGGGGCGTGTTTGGTGCATGTGAGTGACTGGTGGGGTGTGTTTGGTGGATGTGTGTGACTAGTGGGGGGTGTTTGGTGGATGTGTGTGACTGGTGGGGCGTGTTTGGTGGATGTGTGTGACTGGTGGGGGGTGTTTGGTGGATGAGAGTGACTGGTGGAGTGTGTTTGGTGGATGAGTGTGACTGGTGGGGTGTGTTTGGTGGATGTGTGTGACTGGTGGGGGTGTTTGGTGGATGAGAGTGACTGGTGGGGTGTGTTTGGTGGATGTGTGTGACTGGTGGGGGTGTTTGGTGCATGAGAGTGACTGGTGGGGCGTGTTTGGTGCATGTGAGTGACTGGTGGGGTGTGTTTGGTGGATGTGTGTGACTGGTGGGGGGTGTTTGGTGGATGTGTGTGACTGGTGGGGCGTGTTTGGTGGATGTGTGTGACTGGTGGGGGGTGTTTGGTGGATGAGAGTGACTGGTGGAGTGTGTTTGGTGGATGAGTGTGACTGGTGGGGTGTGTTTGGTGGATGTGTGTGACTGGTGGGGGTGTTTGGTGGATGAGAGTGACTGGTGGGGTGTGTTTGGTGGATGAGAGTGACTGGTGGAGTGTGTTTGGTGGATGAGTGTGACTGGTGGAGTGTGTTTGGTGGATGTGAGTGACTGGTGGGGTGTGTTTGGTGGATGTGAGTGACTGGTGGGGGGTGTTTGGTGAATGAGAGTGACTGGTGGGGTGTGTTTGGTGGATGTGAGTGACTGGTGGAGGGTGTTTGGTGGATGTGTGTGACTGGTGGGGGTGTTTGGTGAATGAGAGTGACTGGTGGAGTGTGTTTGGTGGATGTGAGTGACTGGTGAAGTGTGTTTGGTGAATGAGAGTGACTGGTGGAGTGTGTTTGGTGGATGAGAGTGACTGGTGGGGTGTGTTTGGTGGATGTGTGTGACTGGTGGGGGTGTTTGGTGAATGAGAGTGACTGGTGGGGTGTGTTTGGTGGATGTGTGTGACTGGTGGGGTGTGTTTGGTGGATGTGTGTGACTGGTGGGGGTGTTTGGTGGATGAGAGTGACTGGTGGAGTGTGTTTGGTGGATGAGTGTGACTGGTGGAGTGTGTTTGGTGGATGTGAGTGACTGGTGGAGTGTGTTTGGTGGATGTGTGTGACTGGTGAAGTGTGTTTGGTGAATGAGAGTGACTGGTGAAGTGTGTTTGGTGGATGTGTGTGACTGATGGGGGTGTTTGGTGGTGGTCAGGAGGCCGTAGGCGTGGAATAGCAGCCACATTCTGTCAGACTGCCCAAGAGCAACTGAGGGCTAACCAATGAATAAATAATGCTCTGATCATTGTAAAGTCTTTAATTGTTTAGAAAAGCGCTATATAAATTGAAGGCATTGTTAATATTATGAGTTGGTTGCTAGGGGAGGTTCAGTGAAGTTGGTTGTTAGGGGAGGGCTTGTTGAAATGGTTGCTAGGGTAGGGTTTGTTGAAATGGTTGCTAGGGGAGGGTCAGTGGAGTTGGTTGCTAGGGGAGGTTGAGTTTGTTGTTAGGGGAGGGTCAGTGGAGTTGGATTTTAAGGGTTGGCTTTATTGAGGTTCTTTAGGGTTAGGGTTACATTTTTTGGATCTCTGATAATTCAAGTGACCCGTGTTTAACTTCTTCACTTTGTAAACTTCTCAACTTGTTCTTTACTTTAAATTTTTTTTATCTGTTTTGTGAATTCAAGTGTTTTCAAATACTGTTTCTGAAAGTCAACCTCTTCACAAAAAACACAAGAACACAAAAAACTTCTAGTTTTTAACAGCATACACTGATACAACACAGAAAACCACACAGTGTTAAATCAACACAGCTAGTGTTGTTAAATACTGTCTCTTTTTAAATGTAACTCTAAACGGTTACACTATGTCACTTGAATTTAAAATGACTGTTGTATGAAATAAAACTGCTGTTAATTCAATTCTCAATGTTACAGTTATTGTTACAACATTGTTACAATGTTATTTAACAGTTTTAACCGCATATAAACTGACACAGTTTACACATGAAGGACTTACGACACCAGAAGTGTTGATTTACATGTGAGAGTTTCACTGTTTTGCAGTTAAAAGTAAAACCGGGGAGGGTTCGTTTTTCAGTTTTCAACTCTCACAAAATCAGTTTCACTATTTCATAAACACTATTCTTGGGTTACATGGACTTAATTAACACAAGAGATGCATTTATAATGCCAAAGCAAGAATATAACATTATTCTGTAAGAGGTTCCAAAGTTAAATTTCAATGTTACATTTTTTGGATTTGTACAAACAACAAAATTTTTAATCTTTAATCAATGCTCCTGGGGTTCGGTGTTGGACCACCAGAAACACTGCCAAAAGTGTTAACTTTAACATTATGCGAGTTATATTTACAATATGAGAGTCTAAATGAACACCACAGCAATGTTAAAAAGTTATTCACACCACACCACATGTGAATATAACTCTCATAGTGTTCACTCAACTCTCATAGTGTTAATTCACCTCTCATAGTGCTCATTCAACTCTCAAAGTGTTCATCCAACTCTCATAGTGTTAATCCAACTCTCATAGTGTTCAACCAACTCTCAACGTGTTCATTCAACTCTCTTTGTGTTCATCTAACTCTCATAGTGTTCATTCAACTCTCTTAGTGTTCATCTAACTCTCATAGTGTTCATTCAACTCTCTTAGTGTTCATCTAACTCTCAGTGTTCATTCAACTCTCTTAGTGCTAATCCAACTCTCATAGTGTTCATCCAACTCTCACTATGTTAATTCAACTCTTGGTGTTCATTCAAATCTCTTAGTGTTAATCGAACTCTCATAGTGTTCATTCAAATCTCTTAGTGTTAATCGAACTCTCATAGTGTTCATTCAACTCTCTCAGTGTTCATTCACCTCTCTCAGTGTTCATTCAGCTCTCTCATAGTGTTCATTCAACTCTCTCATAGTGTTAATTCACCTCTCATAGTGCTCATTCAACTCTCAAAGTTTTCATCCAACTCTCATAGTGTTAATCCAACTCTCATAGTGTTCAACCAACTCTCAACGTGTTCATTCAACTCTCTTTGTGTTCATCTAACTCTCATAGTGTTCATTCAGCTCTCTCAGTGTTCATTCAGCTCTCTCAGTGTTCATTCAGCTCTCTCAGTGTTCATTCAGCTCTCTCAGTGTTCATTCAACTCTCTTAGTGCTAATCCAACTCTCATAGTGTTCATCCAACTCTCACTATGTTAATTCAACTCTTGGTGTTCATTCAAATCTCTTAGTGTTAATCGAACTCTCATAGTGTTCATTCAAATCTCTTAGTGTTAATCGAACTCTCATAGTGTTCATTCAACTCTCATAGTGTTAATTCACCTCTCATAGTGTTCATTCAACTCTCTCAGTGTTCATTCAACTCTCTCAGTGTTCATTCAGCTCTCTCAGTGTTCATTCAACTCTCTCATAGTGTTAATTCACCTCTCATAGTGTTCATTCAACTCTCTCATAGTGTTAATTCAACTCTCTCATAGTGTTAATTCACCTCTCATAGTGTTCATTCAACTCTCTCATAGTGTTAATTCACCTCTCATAGTGTTCATTCAACTCTCTCATAGTGTTAATTCACCTCTCATAGTGTTCATTCAACTCTCATAGTGTTAATTCACCTCTCATAGTGTTCATTCAACTCTCTCATAGTGTTCATTCAACTCTCTCATAGTGTTAATTCACCTCTCATAGTGTTCATTCAACTCTCTCATAGTGTTAATTCACCTCTCATAGTGTTCATTCAACTCTCTCATAGTGTTAATTCACCTCTCATAGTGTTCATTCAACTCTCATAGTGTTCATTCACTTCTCATAGTGTTACATGTAACACTTTTGGCAGTGTTTATACACCTTTTGACTCTTAAGAGCGATGAAGTCACCCTCAAAATTAGTGTTTACTCTCGTTTCGCTTCAGCAGTGTGTCAGTAGAGTTTAAGAGTGAAATTAAATAAAGTTTTACACAGAGTTTCAACTCTTCCAGTTTGCAACGTGTAGGCTCCCCTGAACAACTTCCTCTTCATTTCTAAATCGTCTTCGTTTCCTGCTGAATAGTTTCATGGATTTCTACCGATTTTAAGAATGCTGTATACTGTTTGTACAGATGTTAAACATCTTAACACACAACATCACAACGCCAAGGACCTTTAACAACCATGCAAAATCAACTCTGAAAAAATAGTTTAAAATGAAAGCAGGCATTCAATTGCGACTGAAATAATGTGTACTGATGAAGATGGTTTGGGGGTTGGAGTGTAGATGCGCACATTAGGTGCAGACTGTCAGAAAAATTAACGGAAGCGTTGACGTTAAACAGCGCGCGAGAGTTACCAAATCCGCAAACGCTCTCTGTCAGCTGCCATTGTGCCCCTCACAAAGCTCGTAATTAGTGTTCGCGCGGGGGGCGTCAGGGGCGTCAGGGGCGTCAGGGGCCTCGCTTTATCCTGACGAGAAAAGGGAAGAAGTTTTCACTCACGCGTTATGAACTGCTCCACATTTCTCTTCCTCTCCGCGGATGCGCAGGTGCATGCTGGGTCTCAGGAGTCTGCGCAGTGCGACTTCAGACAGGTCTTCTTCCTCTTCTTTTTCTTCTTCTTCTTTTTCTTCATCTTCTTCTTCTTCTTCATCTTTTTCTTCTTTGTCTTCTTCTTTTTCTTCTTCTTCTTCTTCTTATTTTTTATTTATTTATTTTTGTATTAAATGGAAATAGTAAATCTTACATGACAAAGGCAGTACCAACATATAGAGTACAGTGAAAAATACAGTCTAATAGAGTAATGCAATCATGTAAATGAGAAAATAGAGGAAATTAAAATAATAAACACTAATAGTAAATAAAAGAGATCTAAGATAAAATAACGAAGAAAAAAGTACATTTCAGACATTAGTCATGCAGGGGGTTACTACAAGTCACAAAAGTTTTCCAGAAAGTTGGCTAATACGGAAGCCTTTTTGTCCATTAGGGGGCAGAGTGAAGAAGAAGCGATCCTCAGGTCCTTCAGGAAGTGTGTGAGAGAACGAGGTGTTTTCATAAAGCCACATTTGTGTAGAAAGACTTTAGCCAATAGGAAGAGATTGTTCACAAGGAAGTGTTGCATATACTCTTTTCTCAGAACTCCAAATTCAATATGTTTAAAGTTAATGCATTCAATGTCAATAAAGATCGATGAAAGTCTCTTATGCAGAAGAGTCCAAGCTTCTTCTTCTTCTTCTTCTTCTTCTTCTTCTTCTTCTTATTATTATTATTATTATTATTATTATTATTTAAAATGCGACAGGCTTAACAAGTTGAATTTGGATTCTGAAACTGTGTGATTGTGTTCAGTCGCAAAATGAAAAATAAAATCGTTTTATGTTCCCTGTAATCCCTTTTTTTTTGTTGCTTAAATTAACTATTTTGTCGCCTCGAAAAATAATGATTATTTTAATGAGTGTTCATGTCCAAAAAAGTGAAATGTACATATTTTTTTTGCTGACTCACGTTTCAGCTTATTCTGGTTTTAACGAATTGTGCAGAAGTTTAAAAACACAGTTTCATTTCGCGACTCTTGATTTTTAACAATAGCGAAAAATGTTCTCGGGATTAAAAGCGGTGTAAATGTCATATTTCTGCTCCTTCATCTTCACCGAGCTTTGCTTTTAGTTTGCTTTAAGGCACATCCTGGAAAAATGTGTTTATAAAACTGGCACAATAAAAGACAAAGTACAACTTTAGGACTAAATTAAAAGCATTGTATGAAAGTGCTGCGACATTTCGGAATATATTTGTGCTTGATTTGCATGCATTTTTATTCACTCAGAGCTTTCTTTTTGTTTTGTTTTACTTTTCCAGACAATTAATACCAAAACACATATTCTTAGCACACTAAAATAGAAAATAGCAACCAATTATTGGCATAAAACGGCTCTTAAGAAATTTTTTTTCTGAAACCTTTTTTTAATAAGGAAAACTGTTTTTAATTCAGTGGATGAAGATATGCTATTAGGTTAAAAATAAATTGAAAGAAATGAACGCAAAATTAAGAAGAGTGGAAAATGAATATTATAAATAATAGCCTTTTTTACAAAAATAAATCCAATTAATCTCCGCATGTCGTTTCGTTTCTAACCATAATACATATGTACACTTTTTTGATTAAAAAGTTGTTTACTTTATTGAATGGAATCATCAACATGTGTAAAAACAAAACAAAAGAATACTCTTAAAACACACTGACACATTAAGCTCGTTTGGGTTTTTTCAGATTTATTCAAATATAATTTAAGATCCAAGTTTTAATCAAGTTTCAAAATCAACTCTTACATTTTAAGTGCACAAAACAATTTTGTTAAACTGAATTCTTGTGATCGAGTTTGTTGAGTTAAAGGCAAACATAATGACCCAGTTACTATCTACTATACAAGTATAATGTTTCGTCACGAATATTTCATTTTATAAAAAAAAAAACAGGAATTGTTTGAGTTTTGTCCTTGAGTTTAGTTTGTTCCTCACTCACACTTATGTTTACACATTTATATTGTATTGTGAGTTTTAAAAATATATAAAATATTCACAAAAATAGATTACTTTATCATGGCTTAACAATATAACACAAGTTTACCATTTTATGAATATTGTTTGTTTTCAACTAATCGAAAAAAATCATAAGAGATCGTTAAAAGAATATTTTGAACCCAAAGAACTTTCCTTGTTCCGATCGCGACCTTCCACAGCAGCCTGCATTAAATAGAATATATATATATATATAGAATTCATATAAACCGAGAAGTAACAACTTTCTGAGTTGAAATAATAACAATAAACTTAGCTGTTTCTTTTCATTTGTACTTCTATTCTATATTTTGATAGACATTTTTATCACTGTTTTTGATCAGTGTTTTATTCCAGACATAAAATGCTCTTTCCTCAGCAATATGTTGTAAAATTAGAATACGTAAATCATCTTCATACCTTTCCAAAATAAAGTTTTAAAAGTTTTTCAGACATCGTCGCAATCTTAGAAAAAACTCGAAAAACGCGTAAAAAAAATAAAAACTGCGAAAGACCAAAAAAACAAAACTAATTCTGTGCTTACAAAGTCAAAAACACTCCCTCTGCTTAACAAACAAAACAAAAAAAAACATTAATGAAGCCCCCAGAACAGTCTATCCTGACTAATTTTTATTTTATATTTTCTACACGAGCAAATGTTTAAAAAGTTATAGTTCAAACAATGAATACACAGGGTCCAAAAAGATTAAATGTTAATCAAGCTTTTTATTAGGTCTATTTTAAATACCAGAATTTAATATTTTATTTTGCACACATTTGGTGTTTAGATACTTTAAAATCCGTTTTAACTTCAGATTTCATGTAATATTAATTCGACCCACGTTACAAAAAATGTGATATTTTTAAAAGAGGTATTAAAAAAGGCAAACACTGCAGTAGGAAAACTCGCTTCTCATGGTGCTGCGTCCCAATCCGAACACTTACGCTGCTCTCTTCTGCTTCATTTCAGAACAAAGTTTAGAGACTTTTCAGTGTGTGAGGCGAGAGAGCTCGATCTGGGACGCAGCACCACGTCACGTGACTGAAGTACGTCATCACGTACACGACGTGTGCGAGAACTTAACTCCCTCTTTTCCATTCCTTCATTACAACATATTTTAATAATAGATATAACACTCTCTATATTTATTTTATTTATTTCACAGCTTCTTCTTTTAAAACGAGTCGTGTCACAGAGAGAGCTCGTTGGTTTGGGTCTAAGAGAAAACTTTTCCGCCCGAGCGCAGGGGATTGTGGGTAATATCAGCCGGTTGAGCGTTCATCGATCTAGAATCAAGAATCAAGCTTTGGGGGCCCCTTAAAGGAGTTACCAACTATGCCTTTAAATACATAAAAATGATTGTATGATTGAATTACATGGGATTTATCCAACTTTGTCTTGAGTCCCACAAGGGCTTTTATTCTGAAAATTCAACTATATCAACAGACTACGCTCCAAAGTTCTTAGCTTTTACTTAGCTATTCTGGCAAATTTAAGCTTTCGTTTGGAAATTTCAAGTATATCCTGCTCCAAAAATATAATTTTTTTACTCTTGACTGTTAGAAATGTAAGCTTTAGCAACAGACCATGTTCCAGATACAAATTTTACTCTTAAAATATAACACATTTAAGCATTAACCTAACAAAATAAATAAATACAAGTCTCTGGAAGCTCAGTGTTTTCCTTAAAGTGTAAAAATTTAGAAGAATTAACCTGAAAATGTGTTACACTGTCTCTGTACATCACACCTAAAACGTAATTTGTTGCATTTTTACAATCATTTTACAATCAAATAACCTAATAAATAAAAACGGTGCATTTGTTTGTCTTGGGCCTCAAAATGACACTGAAAATAATATTTTGACAATGTCTGATATAATCCCTTTATAAATATTCAGTCATTTTAATCATTCTTTAAAAAAACAGCAACCGATGAAGCTGTGTTTTAAACCTTACCTGTGCTTGCTTTAGCAGGAAATCCTCTTTTATGCTCAATGAAAAGCTTTTACAAAGAATATATATATATATATATATATATATATATATATATATATATATATATATATATATATATATATATATATATATATATATATATATATTAAATCAAACACAAGGATATATTTGAACTGGAATCTGAAATCGCAGACCCAGTACAGGAGAAATAGTAAGTTATGCATGTAACATTAATCAACAGATTTATAGTTTTAAAAGAGTAGATTGATTCAATTAAAGCGGAATTGAACACCGCTGTCACGTGGGAAGGTTTACTAAACTTCTCAAACATTAACTGAATCTGGCTTCTCTACAGGCGAGGAAGACTCGCTCTTATTGAGCTGTTTTCCTCTACCGAAAGCAGAGAAATCAGAATCCTGGGGTTTATTTCTCCCCAGGAGCCATCCCCAGCAGGGGGCTCCCCACTCCTGCGAAACTCAGCAGGGTGTCTCCCTCCCAGCTTCTACAGTATCAGGTTCTGATTGATCTCCGCACCTTCTGCTAGATGTTCTTGATCTGAGATGCTGCTGTTGTGGCTCTGATACGAAGAGCTGCTTCACTAGTTAAACCGAACCAAGTTCATTCTTCTTTTCCATTTAAAAAAAATCCCCAAGACAACACTTTTGGGAACCTGTACCGTATGAAAATTTAGCTTCTGATTAAACACAAACGTGTCAGGAAATTCAAATAAAGCCTCCGTTTGAGCGAGACGTGGGTTTCCAGGAGAATACTCTCAGATCTTGAAGCGCTGCGACTGTAAAGAGTCATTTTCTTCGTTCATATCTTTATTTTGAAAGACGATTGCAAAAAATCCTGGTCTATAGCCCTTCTGGGGACTCTGCTCTGTGTCACACTTCTACCGAGCGAAATTTGATTATAGATTTTGCTAAATGATTAACTGGGGGCAAAATTAGAACCTGTTGTCAGCCATTTAAAAAAAATGTGTAAACCTTGCAAAAATGGAAATACGTCCACATTAATGTAATAATACACATCATCAGAAATCAAACGAAGACCTGAACGTTTTTATCTACATCGACTAACACTAGAGAAAAAGACAAAATGCATTTTGTTACAAAATCAAAGTCTTACTTGGGTATCTCACACTAGAGTTCGTCTCAGCTGATTTATCAGATAGAGCTGGAAAGGACACGGAACAGAAGAAAAGAAAAGAAGAAGAAGAAATCTAAAAAATTGTGCAATTGTAGGTGTTCCCTGAAGAGAAGAGTTTTCGGTTGCTTCCTGAAAGCTGTTGGTGCTGCTGCTCTCCTGACTGGATCAGGAGTTTGTTCCAGCAGCCAGGGACAGTGAGAGAGAAGGTTCTGCTGAGAGATTGTCTGTCTTTCAGTGAAGAACAAGACGCTGTTCCTTCTCTGAGCTCAGACTTCTGGAGGGCATGTAGGGCTTTAGGAGCTTCTGGAGGGCATGTAGGAGTATAGGAGCTTCTGGAGGGCACGTAGGACTTTAGGAGCTTCTGGAGGGCATGTAGGAGCTTCTGGAGGGCATGTAGGAGTATAGGAGCTTCTGGAGAGCATGTAGGACTTTAGGAGCTTCTGGAGGGCATGTAGGAGTATAGGAGCTTCTGGAGGGCATGTAGGACTTTAGGAGCTTCTGGATGGCATGTAGGTGCTTCTGGAGGGCATGTAGGAGTATAGGAGCTTCTGGAGGGCATGTAGGACTATAGGAGCTTCTGGAGGGCATGTAGGAGCTTCTGGAGGGAATGTAGGAGCTTCTGGAGGGAATGTAGGAGTGGAGGAGCTTCTGGAGGGAATGTAGGAGCTTCTGGAGGGAATGTAGGAGTGGAGGAGCTTCTGGAGGGCAATCCTACAGAAGCTTGCTTTCAGAGAAGGACCAGCGGCTTGTGATTTTGTGGAAGTCTCTCTCCAGAACCTTCTCTCTCGCTGTCACTGGCTGCTGGAACATCTCTCTAGAACCTTCTCTCGCACTGTCCCTGGCTGCTGGAACATCTCTCCAGAACCTTCTCTCTCACTGTCCCTGGCTGCTGGAACATCTCTCCAGAACCTTCTCTCTCACTGTCCCTGGCTGCTGGAACATCTCTCCAGAACCTTCTCTCTCACTGTCCCTGGCGGCTGGAACATCTCTCCAGAACCTTCTCTCTCACTGTACTTGGCTCCTGGAACATCTCTCCAGAACCTTCTCTCTCACTGTCCCTGGCTCCTGGAACATCTCAGCAGAACCTTCTCTCTCGCTGTCCCTGGCTGCTGGAACATCTCTCCAGAACCTTCTCTCTCGCTGTCCCTGGCTGCTGGAACATCTCTCCAGAACCTTCTCTCTCGCTGTCCCTGGCTGCTGGAACATCTCTCCAGAACCTTCTCTCTCACTGTCCCTGGCGGCTGGAACATCTCTCCAGAACCTTCTCTCTCACTGTACTTGGCTCCTGGAACATCTCTCCAGAACCTTCTCTCTCACTGTCCCTGGCTCCTGGAACATCTCAGCAGAACCTTCTCTCTCGCTGTCCCTGGCTGCTGGAACATCTCTCCAGAACCTTCTCTCTCGCTGTCCCTGGCTGCTGGAACATCTCTCCAGAACCTTCTCTCTCGCTGTCCCTGGCAGCTGGAACATCTCTCCAGAACCTTCTCTCTCACTGTCCTTGGCTCCTGGAACATCTCTCCAGAACCTTCTCTCTCACTGTCCTTGGCTCCTGGAACATCTCTCCAGAACCTTCTCTCTCACTGTCCCTGGCTCCTGGAACATCTCAGCAGAACCTTCTCTCTCGCTGTCCCTGGCTGCTGGAACATCTCTCCAGAACCTTCTCTCTCGCTGTCCCTGGCTGCTGGAACATCTCTCCAGAACCTTCTCTCTCGCTGTCCCTGGCTGCTGGAACATCTCTCCAGAACCTTCTCTCTCGCTGTCCCTGGCTGCTGGAAAAAACTCCTGATGCAGTCAGGAGAGCAGCAAAACTAACAGCTCTCAGAAAACAACAGAAAACTCTTCTCTTCAGGGAACACTCGCTATAATAAAATATATTAGTTTTCTTCTTCTCTTTCTATTTGTTCCTGCTATTGATCGGCTGATACATCTTCTACTACGCGCAAACTGAATTAGACTTTGACTGTGTAACAAATGGAATATTGTGTCTCCTCTTCTGTAAATCACTTTGGACAAAAGTGTCTGCCAAATGCATACGTTTAAATTCTCAAAGCTCAAGAGAGTTCGTTTAGCTTAGACGTGAGTTTTAGCTGGTTCTGTAAAGCTCGATAACCCAAGCTACCTCAACATGAGAAGAGAATTTGATTCTGAGTCGTGGACATTAACGCATGAGACTTTTTTTATAAAAAGAAAAAGGAAAAACACAGAACAGAGGGAACCAGACTACGTATTCTTGAGTGTAAATACTTTACAGAGCATAAATAGTCCTCACTTTAAATGAGCTCACAAAAACTGTCACCGTCAGATAATAAATGTGTTATAATTAGCTGAATTAATCTTGATTTACAGTAAGAATATGTATTAATAAAGCATATATTATCACTCTGAGTAACTGTTGCTATATCTGTGAATAACGAGATGTGTGAACGTGCTTTTAAATAGTTTAATAATCATTTATTAACATGTTCTAAATGATTTCATAAATCACTTACAACTAATAAATAACTAGTTTATAAATGATTAACTGATCCTCAATAAAGCATGAATGCTCTTAAGCTTTTGATATAGATGTTTATAAACCAAGAGCAAAGTGATTAAAGTTATGTTTATAAATGTCCTACAAAGGTGTGTTAACGTAGAAACGATGCTTTACAAGTTCACTATTTGCTAAATCTTAAATAATGATTAGGATGCAGTTATTATAAAGTGCTGCCAAAAAGGTCTTAATTTCTCCCGGCCGTCTTCTTTTAACAGAGATGCTGCTCCGCTTCTGGACGTAAAAGATGAAATAAACAACAAACAAACCCTTTTTTCTTGTGCTTATTATAGTGAAAGCTTTTTTGTTCGAGAGTGAGGGACGGTGCACGTCGGCTTTATGCTCTCAGGGACGAATTCCTGTCTGTTCCATCAGCGGACCTTTTAAAAGGAGAATTCCACACAAAAATGAAAATGAAATGAAATGAAATTGAAAAACCTGAAAATATGAAAACATTTGTGACTCAAGGTTTTTCTCTCTCTGGGCGTCTGCTAACATCATCGAACCGACAACACTTTATCCGCCGGTGTTTCAGTTTTATTGTCCAAACCTTCCGGTTGTACAATTGAATACAAGAAAAACAATAAAATCTAATTTATTCATCTTCTTAAAAGTCTTAAATGCTTTAAGCTCAGACGAACGCAGGTTTAAAGCTACACTATATTGAACCGGAAAGATTTTTTTAGAGAACTTTGTTGGTCGAGTCATTAGAAACGTCCAGCTTGAGGCCTTTAATAGCATTTGTACTATCAAGTATACACTGCTGGAAAACACTAATATCTAGAGAAACTCAATAAAGCTGGCAGCTTTTCAATAATATTAGTAACTATTATAACGTTTGAAAAAAATCCCCCAAAATAACAGACTTTTTTGTAAATTATATACAATGCATGAGGACTGGGAAACTACAGCAGAAGTGATCAGGGAGACAGGTAGGAAGGTGCTAGGTGTGTCAGCAGGAAGAAGGAAAGAAGATAAGGAAACATGGTGGTGGAATGAGGAAGTACAGGACATCATCCAGAGGAAGAGGCTAGCTAAAAAGAAGTGGGACATCGAAAGGACTGAAGAAAGTAGACAGGACTACAAGGAATCACAGCGCAGGGTGAAGAGGGAGGTGGCAAAGGCCAAACAGAAGGCATATGATGAGTTGTATGCCAGGTTAGACACGAGGGAAGCTGAGAAGGAATCGTACAGATTAGCGAGACAGAGAGACAGAGATGGGAAGGATGTGCAACAGATAAGGGTGATTAAAGATAGAGATGGAAGGGTTCTAACGAGTGAGGAGAGTGTGCAGAGAAGTTGGAAGGAGTATTTTGAGGAGTTGATGAATGAGGAGAATGAGAGGGAAAGAAGGGGGGAAGAGGTGAACATTGTAGAGCAGGAAGTTGAAAAGATTAGAAAGGATGAGGTGAGGAAGGCTCTGAGGAGAATGAAGAGTGGAAAGGCTGTTGGTCCAGATGACATCCCTGTGGAGGTGTGGAAGTGTCTAGGAGAGACAGCAGTGGAGTTCCTATCTAGGTTATTCAACAGGATTCTAGAGAGTGAGAAGATGCCTGAGGAATGGAGGAGAAGTGTTCTAGTGCCAATCTTTAAGAACAAGGGTGATGTGCAGAGTTGTAACAACTACAGAGGTATACAGAGGAAGTGGATATTTGTGAGCAGCAGTATGGCTTCATGCCCAGGAAGAGCACTACTGATGCTATTTTTGCTCTGAGAATGCTAATGGAGAAGTACAGAGATGGTCAGAAGGAGCTGCACTGCGTCTTTGTGGACTTAGAGAAAGCGTATGACAGGGTGCCGAGAGAGGAGCTATGGTCCTGTATGAGGATGTCAGGAGTGGCAGAGAAGTACGTCAGAGTAGTTCAGGATATGTACGAGAGGAGTATGACAACAGTGAGATGTGCTGCAGGTCAAACGGAGGAGTTCAAGGTGGAGGTGGGGCTACATCAAGGATCGGCTTTGAGTCCCTTCTTGTTTGCTATGGTGATGGACAGGTTGAAAGATGAGGTCAGACAGGAATCTCCATGGACAATGATGTTTGCAGATGACATTGTAATCTGTAGTGAGAGTAGAGAGCAGGTGGAGGGACACCTGGAAAGTTGGAGGTCTGCTCTAGAAAGAAGAGGAATGAAAGTCAGTCGTAGTAAGACAGAATACATGTGTTTGAACGAGAGGGAGGGAAGTAGAACAGTGAGGTTACAGGGGGCGGAGGTCAAGAAGGTGGAGGAGTTTAGGTATTTGGGGTCAACAGTCCAGTGCGACGGGGAGTGTGGAAAAGAGGTGAAGAGGCGAGTGCAGGCAGGTTGGAGTGGGTGGAGAAAAGTGTCAGGGGTGTTGTGTGACAGAAGAGTGTCAGCAAGAATCAAAGGAAAGGTGTACAGAACAGTAGTGAGAGCAGCTATGATGTATGGGTTAGAGACTGTAGCAGTGAGGAAGAGACACGAGGCAGAGATGGAAGTAGCAGAGATGAGGATGTTGAGGTTCAGTTTAGGAGTGACAAGGATGGACAAGATTAGGAACGAGCTCATCAGAGGAACAGCTCAGGTTGGTTGTTTTGGAGACAAAGTCAGAGAAGCCAGATTGAGATGGTTTGGACATGTGCAGAGAAGGGATAGGAGTTATATTGGTAGAAGGATGTTGGAGATGGAGCTGCCAGGTAAGAGGGCAAGAGGAAGGAATATATATATATATATATATATATATATATATATATATATATATATATATATATATATATATATATATATATATATACGTCATTAAGTTATGATTTTATGAGCCCCTTTTCTATATCTGAGCCCTGCCCCATGAGAGATCTCTGACCTTGATCAGAGACTAAATACAAGACGAGCTCCTCCTGAACTTGTTTTAATTAAACCTATTTATCAAACCTATTTCTGCTTATTCTACAAATCTCCATCCACTAACCAATCGACTCGGTGAGCCAACACACTGACCCAGACCTGTAACAGCCCGGTGTTACAGTATCAGCATGTGGAAAGTGGTTTTCCGGAGATAAAACTCACATTTATTTATCAAACAAAGAGTTAGTTTGACTGACAGGGGTTGATTCCAATCAGCACAAACGTTTACATTTCAGCTCTCTGGTTTATTCTTCCCAACAGTTGGTTGAGATCTCAAGCACTTTAAAACCTTGGAAACAGAAATATAACTCAGGCATTTCAAAGCCCTGTTTATTTCTGTCAATGTACGCCTTGAAAAGTGGATTTTAAAGTAGAAATTTGGATGAAAATGGTGCACTCAGGATTTAGACCTGTTCATTTAAAGCGCTTTCTAAGACTCTGGTATGTTTTTGTTAGTGGAAGCTCATTCCGAGTCCAATCTCTGGCTCGAGCCGGCTCGGGAGAGGTGTGAGAGGGGACTAGATGTGAGCATCAGAACATTTGTGTTTCCTCCAGCTAAAGATAACACAATTCTAAAAGGAATAAGCAACAAAAAGTTCAACAAAGATTCAAACAAAAGAAAAAGCATCCAATTATGGGAAATGAATTGGTTATATCTACAAAGTCAAGGCAGCCATTCAAAAAACAGAATTATGAGTGGTCAGATTTAGACGATTAGTGTTTTCAGAAGATTGGCCGATGCCAAGCACCTATGCTCAGAACGCCAACCTACATGAATTCATTTGAAACATCAACTTCCAAACATTCCATGAGTTTTCATTTCCGTGAAGAAGAATGCGAGAGAAAGGTTGAGACAAAGCTGTGGCTGACGAAGGGAAGGAAGGATTGTTGGAGAGCTGTGTTTCTCTGACTGAGCATCACGCGATCCATGATTCTATAAAGCATTGTTCTCGTTTGCAGCAGACGGGATAGAAATCTTTGCGTAGTGTCTGCTTGATGAGAGGATCTTTGGTTAGTGTCTGCTTGATGAGAGGATCTTTGGTTAGTGTCTGCTCGATGAGAGGATCTTTGCTCGATGAGAGGATCTTTGCGTAGTGTCTGGCTCGATGAGAGGATCTTTGCGTAGTGTCTGCTTGATGAGAGGATCTTTGCGTAGTGTCTGGCTCGATGAGAGGATCTTTGGTTAGTGTCTGCTTGATGAGAGGATCTTTGGTTAGTGTCTGCTCGATGAGAGGATCTTTGCTCGATGAGAGGATCTTTGCGTAGTGTCTGGCTTGATGAGAGGATCTTTGGTTAGTGTCTGCTCGATGAGAGGATCTTTGGTTAGTGTCTGCTTGATGAGAGGATCTTTGGTTAGTGTCTGCTTGATGAGAGGATCTTTGCTCGATGAGAGGATCTTTGCGTAGTGTCTGGCTCGATGAGAGGATCTTTGCGTAGTGTCTGGCTTGATGAGAGGATCTTTGGTTAGTGTCTGGCTTGATGAGAGGATCTTTGGTTAGTGTCTGCTCGATGAGAGGATCTTTGGTTAGTGTCTGGCTTGATGAGAGGATCTTTGGTTAGTGTCTGCTCGATGAGAGGATCTTTGGTTAGTGTCTGCTCGATGAGAGGATCTTTGGTTAGTGTCTGGCTTGATGAGAGGATCTTTGGTTAGTGTCTGCTCGATGAGAGGATCTTTGGTTAGTGTCTGCTTGATGAGAGGATCTTTGCTCGATGAGAGGATCTTTGCGTAGTGTCTGGCTCGATGAGAGGATCTTTGGTTAGTGTCTGGCTTGATGAGAGGATCTTTGGTTAGTGTCTGCTCGATGAGAGGATCTTTGGTTAGTGTCTGGCTTGATGAGAGGATCTTTGGTTAGTGTCTGCTCGATGAGAGGATCTTTGGTTAGTGTCTGCTTGATGAGAGGATCTTTGCTCGATGAGAGGATCTTTGCGTAGTGTCTGGCTCGATGAGAGGATCTTTGCGTAGTGTCTGCTCGATGAGAGGATCTTTGCGTAGTGTCTGGCTTGATGAGAGGATCTTTGGTTAGTGTCTGCTCGATGAGAGGATCTTTGCTCGATGAGAGGATCTTTGCTCGATGAGAGGATCTTTGCGTAGTGTCTGCTCGATGAGAGGATCTTTGCGTAGTGTCTGGCTTGATGAGAGGATCTTTGGTTAGTGTCTGCTCGATGAGAGGATCTTTGCTCAATGAGAGGATCTTTGCTCGATGAGAAGATCTTTGCGTTGATGAGAGGATCTTTGCGTAGTGTCTGGCTCGATGAGAGGATCTTTGCGTATTGTCTGGCTCGATGAGAGGATCTTTGCTCGATGAGAGGATCTTTGCTCGATGAGAGGATCTTTGCGTAGTGTCTGGCTCGATGAGAGGATCTTTGCTCGATGAGAGGATCTTTGGTTAGTGTCTGGCTCGATGAGAGGATCTTCGCGTAGTGTCTGCTCGATGAGAGGATCTTTGCGTAGTGTCTGCTCGATGAGAAGATCTTTGCGTTGATGAGAGGATCTTTGCGTAGTGTCTGCTTGATGAGAGGATCTTTGCTCGATGAGAGGATCTTTGCGTAGTGTCTGGCTCGATGAGAGGATCTTTGGTTAGTGTCTGCTCGATGAGAGGATCTTTGCTTGATGAGAGGATCTTTGCGTAGTGTCTGCTTGATGAGAGGATCTTTGCTCGATGAGAGGATCTTTGCGTAGTGTCTGGCTCGATGAGAGGATCTTTGCGTTGATGAGAGGATCTTTGCATAGTGTCTGCTTGATGAGAGGATCTTTGCTCGATGAGAGGATCTTTGCGTAGTGTCTGGCTCGATGAGAGGATCTTTGTGTAGTGTCTGGCTCGATGAGAGGATCTTTGTGTAGTGTCTGGCTCGATGAGAGGATCTTTGCGTAGTGTCTGGCTCGATGAGAGGATCTTTGCGTAGTGTCTGCTTGATGAGAGGATCTTTGCTCGATGAGAGGATCTTTGTGTAGTGTCTGGCTCGATGAGAGGATCTTTGCGTAGTGTCTGGCTCGATGAGAGGATCTTTGCGTTGATGAGAGGATCTTTGCGTAGTGTCTGGCTCGATGAGAGGATCTTTGCGTTGATGAGAGGATCTTTGCGTAGTGTCTGGCTCGATGAGAGGATCTTTGCGTAGTGTCTGGCTCGATGAGAGGATCTTTGCGTAGTGTCTGGCTTGATGAGAGGATCTTTGCGTTGATGAGAGGATCTTTGCGTAGTGTCTGGCTCGATGAGAGGATCTTCGCGTAGTGTCTGGCTCGATGAGAGGATCTTTGCGTAGTGTCTGGCTCGATGAGAGGATCTTTGCGTAGTGTCTGGCTCGATGAGAGGATCTTTGCGTAGTGTCTGGCTCGATGAGAGGATCTTTGCGTAGTGTCTGGCTCGATGAGAGGATCTTTGCGTAGTGTCTGGCTCGATGAGAGGATCTTTGCGTTGATGAGAGGATCTTTGCGTAGTGTCTGGCTCGATGAGAGGATCTTTGCGTAGTGTCTGGCTCGATGAGAGGATCTTTGCGTAGTGTCTGGCTTGATAAGAGGATCTTTGCGTTGATGAGAGGATCTTTGCGTAGTGTCTGGCTCGATGAGAGGATCTTTGCGTAGTGTCTGGCTTGATGAGAGGATCTTTGCGTTGATGAGAGGATCTTTGCGTAGTGTCTGGCTCGATGAGAGGATCTTTGCGTAGTGTCTGGCTCGATGAGAGGATCTTTGCGTAGTGTCTGGCTTGATGAGAGGATCTTTGCGTTGATGAGAGGATCTTTGCGTAGTGTCTGGCTCGATGAGAGGATCTTTGCGTAGTGTCTGGCTCGATGAGAGGATCTTTGCGTAGTGTCTGGCTCGATGAGAGGATCTTTGCGTAGTGTCTGGCTTGATGAGAGGATCTTTGCGTTGATGAGAGGATCTTTGCGTAGTGTCTGGCTCGATGAGAGGATCTTTGCGTAGTGTCTGGCTCGATGAGAGGATCTTTGTGTAGTGTCTGGCTTGATGAGAAGACGTCTGTGAGATGCAAACAAAGACAGAAACTCAGCAGAGTGTGCGAGAGCTCGCAGGAGATGGGGTTTGCATACAAAGCACCTAGTTTTCTGTTTATTTTGCCAGCGTTACTCAACCTAGGATCAATGTTTCGTTACAGAAATGTTTTTTTGAAATGATGCAGTATTTGAGAAATGTAACACAATTAATAATAAAAGCAATCATGTTGATTTCAAGCGCAGATATCACTGAAATGAGTCGTCCAGCCAGAACATTTATATTTGCTACAGCCCTGAAATAATATCTTGTGTTTGCGTTCTGGCGGGATGCTTTTTCTCTCACATTTCAGAGAAACAAGTTTTGTTGTAGCCAAAAATGTAAGCGGCATACAATTCACCAGAAATATACCATAAAATGACATTCCTGTTAAATTCCCGGAATTTTAAAAATAGATTTGTTTGGGGGTTTATGTAATTATTTTAAAATCACCATTCTAAGGGCAAAGTTGGTCCTGATTATTTGTTTTCCTCCCGATCCCAATCGTTTTCACGCATGTGCTGTATTTATGTGCTCCACATTTTCCCTCTTACTTCCTCAGTAGTTTGATTGACAATCAACACCAGTCTCTGCGTGTTAAATAAGCCAGTAGAGGAACAAGTTTTGTTGAACTACAATTGTTAGATTTGTAAAAAATCAGTAAAGCTTTTAAAAATCAAATCCAATCAGGTTTTATTGAAAAAGCCATCATCAGACAGCAACCAACTTCTCTTCTTTTGTCCTTTTGTCACATTTAACACAGATAAACACATACAACCCAATCCAATCAGATTAATTTGAAGTGTTAGGTGGGAGATATCAACCACTGATCGCAAGCGGGTTGTAAAAATGGGTTGTAAATACCAGGGGGTTGGGAGATGAAGAAATCTCATCCAAAATACACTCAAAGTTCCCAAAAGCTGAAGTTCATTTCTCAAACAGTTCTATTACAGCTACACTAGTCCGCGCCTTTGAAATCCCTGTCTTGACTTCTGTAACTCACTGTTTCATGGTATGCTAGCCAAGACTCTAAACAAGTTACAGCTAGTCCAAAATGGCGCCGCTAGACTGATAACACACACACCATGCTCTGATCACATCACCTGGTCCTGCAACGGCCCCACTGGCTCCTTCTCCTCACTTATCCAGCACTGCATGGCTCCGCTGCCTCTGCTGTCCGCTCTCACTCATGCTCACTGCGCTCTAGCTCCTCCCTCTCTCTCTCTCACTCTCGCCCTCCTCGAGATCCTCACTTGGCTAATGAGCGTTCTGCTGTGCTGCTCCGCTCTGTGAAATCACTTGCCTAGTGCTATCCGCAAAAGCCAGGATCTGCAACCTTTTAAATTACACTTTTTCAGACAGGCTTTTAACTTGTATTACTTTGTCTTATTGTTTGTTTGTCTATTATATGCTTTTACTGCTTTTATCTGCATTTTGCTGCTATGTAAGTTGTCCTTGTGGGCCCTGAAAGGTGCCAGCAAATGAAATGTATTATTATTATTATATTATTAAGTGAAATTATCCGTAAAACTCATGAATGATATCATCTTAATTTGCTATTTTCAATCACACAAGGAGAGTAGGTCACAATAAAGCAATAAAAAACGTTCTTTGGTGTGTTCAGCTTTCTATGATTTGTTGTGCAGCACTCGGATGCCGTTGACAATGTGCTACAAAATTAATATCACTCGTTTAATCTCTTTAATGGAGTTTTGAGATCGTCCACTAGAGGAGCTGTGCCAGAGATGCCTTTAATCCGCCATGCAGGGGGAGGGCCAAAACCTCGCAGTATCCGCCCCCGCTCACTTTAAGCCTAATTTGCCTGATCACAGATGCACGCAGGGCAGCGTAGGTCGCTCACGCTGGGGGAAGGGGACTAATAATAGTCCAAATGCTTCTCTTCTGCGGATAGGAGGATTACAGGGCCATATCTACCAGCCATCGGTAAGAGCCGCTTGACCCTTGGCTGAACCCACGCCAACATGTGCTTGGTAAAACTAGAAACAGGGGTCAGGGTAAGAGGGCAAGAGGGTAAACAGGTGCAAGATTGAAGGATAACTGTGGTGTATGAGCATGCTTTTAGGGAGTTTTTGGAAAGATATGCTTGAATTTGGATGTTTGAAACAGCTAGGGCTGAAGCCGTCTCAGGGATGAGGTACAAGAGTTTGGTGACGTGGGCTGAAGGTTAAATTCCACCCTGTGAACATCATGCGTTTTCTGCTCAGACGCACAGATTGAGCCACCAACTTGAGAAATTTCAAGACTGTCTAGGGTTGAGGAGAACATCCTCCCCTGAATCTGCTGTCTTCTCTCAAACTAACTTCACAACTCAGCGAAAGAAACGATTCATCGTTTTCCTCATGAGGCACATCGATTGGGAATAAAATGAAGGAGATGGGAAGTCTTACAAGACAGAAAGCATTGTGGGTAACTTACAAAGATGTGGGAAGGACGAACATACAATTAGAGGCATAAACATACAGTTTACGAGTATGGATTCAGCAAATTTGACAAACAGAGTTTTTGCAGAGTTTATGGCAGTTATCCTTGCTAGACATTATTGTGATGGAATTGTCGACAGCATGTATATGTAACGGTTGTTCTGTGGTTGAGTATTATTTTAGCGAATGAAGAATCAGGAACACAGAGAAATGAAACCCTAGGTCTCTTTATCTGAAATAGTCAAGATATTAATGCAGCACACACTCCTCGTCTGCCGTCCGGGTTCTAGGGAGACAGCGGCGAGCACGTTTAACTCTGTCAGCGTCAATGAACACTAAAAAAAATTAACTACAAAATATAATAAAAGTTACACAAGAAAAAGTGTAATATTACATATAATATTGTAATATTAAATAAATGGAAAGCAACACATTTACACACATTGGACACAATAACTGAAATGACCCTTTATGCAACTTATGGTGAATTTCACTGTCAAATCTCACTCAAATAATAAAAAAATAAAAAAACAAACACAACGTATGACATAAGCAACATGAAAAATGTGGACCATACCTAAAATAATCAAGATAGCATACTAATGCAGTCTGCCTAGACATGAGGAAAATAAAACGTGACTAATAACAAAGTTTCCAACAGGTTTTATAAAGATCACAATACAATAGAGTGCTCATATAGTCACTGTTAGATTTTTTTGCATTCACACAAATGTAAACATAAAGTAAACCATTACATATAGATTCAAAATTAGGAATAATGATAACAATAATTTAACATATACATATATAAAGCAGGCAGAACTTCAACATTTCCAGTTGAAAATCTGGGATCCGCTATATCCCAGTAACAATTAATCCACGAACCAGTACCGGCCCACGCCTGGGTTTTGGGGCCCACTGCTAAACTTAATTGTTGAAGTGGCTGGTTGCAACATTTGTGAGCAGTTTAATGAAATAGGACTTTTTCATCGATAGGTTTAAGCTCACCAGATTGTTCAGTGACTCAAAAATGGTTTGTATATTACCAATTTACCACGTACCAAATCCCTCCTTTACGTGACGCAATTTGAGAAAGCTGTTGTTTTACATTTTGTCTGCCCACAGGCTGCGATGTTTTGATTGTTTTTGCCCTCATAATAAAATTTATCGAGTCGGAGGGCCAATATGGCAAGCGTTGACCAGTCCACAGCAAGCGAAGGAATGCAAAGCAATTTAATTTATAAAACACATTTTCATACAAATTGGCATTTCAAAGTGCTTTATAGAAAAATATAACATATCAAAGATAAAAGCAAGGGATGATTAGTGACGAGTAGATTGGACTCTTGCAATTCACTTTATTCCGGTCTACCCACTAAAACTATTCACCGGGTCCAATTATCACAGATTGCTGCTGCTAGGGGTATCCCCCGTGTGGCCAGATCAGGCCACATCACCCCGGACCTACAAGAGCTCCACTGGCTACCCCTAGAGCGACGAGTCAATGTTCAAGTCTTGCTTTTCACCTACGAAGCACTCAATGACCACGCCCCCTCGTATCGTCAGACCTGGTTAATGTACGCACATCATCACAGACGCTTCGGGCTCGATCTCCCCCTCCATCTAAAGCCGCCGGGGCTTTCTCTCAGATCCCTTTTACGCTACGGAACTGGCTCCCCAACTCGCTGCGCAACAGCACAACATTTTCTCATTTCAAAACCTTTAAACATTTTTATTTACGCAAGCGCTTTTACTGTAATGTGACTGTACTTGTATTATGTTGTATGTTGACTTGTCTTGTGATCATTTAACTTGTTTACCTTAAGTGTCCAGAAAGGCGCCTCAAATAAAAATGATTATTATTATTATCAAGACATTTAACACATTACAAACCATAGAATAAAAGACAAACAGAAGTTCATAGGGGCAGTGCTCTTCGAACAGCAGAGATTAATCAGTAAACATACATTTAAAGAGATAATTTTTTTGTCTAGATTAAAATGCGACTAAAGTTTTCCCCACTATAATCTCTTCTGGAATCTGGTTCATGCTGCGGGCAGCGTAGTAACTGAAAGCAGATAATGAAAAAGGTTAGGATCAACGCTAGCTGAAATCAGTGTTGAAAGCATCATTAAACCAACTCAAAAAATATTTTTTTTTGCACACGTCTTCAAAATATCTTCAGTTTAGATTCAATCAATGAAAGCACGGCTTCTCACCGAGAATATTAACTGAGCAGATGTGCATGCAAGCCTCCAATATTCTCCCTGCGTTCCCTTCAGTGAGCGCATTACAGGTTCTGGAGCATTTCTCAGAATGTGCATTGAACGTTTAACGTGTGCGCTCATCGAGAGAAATGTTCCTGTCGCAGCATATGTCGTGGCATACGCGGCACAGAGCGCTTCCAGAGACATCAACTCAGACCTCAGCTAAATCAGAAATCCTTCGGCTAAGATGCATGAGATTAATGAGCCAAAAGCTCTTTACAGCAGAGGGGTCAGCAAGTGGTCAACGAATCAGTGCCATCATCACATGTGTGGGATCAAGAGGGCAGCGAGAGGGCAGTTCAGCCCCGGGACGGGGTCAGGGAAGGTGTGCAGAGATCAGCAGGGCATCAGGTGCTCTGCTCTTGAACCGTGCGCTCCGAGGTTTAACTTCACACTGCGTTCAGGTCCGTAAAGATCCTCAATGCGAGGATTTCGGTATTCCTTTGAGATTGTCTTCAAGACGTCAGACGATGCTGTACGTCAAGTAACACAATCAGACAGTTTTTATTCCAATCCCCCTTCAATCTACACATACGGTTTAGCTTCAAAATATCAAAGAGGACCTTAAGTGCGATGAGGAATGTTTTTTAAAGGTCGAAGCTGAACTACGCAGGGTTGTTCTGCGTCATCACCAGGGCTGATTTCTTCTGCTGATTCAGAGCAGCTTCACCAAGGGGATCGGTAATGAAAAAAGGTTATTTTGAGGCTTATTTAGGTGGTCCCTCATGTTTCTGGATTAGGAAGAGGGGAGTAGGAACCCTCTCAAACTCATAGTACGTCCATACGTCTCTAAGAAAAAAGGTCTTCGATTGAAGCCAGGTTGAGAGTGCTAAGAGATATCTCTGCCACTCTACCTAGAGCCATATTTAAGATTCTTTAAAAACGTTCAACAGCTTAAGCGCTCAGTCCTGTTAGTGAACTGTTTTAATGCAAATCAACTGAATTGAACTCAGAAACCTCAAGCAAAAGCGTAATGTTCTCTGTTCCATCCACCCTCCATTGTTTTACATCACAAACAAAACAATATTATAATTTTTTACAAATTTTATTGTTATTATTATTATTATTATCAGGGGACTGAGGACATTGGGGGCCGAGCCCGGACTCTTATAAGGAACAGAGGTGGGTAGAGTATCCCAAAAAAATCTACTCAAGTAAAAGTAAAAGTATTTGTGAAAATACTTACTCAAGTAAGAGCAAAAGAAACTACCAAATTATTTACTTGAATAAGAGTAAATATATATAAACAAAATGTACTAAAGCACTTCGTTACTAGTTACCTCTGACCTGAAAGACACAAAGCAAAAACGCTCACTATTACTGAGTATTTACTTTAGATTACTTTAGTTTTTTCTCATGGAAAAATCATTTATAGTCGATGAAAAGAGATTTTACATATTTGCTGCTAAAATGTAACTTAGTAAAAATTAAACATTTCAAAAATATATACTTAAAAGTAAAAGTACAGATTTTTAAAAGTGCAAGTTACCCTAAAACATACTCAAATAAATGTAATTAGTAACTACGCAGTTCTGATAAGAATGTGCTTATAATAGTAATCATAGCGAATGCCAGCCAGAGAAAAAAAACTTTATTTCTATCCCTTGTGGCATCTTTTAATCAGAGCAGAGCTATATAGGCTAGCAATCAAATCACAACAATGAGCAAGTGCTCAAACATATGTACAATTTAATATATCAGTGATGTAAATATATACAGATTTGAATGAACAGCCACTTTTACAAAGTACAGCCAAACTATTATATTCAAGAATTCCAGTCTTTAAGTAGCAGTCAAAATGAGAATGGACGAAGACGGTTACCACAAAATGTTTCTACCTCGTTGTATTTACATACAAAAAGTTCACTTTTATTTGCTTTGCTATCTTAGGTAACAAAATACTTCATAATCGTATTTAAATTGCCACCAATATTGTTCTTCATTCTAAAAAACTTTCAGAGTATGCTTGAGCAGCCCATGTTTGACTGGTCATCGGTATATGACCCTTATTTTTGCTCCCTTTCACAGTAGATTTTGCCACTTTTGCTCGACTCTCTGGTGAAACACACACACACGGTGCGTGGAAATCACACGCATAAGGGTTCAGCAAGTGTTTAGCAATAGAGCATTAGTGAACATGTTCTGATACATGTCAATTCTATTATGAGAAGCTGAGATAGACTTTGACGGTGTAACAGGTTGCATATTGTCTCTCCCCTAATGTAAGTCGCTTTGGACAAAAGCGTCTGCCAAATGCATAAATGTAAATGTAAATGTAGCATTTTCTCCCGGTGCAGAAATCAGAAGGCTGCAGCCCGGAAAGTTTTGGCAATGCTAGAAAAAAAAATTCTTCAGAAACGAAATTATCCGCAGCTAAAAAAAAACTTTTGGGGCTTAAGTCAGGAATCCAAGGGCAGGCGATGCCCCTGATTATTATTTTGTCACAGAGCTAGCGCATCGCTTCTATTGATTACTCTGCCTTGTTTATGGGTTCCAAAAAATAGTGGTTAGTGCTAGTTTAGATTAGGGTTAGCCTGTCGTTAGTATTGGAAGACTCCTCGTGATGCTAGACACAGCGGTAGAACAATGTTTGTGGAGTTAGATGGTGGTGTCTGCGCAAACATGCACTGCTTGGCAAGCCGGTTAGATACTGTAAGATAGTCTTTCTCTAAGCCACACAATGGCTACACTACAAGAATGTTTTGTGTTGGGTCTCCCTAAAATCCCTCTGGTGACTTATTGGTGACTCTCAATGAGTTTATTATGAAAGCATGCATGCAATGACCAGAACGAGACTGTTTGCTCCCAAAGATATCTCCTCGTATAGCAGCAGTCAGACCGAATGGGATCTGCTGCTCTCTCAGAGGTCCTCCTCGGTTCTGTTAGGAAACCGTGGCTTTTGTTTGTGATTATATTAGATAACTGTTCAGACTAGGTGCCTTCCATTCTAGTTAAATGCTTATGCGCACTTTTAATTCCTGAGTAACTCACACCAACAAAATTTTATAACAATACTAGAATTATTCATCTTCATGTCGGCTTTATTCCCTTTCGGGGTCGCCACAGCGGAATGAACCGCCAACTCTCTGGCATATGTTTTACGCGGCGGATGCCCTTCCAGCCGCAACCCATCGCTGGGAAACATTCACACACACATTCACTCTTTAACACTATGGGCAATCGTTCTTATTCAATTCACTTTTACCGCATGTCTTTGTTCTTGTGAGGAAACCGGAGCAAACCCACGCGAACATGCAAACTCCACACAGAAATGCCACCTGTCCCAGCCGAGCCTAGAACCAGCGACCTTCTTGCTGTGAGACGACCGTGCTACCCACTGCGCCACCGTGACGCTGTTATACTAAAATTAGTTTCCTCCAATTCTCACATCTTCACCACCCTCTAATAAATCATAGTTTGGGTCAACCGTGTCCCACTCCGTTGTTTTAAAGACCGTGGTTTACAGATGTTCAGCTCCATTCGTTCACAAACAGATGAAAGAGCGGCGCAGACTGAGCGCGAGCTGCATGAACACTGATATAATGTCAGCGAGCAAGTGAGATGAACTGATGCGCTGCACTTCTTTCTGCACCAGCGCATTGGGAGCTCGCTGCAGAACGAGAGGACGCCTGCGAGCGAGGGAGCAAATCCAGGTCATGCCGATCCTGCCTTTAGTAATCTCTGCCCCAGCAGTGAACCCTGGATCTCATTAAAGAGGATTTAATTCCAATAGTGTAGATGTACGCTGGAAGAGATTTGCTTTCGTCTTTTCTCCCCTCCATGCCCTTCCTTCATCAGACAGTGACATTCATTTTCTTGTTCCATCACGTAAAGTCGCAGTAAATCCAAATTCCGCTCCTCCCCAAAGGTTTATATGCTAAATGAGATAAGCTCCTCCCTTTTTAGGTCTCGTGAATCAAGATTAAAGAACATTTAAAGAGGCCGCTCGAAGAACAGCTGAGCACATGGTTTCAGATTGTGTTGTCCTGAACGCAAACTATTAATGAGTGATGCAAAACACATCATCAGTGTGCTGGCAAACACTCCCGAGGATCACTCCACAATCTCATTATCCCCACACTAATGGCCACGCCGGCTCCATGATCTCACTGTTCCAGGCCTCAGCTGCATTACTGCTCGCAAAACCGTTTGCCCGAGTTTTATTCGGCGGTTAGCGACTTACTGGATTTAATTTCCTGAGTGTGTTTCTGAGCCTCTGCTCATCATGGAGCTCAGTGCTGTGATGAACACATGTATCTATGGTAATGCTTCGGGTCGAGGGGTCATTCGGTCTTAGAGAGTCCTAATGATGGACTGTAATCTGATGAGAGGGAGGGAAAGTGTAGCACGCACACATGCTTGAAGCGTTCCCAAAGAAACATGCAAGCATTTCAAGTTGAATTGTAAAGGCCTTTTTGAGAGACACCCTCAGAAAGAACATTCACAGTTATTGATAATAATTATTAATCATTTGTGACATTTACATAGCGCTTTTCTTGACACCCAAAGTGCTTTCCATCTTGAGGGGGCTGTCTTTGAATCCAGCAGCAGTGTGCAACATCCACCAGGATGATGTGACGGCTGGCAATTTGCTCTAGAACGCTCAAGCTATTGGTGAACAGGAGATATGGAGAGCCTATCAAAGAAATGTAGCCAATCAGACTACAGGGATTGTCAGGAGAGAGCAAAGGTGGCCAGGGATGCCAAAAGGGTATATAGTTAAAGATTTATTCCATACTAGCCATGCTATTTCTTCATTTTTTGAGACCTTGGAGCAAATGGACATTGAGATCTGAGAAGATTTAGCGTTCGTCACAATCTAAAAAGAAAAGTCGTCCTCTCACATGTACACGCTCTTCGGCCGCGGAACAAAACTGTTTGGTCTCTTGAGCCGCCGTCGGTGTGCATGAATGAATGAAAGAATAAATGAATGAATGAATGAAAGAATGAATGAATGAATGAATGAAAGAAAGAATGAATGAATGAATGAAGAACTTCCGGGTCATGCAAAGCGTCCCCAAAAAGAACATTCTAAATCAAAATGAGATGCAATTTGTTTTTGCATTTTCTCCTGTTTGAACACAGAATCAAAAAATAAAAAAACAGATCAGTTTTCCTTGTTTTTAAAATAAGTAATGGAGAAACAAATGAGCTTTTTGTTTTGTTTTTTGTTTTGCTTTTAACTTTAAAATCAAATTAATGAATAGTACGCAGATTTTCATAGGTCAAGATAATTGATGCCCAATTAATAAAACATTTGATGAGCTAAAACTAATGAGTATTGTGAGTAAGCGATAAAGCCAACTATTTGAACTACAATAACGTAACCATTCAACCTGAAAATGCATAAATGTTCCTAGTAGGCGTATAAGTGTGCATGGTACATCTCATACTTGGTGCCAGTCCTGATATAGGTTAAGATATTTTAGACAGCCATTTACTCCTACAGCTGGAAAACAATCCACCAAGGTCAAAAACGAATGGTTTACCACATTTTTTTGGAGTTGGAAATCAATGATCTGACACTGACTATCATCACCCACTGGACACCATTCTGTTGTCTGAACCCTGGAAGAAAGCGAGCAAAGCTGGAGTGCTTTTTGACAGAAAAAGTGTCAAAAGTGTCTCCCTGTGCAGACAAGTGTTAAGTGCTTGTGATACCTCGAAGTGGGATCTGATCCTCAATCATCCTGTATCGGCGAGCCCTAAACGTAAAGAGTGTGAATGTGCATTGCAGAGTGCCTGCGATGTGTTGATGCGTGGTACGTAGAGTTGAAAAAGCCAGTGTCTCCGGCTCTGTGCTCCCCAGGGTGGGACAGGGCAGCAGGTGACAGGTAAAAAGACGGTCAGGGTCTGCTGCATCTTTCATGAGCTTGATTTTCTCGACCCACGGCTGACCTCAGAATACATTCAGCATTCGAGCAGCAGTGTATCAATTAAACATGCAGCGCAGGGACACACAGAGTTCAGTGCACTTCTTAACCTGATGCTAGCAGGGTTTGCACCAGAGTTCACTGCGCTTGCCCTCACGCTTCACTGAGCGTGGCTTATGAAGAAGCTGTGAAGACGGGCTCGGGTGTTGCTTCCCAGTCTGTGTTCTCTCACGCATCTAAGTTACGGGACAGAAACATTGTGTTTGCAGGTAGTTTGTAATTCTTGCAGACTTCCTTGACTAAGCGCAAACGTGTATTTCCTTTTAAAGATCAGAACCATGAAGAGAAACTTGAGTGTGTCTTCCTTTTAGAAGCCAGAGATCACAACATTTTAAAATACTTCAAAGTCCTTCTGACAGGCACCAGTCAGATTTTGGAAGCACAAGTAAAACTGGGTTTCTGTGTTTTTAATGATACACTGCAATCTTGCCTACTGCATAATCTCTTATTCTTATTTGTTTATATGACTTGTACTGTATAGTGGTTTTATTTCCTTCATACTGTCCTCGGGTGCCATGACAGGCTCTAGAAATGAATTAAATATTGTGAATCGGCTTCTGCTGTTCACAAGCCTTCTCCAACAGATAAGCCTGTATGCAATGATCCCAACAACCTTCCACTCGAAACGCAAAGAAGTGACTGAAAAGGCTCTTACAACTCGTTTGCAACCACTTCTTTCTTGTTAGCGAACATTTGAACAAATTCAACTAACAATCAACTCTTTTGTTGCAGGTGAAAGTCTGGTTCCAAAACCGCCGCACAAAACAAAAGAAGGACCAGACCAAGGACACAGACAAGCGCTCCTCGTCCACCTCTGAATCCTTGGCCACGTGTAACATCCTGCGCCTCTTGGAGCAAGGCCGTCTCCTGTCCGTTCCTGCACCTCCACCGAACCCGCTCCTAGCTCATCCCCATCCTGGTAACGGACCTCTTTTGGGCAGCCCGTCCGTGTCCACTTCCACTGGGGTGAGTAGCACCACGTCACCTCCTTTACCAGGCACTGGTAACGGGAACTTCGGACTTTCGCTGGGATCTTTAGGAGGCACACCCCCTTCGCCTCGTTTGGGCATCCCACCACCATCTCTATGCTTTACCATGCCACTTTTGGGTGGTGCACATCATGAACTTCCATCAGGATACGGGTGCGGGACATCAGCGTTTGAGCCCTACATGAGGATAGAGCGGAAGGAAGGAGAGCTAGGTGGAAAGAAGACGGTTTCTTAAAAGTGCCCACTTCCCTCTACATGTCTCAGGGGCCTCACCTGTGCCGCCAGCTTCACCAACCAAGAGATTGAATGCCGTCGTTTTGATTTTGTTTTCTTCGTCTCGCCTCTCTGGAGTTAGTGCCTATCACCAAATCAAGGCAGACTAAACTCCTTTGTGAACTGAATTTGGGACGAAGCGTGTAAATTAAGCTAAGCTAGCCAATTTGGCTGACCACAAGTTTCCTTCCATTTTTGGTGTTTGTTTATTAAAGAATCAGACCTGTTCACAGCACTTAAAAGTACTCAAGTACAAGCATTCACTCCCTTGGACAATATTTGAAGCTGCAGTAAATGCTTTCTGGGAGCCAGTGTTGACACTTGACCTCCACCAAAAGGAGTAGACCCTTAGATCAGTGACATTTTGTTGCCATGTTGATATCCATTCCCCACACATGTATGTGATTCTCTACGAAAGGTAACCAATCGTTTAATGCTGATTGACTTGTTTTCATGGTTGGACCGAATTTGAAAAAAAAAAAAAAAAAAAATCACATACCCTTTAATTTATATTTCAACCCACAAAATTTTGACTATTGAAAGCCACAGAATTGTTTCATTATCTAATTTGTCCTTGGTGCTATTTTATCCATTCATTCCCATGATTTAGGTCTCAAGGACCTTTCCCCAGCAGATCTGGAATTCTCTGGGGAGCCATCCCCAACAACACAGCTTTTGCAAGTACCATGCTCTACAACGTAACCTTCAGATAACTCTCTGCTTAACGTTCTCCTTCACAATCTTAGTGACTCAAAAAAGGTTTCCATTGTGGGGCGGATAGTTGATGAGTTTGTTAGTATTGAAGTTGTTTTAACACCATTCCAAACTGTTCTACTGCCATTCATGATGCAGAAGACAGCTTCCAGACTCTGGTATGATGTTTATAGTGACATTTATAGTGCCAATGACAAACTGACGGAACTATTAAGTGTGAGGTTAATTTGTGTTGTCCTCAAGAAATAGGACATGCATCAAAACATGCTCACGCTTCCTGAGCAATCATCATCTCTGTTTGCAAACCGTGGGAAGCGGTGGATCATGATTTAGTGTGAAAACATTAATCTCTGGTTGGATGAGTTGTGGTAGAAATCCTGCGGATTTTCAGTAAAGTATGGATACTGTGGTGCTCCGGTTAGACAACAAAAATAGTAAAAAGCTCACAAGAGATTTATGATGTTTTTGAGAGGCAACGTTAACATTTGCAATAACCAAAATCTTCCGCTTTGTTTACAAATGGCTTTCTCCAACAAATAAGCATTTCATAAGTTCGCCTTTACACTCAAAGCCTTAGTGATGCAAGCATGATTTGGTGGGTTTAGAGAGGCGTACTATGCTCGCTGTCCGAGTAAGGGAACCGGATACGGGGAGTGACCTGTTCCTGGGAACGAAGAGTTGCGAAGGGACGGATGATGGGGACTTACTGGTCAACATCTTAGAACCTCTGGTTTGATCATGTTTATGTACTTAAAGTAATTAATTCATCAAATCAGCTAGGTTGTTGGATAATTAAGCAAAGAGATCTGCCCAAACTTGATTTACTTGCATCTAATTTATAAGCTGGTCCCAAGACATTTATCAAACTACACCTAGAAATCTTTTTGTCCTCGGGAGCTTTTTTTTAAACCCTTTATAACAGATTTTGGGTCGCATAGCTATTTGCATGTCTTGTGCTCGTTTGCTTCAAGCTTATTTTGGTTCTGGATTTCACAATGCTTTCTGAAAGTGCATTTGAATAATTCTATGCCACACCTTATACAGAAGAAAGGCAAAGGTTCTGTTGTCATAAACCTACATCCTTTGCCTTTTGTGATTGTGATTTCAGAAACATCCTCGGCTCGCCATCAAAGATCAAAATCATTTTACACAAAAAATTCTGGGAGCTGTTCATAGAGTGAACTCGTCTGTCTGTCAGTTAAATCAGATTCCTCCAATCACACCAGCGGCTGGTGGATCTTCTCCAGTGGAAATTCCAGATGATGTGATGATGTTTACATAGAAAAGCTGGATGGCCGTGTGAAGGGGACGAAATTGCTTCGCAGTTCAATAAAGTGAAGTGCGAGTAAGCAGTTGGCCAGATATGGAGTGAGCCATACCTAGGGTTTGTGCTCTGCATTTAAACCATTCCCCGTGCACACACACAGCAGAGAACAACCACACCGTGAGCACTCACCCAGAGCAGTGGCAGCATTGCTGCGGGCCCCGGGGAGCAGTCGGGGACCTGGAGCTCGCTCGAGGGCTCCACAGCTGTGGTCGCTGAAGATGGAGAGCAAGTGTTTCATCACTCACTCCACCTTCAACTCGGTGGTTCTGAGGATCGAACCTGCACCCTTCAGATCACAAGTCCTTATCCACCGGACCACAACTGCCTAATAAAGTTAGACACTTCTCATCTTTAAGCAGCGGGTACCCCCCCCCCCCCCCAGTGGTTGCTTATGCTCTTGTTGGCAGACGTTACTGTACTTGTTTAAAGGTTTATGGGATTGCATTGTCACTTTTGGAGTGAATTGGGCTTTAGAAGAGAAGAAATCTGATCTTTTGCACTCATGTGACTCGAACATTGCAGATAAAGGCATTAGCGTTCATTCAGACAGTTTTTTTTGGCCTGAGCCAAGTAAAAATACATGTATGCTCTCGACTCAGCGGCTGCTGAAAAAAAGCTTTCCTTTTTTTTGTTGCTCTGAAGGGTCAAATCCCTTTTCAGAAAGCATGATAAACGTAAAAAGTTAAAGCCACTCTTCTGGTACAAATTTCGGATGTGGTTGAGGTGTATTTATTTATTCTGACGTGCAATGAGAGGAAGCCTCAACTGATGCAATATAAAATGTGTTTTTTTAACCTCAGCGTTTTCTTTTTTTAGTGATGACTTTACAAAGGTCCTAACTGAAGCTGTAAAGCAAACTTGTAAGCTTTCTCCAGTGTTTAATAGGATCCATTCATATTTTTTCAATACTTTTATTAAGACAATGCAGTATGAGGAACCTATGTTCAGACCAAGAACTAGAAAACAAATATAATGGATGCAGTAGTTCCATAGCAAATCTCCGTCCTCCATCTTCGCTGATTTCCATGTTTCTCTCTCGTCTCTCCTCTAGGAAGCTCTTGATTCAATTGGGATGAAAATTGGTGGAAATCCTTTTTAGATAGCTTTAACCTCGTTTCCCCAAAACCAGACACAAAAACACTGTTTTTAAACACTAAATAGAGCAAGAAATTGGCTTTTTGTACTTATTTGAATTTCTAAAAGCTTAAATCTGAACCGTTTTTATCTGAACAGAACATTTTTTGTAAAGTTTTAGCTCAAAAAACTCAAACATCATAAATGGTGGCTCTATTTTAACCTTCAATTTCAGAATTTCATACCTGTTTAATGATTTTTTAACACTTTAATTCCTAAAGCTTTCTTTCTTTTAATATTTTAATCTTAAATCACTTCAAACATCCACAATACATTTTTGTTAAATTTCATTCTTCAATTTCAAGAGTTCACATCAATTTAGATATTTTTTAATTCTTTATTTGAATCTTTTTTTTTAATACCATGCACACATGATATTATTCCCCAAATAATCCCAATCACTTAAAAAAAGTCATTTCCTGACATCAACATTGCTATCTTCACACTGCGCTTAAAGCATAAACAACCCTTTAACTCATTAAACTGGGAAAAACATTGGTGGAAGTCTTTTTCGGTCCGCTTCCTTTCTAAGTAAAGCACAAAATTAGCCCTTTAAACAAGTTACACTGTTTTAGGACCCCAGCCCCATTTAAACCCAATTAAAACTAATGAATAAACTAAACGTCATGTTGTTGTTGTTTTAAAAGTTGGACTTTGTCTTTGCTGGTTTATGGGTTTCCATCTGGTCTCTCCTCTAGGAAGCTCCTGATTGGTTGATACCGGTAAAACAGGAAGTTGATCTTCCACCATGTCAATGGCTGAATTGCACGCTCTCTACACTCCGGCATCTCCGCACACGTTCCACATCGAGCAGACCCGTTAACTCAACTTATAATTTACTAGCAAACCATGCAACCTCTGGTCTTGGTCTGAATGTGCAGTAATGAGGCTAAAACCCAAAAGATTGGTGTCTATTACCTTTGAAAGCATGTATAAAAATGGCACTTTCAACACTAGTCACCTGGTGTAAAAGAAGGCCAATAAAAAGCTTCTGAAGCGCGATTCGTTCTGATTGGTTAGTGGCTCATCCATTATGGGGAACTTGTAAATCCCTATCCTCCTCTCACTGCAACTCCTCTCAGATAAGGACTGGGACAACAGGTCCTCGAGGACGATCACTGTAAATCCTACTGTACCTAATACATCTTGTTTTGTTGGTTTGGTGTTTAACAAACAATGTGCTGTTGCTCCATATGAAGGAACAGGGGGAAACAAGGGGAGCTTCTCGAGGGTTTCAGTGTCGTCTGTATGAAGGTCAGTCTCAGAGGACAGCTACAATAATGAAATCAAAGCACTGAACTTTTTCTTTCTGTCTCCTCCGCTGCTGACCTTGGCACTGGCGGCTCGTCGATTATAGCTATGATAAAACGTTACGTGAGCGTTGTGTCGAGGTCTGCCTCAAAATGGTTTTCCTGTGCATTCTGCGTGAATGACAAGCTGCCGTGATCTCTTTTCTTCCGTTCTTCGTTGAAAAGATTACGCACAAATTTCTCTTTCTCGCATGCTTCTGTCAGTCAGAGAAATGTAAACTAATGAAAAGGGCTTTTTCCCCTACACTAATTAGATCCTTGAAAATCTTCAGCAAGATGTGATTTTAGAGCGATTGTTCAGCTCTGAATTCATCGGCCTGTCTTTGTTCATCTGAGAAGCTTGAGTCATTGTTTAAAGCTCTTGAAAGGTACAAACTGCACAAATATTTAGTTTAAGGGACGATGCAGTAACTATTTTTGGGCAAATAAAGGCCCTATTGTTTTGGGTATCTTTCATGGAGCTTTAGAAACATTAAAGTGAGGCTCGAAGTCTGTCGGTGAGATCTTCAACTAGCTTCTGAGGATGAGCCAAGGACAGAAATGCTTGGACGAATTGAGGGTGATGAATCCATTGATGACGAGACCTCTTAAAATAACTTCTCAAACAGGTTTGCTTGCTGTTGCAGTAGGTTCGAAGCTCGCATCCGAGATATGCATTTATTCAAATGATCTCTAACGCTATTTAAAGAAAACTCAGTTGCAGTACTATTAGTTAGGGTTATTTCCACACTTTTACTGTTCAGTCTCCGCCTACTTGGGAAATCTTGAGGTGTGGGTTTTGTTTTATTTGACCTCAAGTCCGATGCACTTTATGTTGAGTAGTGTTCTTTTATCCTCTTTATTTAAACCTGCTTGGAATCTTTCCATCTTTAACATTTCACATCCAAAGACACCCTCAAATATCTTTCCAGCATCTAAATAAACGAGTATTGCAGCAGAGTTGGTGAAACTGAACGAAAGCCACTTTTCAGCAGAGATTTTGCATAAACAACCTATTTCTTTTTAACATTCAATTTGTCTTCTCAAACATTTTTTTTTTTAGTTTTTCATACAAATCTTCACTCTCTTTGGAAAAGTGCTAAGTGCTTTTGTGTGTATGTATATATATATATATATATATATATATATATATATATATATATATATATATATATTTACCTACAACATAAATTCATCCTGTAATTTGGTAGTTCCACACCAATTTTAAGATTTTTTGTCAAACTTATGTTAAGAAATGTTAAGTTGTTTTAAATTACTCACCCTATATACATGTTTTATCATACAAAAATCACATGCTCTCAATTTATATAAAAAAAAACAGCTGAAGACATCTGCTAATATCACATATGGCATTTAAACTTTTGAGATGAATTTACAATTTTTAAATTCCGTCTTACACAAGCCAAATCCCCAAAACACATTCAACTGGGATCAAAACTGGTGGAATTCTTTTTAAGTTCCCATTAACCGAAATTATTTCCCAAATAAAGCCTCAAAACAGACACAAAACCAGTTACACAGTTTTATGTCCCAAAATGTAAAAAAACAAACCAACAAAAATAAATTTGTTTGTAAAGTTTTTGCAAAGTTTTAGCGCAACAAACTCAAACATCCTAAATTGTGATTATATGTCATTCTGTGGTTTAATAAAGTCATTCTTCACGTCAATTTAAAGGTTTTTCATTTTAATTATTTATTTTAATATTTATTTTAATTACCATGCATACATGGTATTAGTCACCAAATAATCCCAATCACTTAAAAAAAAGTCAAAAACCATTTTCCTAGCATCGTAGGCGCTCTGGTTTGAACTAGAGCTTGCTATCTTCACACTGCGCTTAAAGCATAAACAACCCTTTAACTCATTAAACTGGGAAAAACATTGGTGGAAGTCTTTTTCCGTCCGCTTCCTTTCTAAGTAAAGCACAAAATCTGACCTCTTAACGAGTTACACTGTTTTAAGACCCCCATTAAAACCATATGTAATTTTTATTATAAAATATGGACTGATTTTGGCCTTTAAATGAACGAGAAAAAAAGGGTGAAATGGAAGCGAGTGAGTCACATTCTGAAATGTCTCACCCAGCCTTGAACTCGATCTTGTGATGAACAGTATATTTCTTCCTTACCTTCAAACCCTTCCAGCCAGCAACCTCTTCTAGGTCAAGGATCACCCAATAGGCTCATGGAGGTCCGGAAGCTTGCACGATCTTTGCAGCCCTGCTCCAGCGTGCAGACTGCTCTAGCTTCAAATGAGCCAAGAGGACCTGAATCAGTGCACCAGGTGTTTCATGATGGTGGAACCAAAGATGTGCAGAGCTCCGGACCTTCTGGACCAGATCTGGTGATCCCTGCGAGTCCATCCTGCGACCTTATGATGCAGACCCTGCCCCATATGGTTGAAAATGAGTTTGCGGTCGTGTTGGGGAATTAACTCAAGGTTTCTGTAAGTGTGCATACAAATATGAAAATGTAAAATATCAGAAGAGTGAGCTATTCAAGAGCAGTTATAAGATAATGTCCCAATCCAGCTCAAACTTTCGCGATACAACACGACAACTCATGTTGCAGTCTTTTTTGATGCAATAACAACTAACTAACTAATTAACGGTGGAAGAAAGCGAACACAAGCTGATCACGATGTGAGCGCTTGAGTGTGGCCAGTGACTGAAGGGAAGCACACAGAGAAGAAAGTTTTTGATGGTAGAGTTTGCAGTGTTTTGTGTGGGAAAAGTTCATTTGTATTTGCTTCCATTGTGAAGGTTCAAAGCTCTCGCTCTGGCGCACAGGTTACGTGTTAGTAAAGCCAGAAAGCTTCCTGGCAGTGCAGCGTTTGTGTGAACGTCCTAATTTATTAAAAAGAAAAAATCGACAGCACCAGCTTCTTACGGATAACGAAACACCGAACAGTTTGTAAATAGACGAGTCTTTGCACAGTCTTCTCATGTTGTATTATGTGATCTTTCAGGAAAAAAAATGAATGAAAATATAAATGCTTTACCTTCTTTGTCTCATTAACTAATTGCACTTATTTAAAGACGTTTGTGTTCTGTGGCAAACAGCCTCTCATGGTTCGGCTCAAAAGCTGTGATATTGTACAATATGTACATGTGTTTTTATTCATATGCTTATAAATATATGTCTATGTCATTTCATCTCTGTCTCGTTCTTTTACTGCTCTCAAAGGCTTTATTCAGGGCAAGTTTTTTCTCTTAAACATCATTCAGGGTCATTTGCTGACAGTCTATTTTAACAGTGATGAAAATAAATTAACGGTTTGGTCAGTTGTGAAAATTTGCTTCCAAAATTCTGGAAAACATGGTAAAAGGGGAGTTTATTTAAAATCAAAGGAGTAAAAAGCACATTCATTTAAGAGCGAGAAGAAAAAAAGAGGGAAACCAGGTGGAAAACAGTAAATAAAAAAACACTTTACAAAGGGTGTGTAATAAAAGCAAATGAGATCAAATATCAACTAATGACGAGGAAACGAGAGAGCACAAAGACTAAAAACATCCCACAAAATGGGGCAGCTACCAGTCATGTGATAAATTAGTGGTCACATTACTGGTGAAAGCAAAACCAAACAAGAAAGACAAACGTACACAGAAAAACGACACAATAAAATGATTATATTCACATGTATATATTTTATTAATTAAAAACAACAACGATTATTTGTGAAGCTGACTGGAGGCTTTCCTCCCAAAGCTGTGGGATCGTAATGAGTCCAGTGATATGTTTTAGTATAAATAAAAAACATGACATTTAAAATGGTTGTAGAATTTTTTTTTTATAATTCAAATTCAAATAATTCTATAAATAACAAAACCACACAAAATATGGAAAACTAGAAGAGTTTGTAATCAAACCAAACAAGATAAAACATCAACTAACAATAAGGAAACAACAGAAGAGCGAGCACATAAGAAAAAAACTAAAGTTTACCAGTCATGTGATAAAACAGTGATCACATGACTGGTGAAAGCAAAACTAAAACAAAGAAGACAGAGGTGCATAGAAAAATAACATTCTTCAAAATTAATTAATTTAATTATTAAAGAAAAAAGTGAATTTTTGACTAAAAGGGGAAAAAAATTAAGCTTTTCTGCTACCTTTCAGAGGGATAAATAAATAAACCTGAAAATAAAAAAGGTTAAAATAAACAAACAAAAAAACCCTGAAACTAAATCAATAATAAAAAATACATAAAAAATAGTAACATTGTAAAGATAAAATACCGTAACCCCAAAAAAATACAACTTGGCAAAATAATAAGAAACAATAATATTTCAAATAAAATGTAAAACTTAAAATAACTGCAAACATAACAATAAAAAATAATGCAAAAATAACTAAAAATAATGTTTTTATTGTATAATTCTGTACGTTAAAATAAATTAATTAATTAATTGCTTTAACTGTACTACTATATAGAAGTTAAAGAAGCAATAGTAATATTAATACAATTATAATCAAGAATATTTTCTCAAAAATAATTATAATGCCACACAAAATTATCAACGTGATAATTACAGTCAGCTTTATAATGCTGTTTTAATGCCTAGGTGTGAATCTCAGCCTGTGAATTTATATACATTTAATCACAAATAAACCATAATCACTTTGTTATACTTTTGTTAGTTTAAAAAGTGCTCATAGAACAGCTCTTTATGCTATAATTAAATAGTTCTAATTTTATAACAACCTGATGAACATTAGTTTCTGTTTTTACTTTTTACTTTTATGTTTTTTTTTAAAGAAAGCTAGTAGTTTTTGGTTTAGTTGACTTAAGTTAATAATAAATTTTAATAATTTCTTAGTTTTGTTTTTTATGAATGAACAAGAAATACGAAACAAAATCAGTTTTTTTTAACTTAATAAAATTTAAAAGGCAAAGACAAATCAAGCAAACTTTCTTTCAGATAAATTTATTTTTATCTTTTAAATAAATAAATACAATTTTTTTTTTGTTAATTAAGGAAGATAGCAGAGGTGTGCAATGTGATTTAAACACTGCTTAAGGAAATATTTTCACACATGTCGAGTCCGGTTCGGACGCTCGTCTGGACAATGCAGCGCACAGGGAGCCAATTAAAATGATTGGCGTCTTTTATTCAGCCTGCGTAGCGGAGGGGAGGTGCGCTGGATGGGTGGCCTCGTCCTTAAGTGACGGTGAAAATCAAAAGAAGGAGAGAGGAACGCTTGTTTTTCTTACTTCTGCATCACTTTACAGCTCTGCACTCCTCTATGACGGTAGATTTGTTCGGTTGCGAACGAAGGAGGACCCAAAAGCGAAGGTGAGTTCTTCCCACACTGGGATTCATGATAGCACACAAAAAACAAAGAGTACGGTGGACCTTCTTCTGGGCTCCACACGAAAACCCCTCCCAAACCCTAATCCCTAAACCTAAACTAACCCCAACCCTAACCTAACCATAACCCAAACCCTAAACCTAACCCCTAACCCTAAACTAACCCCAACCCTAACCCCAACCCCTAAACCTAACCTTCTTCTGGGCTCCACACGAAAACCCCTCCCAAACCCTAATCCCTAAACCTAAACTAACCCCAACTCTAACCTAACCATAACCCAAACCCTAAACCTAACCCCTAACCCTAAACTAACCCCAACCCTAACCCCAACCCCTAAACCTAACCTTCTTCTGGGCTCCACACGAAAACCATGAGAAAAAAATCCGTCCTGGGATTGCTAAGACACTCCTTAGGCAACTCCGGTAACTCCTCCCAAACCCTAACCCCTAAACCTAAACTAACCCCAACCCTAACCATAACCCTAACCATAACCCTAACCTAACCCCTAAACCTAAACTAACCCCAACCCTAACCATAACCCTAACCCTAACCTAACCCCTAACCCTAAACTAACCCCAACCCTAACCTAACCATAACCCAAACCCTAAACCTAACCCCTAACCCTAAACTAACCCCAACCCTAACCCCAACCCCTAAACCTAACCTTCTTCTGGGCTCCACACGAAAACCATGAGAAAAAAATCCGTCCTGGGATTGCTAAGACACTCCTTAGGCAACTCCGGTAACTCCTCCCAAACCCTAACCCCTAAACCTAAACTAACCCCAACCCTAACCTAACCATAACCCAAACCCTAAACCTAACCCCTAACCCTAAACTAACCCCAACCCTAACCATAACCCTAACCCTAACCTAACCCCTAAACCTAAACTAACCCCAACCCTAACCTAACCATAACCCAAACCCTAACCTAACCCCTAACCCTAAACTAACCCCAACCCTAACCATAACCCTAACCCTAACCTAACCCCTAACCCTAAACTAACCCCAACCCTAACCCCTAAACCTAACACTAACCCAGCAGAGCCAGGCTTTAGAGAACACAAACTAAAGTTTGGGAACAAGACGGACCACAAGGAATATCAAACAGGGAGAAGGTGTTGAGCAGTAACTTGAGTGAGGAAGAGCAGGCTGTTAATAGAGCTGATAGTTGATAACACTGTAATAGATTATTCAATCGTTGTAATTAATTATGCAATAAGATTGAGTTTGTATGTGGCTCTGTTTTCTTGGGACGGTCCAGCGGAGGAGAAATGGGAGCCATGTAGAAAGGCAGGACGGCCCCTGTCGTTCTCTCCTTTCCGCCCACTCTCTCTGCCCCTCTCCCTCTATCTCTTTCTCTCTCTCTATCTATGTCTCTTTCCTCCCTCTATCTCTTTCTCTCTGTTTCCCTCTCTCTCTCTCCCTCCCTCCCTCCCTCTCTCTCCTTCTCTCTCTCTATCTATTTCTTTCTCTCTCCTTCTCTCTTTTTCTCTCTGTCCAATTGTCTCTCTCAGACGGCCGCTGTCGTTCTCTCCTTTTCCACCCTCTCTCCCCCCCTCTCCCTCTATCTCCCTCCCGCTATCTCTTTCTCTCTCTATCTATCTCTCTCTCCCTCCCTCTATATCTTTCTCCATCTCTCTGTTTCCCCTCTCTCTCTCCCTCCCTCCCCCCTCTCTCTCTATTTTCTTTCTCTCTCTCTCTCTCTCCCCTCCTCCCCCCCTCTCTCTCTATCTATTTCTTTCTCTCTCTCTCTCTTTCTCTCTGTCCGTTGTCCGATCGCTCTCAGACGGACCTCGGTCGTTCTCTGCGTCCTTTTCCTCCATCCACCCTCCCACCCCCCCTCTCCCTCTAATCGATCATCAATCTTCATCATCACGTCACCCTAATCCTCTTTCTCTCGCTCTAGCTATTTTCTTCTCTCTCTCCTTCCTCTGCTTTTCTTCCTCTCTCTGTCCAATTGTCTCTCTCAGACGGCCGCTGTCGTTCTCTCCTTTCCACCCTCCTCTCCCCCCCTCTCCCTCTATCTCCCTCCCGCTATCTCTTTCTCTCTCTATCTATCACTCCCCCTCCCTCTATATCTTTCTCCATCTCTCTGTTTCCCTCTCTCTCTCCCTCCCCCCCCCCCTCCTCTCTCTATCTATTTCTTTCTCTCTCTCTCTCTTTCTCTCTGTCCGATTGTCTCTCCTCTCAGACGGCCGCTGTCGTTCTCTCCTTTCCACCCTCCCCCCCCCCCCCTCCCTCTATCTATCTCACCCCTATCTCTTTCTCTCTCTCACCCCTATCTCTTTCTCTCTCTCTCTCTATTTCTTTCTCTCTCTCTCTTCACGGATTTCGCGTTGAGATCACATGAACCATTGACTCTAAGGTATGATTTTATCATGTTTGTGAGTGAGTAATAAATTGCTGTTTGCCGATGTGTTCATAAAACCTGTCTCTTGAGTATTAATTTCCATGATAACACACAGGAGGACGTGATGAGCACAGACCGGAAGGAAACGCTCGTCAGGCGCATCTGACTAACACACTTAAGACAAAACACAAACATCACAACTCAACCTTACAAGATTAAAGGAACACTGCAATATTTCTTTGTAAACTTGACTTGCTCACTGTCTTCCCCAGAAGAACGCTCAGATGTTTCCCCGATCCAAGCTTTAGCTTAGCTTAGCGGAGATAATTCAATCGGACTGAAACAGTAACATAATAATCGAAGAGTTTAGAAATCTTTTGCTGCAAAATTATACTTCCACAGGCTTTAATCTTTCTGTACACTGGTTGATGGAAGTCATCCTAAATTAAGTTTCAGCATGAATGAACATTCTGCTGCTTTTGGCTGGATTTTTATTATTAGAAAATTGTTTGATTTAAAGTTTATCACAAGTGTACAAATATGGTGATACCCAACGGCCTCAATTACTATACATGGTTTCATAATATAAACTCTAAAATATTTGTTGAGAAAACTCACATTTTTAAGGCAACCTGAACCTGCAACAGATTTTCTTTTAGCTGTGAGCACCAACTCAAAAACTCCCTCCACTGAATATAAAACGTTTCATTCAGTAACAAACGATGTTGTTTCAATAATAAATCAGAACCTTCTTTATCTTGCTTCGTTCTTTCAGTGTCAAGGTGTTATTTTAGTGCCTATCTTTAACTGTACTGTACCTGTAGAAGCGAAGACAAAAGAAGAGAGAATGAAGGAAGGTGAAAGAAAAAGGAAGATAGAGGAGAAAGGGGTTTTTCTTTTAAGAGGGAAGGGAGAATGGAGAAAGAAAAAAGCAGGGAAGTGAGAAGAGAAAAGAGGAGAAAGAAATGTAAGATGGAAGGGAAAATATAAGGAAAGAGAGAAGAGGAAAGAATGGAAAGGGAGGTAAGAGGGATGGGAAAAAATAAGGGAAAAGAGAAGGGGAAAATGGAGAAAGGAAAAAAAGATAAAAAAGAAGGGAAATTAATGTCGGATGGAAGGAAAAATATAGGGGAAGAGAGAAGGGAAAAGACACGAGACTGAAGGTAATAAGGAAGAGGAAAGTGAAGAAAAGGGAAACGAGAAGGAAAAGATGGGAAAAGAGAAAGCAAACAGGAGAAGAAAAGAAAGAGAAGAGGAGGAGAGAGAAAAGTTTTGTCCACACAACCACATGTCAGTTTTGTAATTTCAAAAGCGGAAAATCACCTCGGTATACTTTAAAGATTTAAATAATGTTGTAAATGTTCTATACATAATTTAGATCCAAAATCAGTGCCATTGCCTCTTAGAGGAACACAAGGCTACTTTTAAAACAACAAAATACAAATTAAATACATTTTTACAAAGCTCTGAAGATAACCAAAGCATGTTCAAAATCAGAACACTTCAAAGGAATCAGTGAGAAAATAAAAAAACTCAAAGGAAACGAAAAATGACTGAAATCTAAGAGTTGAAACTCAAGCGTTCAACTTTAAATCACGTACTTCATCTCTGAGAAGACTTTTCTCTACTACAACGAATACAAAAACTGAACGCATAAGAAAAAAACTAAGCTGAATCGATATTGCTGCAATCGTCAGTCAAACAGAGCGAATGCAAAAGCTTCTTTTGAGCAACTTTGTTCATTTAGGCAGCATTTTGGAGCCCAAAAGTTGAAACCTTAAAAGTCTTAAACAGCTAACGAAATGGCCCTGGACCTCTCGAACCATAGCTTTCATCTCTGAGAGCGCGCCAAGACTTTTCTTCTTCTTCAATTACAACAGAAAAAGCTAAATAAATACATGAAAAGGCTCTGAAATAACACGAGGGCGAATCAATACTCTTCCACTCTTTTCAAAAGAAACGCGTCAAAGGCATGCAAGCGAAAAACTTTATCTATCGACGCTCAAAGGCGACAATTACAGCAGCACCTTGAGGAAAAAAAGCCACATTAGAGCGACTCAATCCAGCAATATTTTCTTTTGAACGCGCGTGAAAGGCATTCCGGCCTTCATCGTGGATGCACGGCGGCCTTTCCTCTCCCAATCCTTTCTCCTGTGCCCCTTTTTCTCACTGCTCAGTGACCCTGCAGGAGGTTCGGCCACTAATTAGGGTCGCTAATTGGAGGCCAACGAGGCCGCGGCCCTCTCCACACCTGCAGCGGTCATGTGACGCAGGGAGAGGTGCGCTGAGCCAAAGGTCACCCCTGAGAAGCGTCTGTGATGGGGCGCTATAAGGGTTAATTACAGGAAGACCCCGGGGCCCGTCCCACGCAGCGGAGGCCCTCGCATGAGCACACTTTCTCAGCTCAGGAACCATGAGGGCTGCTTGTTTTGACAGATTCGCGCAAGCGTCTGACCCCGAGAGAAAGACGGATAATGCATTCCAGAGGAGGAGAGATTAGCTAGCTTTCCGTCGCCTTGTCTTACGTGTCACCTGAGAAACATCACACACAGACGAAGAGCAGTTTTTAGATTCTGAGCCACTGTTTTTACTTTCCAAAGCAGTACCTCTGATGGTGAAGGAGGATGTGATGATGCAGCTCCATTCCTTCACACCAACAGTAACGTTTCTTTTGCCTGTTATGATTTTCAAGGAAGCGTCACGGTGGCGCAGTGGGTAGCACGGTCGTCTCACAGCAAGAAGGTCGCTGGTTCGAGCCTCGGCTGGGTCGGTTGGTATCTCTGTGTGGAGTTCTCATGTTCTCCTCGTGATCGCGTGGGTTTTCTCCGGGTGCTCCGGTTTCCTCCACGAGTCCAGAGACATGCGGTAGAAGTGAATTGAGTAAGAATGGTTGTTCATAGTGTTAAAGAGTGAATGTGTGTGTGAATGTTTCCCAGCGATGGGTTGCAGCAGGGAAGGGCATCCGCTGCGTAAAACATATGCCAGAGAGTTGGCGGTTCATTCCGCTGTGGAGACCCCGAAAGGAAAGAAAGCCGACTTGAAGATGAATGAATGATTTTCAAGGACTTTGGTTTTAGGAATTTGTGTGGTGTTTCTTCTCTTATATTGATGCACCGATCTTAATTTTTCATGGCAGATTCAGAATTGTTTTATAGGTGCCACATCATGCCCCTTTTAAATGATTGATATGATATGATTAATATGAGACCCCTCAAGACCATCACTGCACCCTTAATAACCTTCAAAAGGCAGTATTTATCGTAAACAGTGTATTTGAATCACCTTAAATGGCTGCAAAATGGTTCGTTTGTCCCCTGTTCCTCCTACTGCCTTGATTCCATCATCCTCTCACATTTAATTTAAGTTTAGTAAGTGAGAAAAAAAGATTTTCTGCTTGGGGCTCCTCAGTAACACTCTAATGAGGATGGTTGGAAAGCCTTGGTATCAATCCACGATCAAATTCTGTCTTGTCTAAAAAAACTGTTCAGTGTAAAGTGCAGCTCACAAATTAAACTCATCTTTCCTCTGTTTTTCTTGCTGACACACAGAAAATACAACCATTTCCGACGATTGCATTCATCTTTTGGTAAACGAAAAAGGACTTTTGGTCCAGGACAACTAAAAACACTTGTTTATCCACGCAGTTCTGCTACGGGTCACTTTGTGTGTACATTCTTCATCAAGCCATTTTGAGCTCCCAGAAAAAGGCAATAGAATTAAACAAACACGTGTGATTAAATCTGAATATGACTGAGCAATGTTTTTCTTTTTATAAAGCAACAATACTAAAACATGCAATAAATGTCCAGTTTACATAATATAACACCTTTCAAAACATTTTAGCCTATTATCATGCTTGTATTCTATCTATATTGGCACACTTTGCTTGCCGTTTAATATTTGGGGCTGATGAAAAAAATATAGCAATAAAACCGGAGACAACAGTCAAAGAAGTGTGCAACTGCTCAAACAACACTTTGTATAGTTACTTCACTCAAGATAACTTTCATTGTTTCACTTGTTTTCTCAGATTCCTTAATAATCACCATTTATATTCACTCTTTTCTCACAGATTTATTGTCTTTTAACTGCACTGCTATGCAAAAGATCTCTCCGTGTTGTTAAGTATTCTTCTGAAATAAAACATTTGGTTATGCGTTGATTTTCATTCTCTCAAGTAAGTTGCTGTAAAGGCTGTAAAGGCTGCTCTGCATTCAGGATCTCACTCTCTATCACCCCCCTCCGAGATCTCCCAGCTCTAACGTGAGTAATTTGAACCTTTAATTGCAAATCAAATTGCATTTAAATTGCATCTTCGGCCCATGTATGTAAGTTTTGTTAGGATTGAGTTGAAAGACTTGAGCCCCTTCAAACTGAAAGCCTTCACACGATGAAGAAAAACGCTTGTGTTTGTGAAAAGACAACAGCTCTTTCAATAACACAGACATTTCCTCAGAGAATGACGGCATTAAATGAAGATCATCTTGAGAAAAAGGCTTTGTTTTTCCAGAGACACTACAGAAACTGAAGTAGCTTCTCGATATTGTTGGAACAATGGTGGACTGGTAGCCCTAACAAAGCAGTTGGGGCTTTAAGAAGGTCTTTAGTGAAGCTGTGTTGAGCTCTTTAAACTAACGACTGAAATTGGAGTGTACAAACATTCTGCTTTGTTAAAAAGAGGTTTCTTTATATATATGCCTAATCTAAAGCTTTCTAGATATGCCTAATCCAAAACAATCTTTGAGAATCAAATTCTGATTCTGATTCACGATTCTGATTGAACACAATATCAATTTAAAACATTATAACATTCTAAATCAGCCCCAATAGCACAGGTAAAACCAATCCAGATCAGCCCTGATAGCACAGGTAAAACCAATCCAGATCAGCCCTGATAGCACAGGTAAAACCAATCCAGATCAGCCCGAATAGCACAGGTAAAACCAATCCAGATCAGCCCTAATAGCACAGGTAAAACCAATCCAGATCAGCCCTGATAGCACAGGTAAAACCAATCCAGATCAGCCCCAATAGCACAGGTAAAACCAATCCAGATCAGCCTAGATAGCACAGGTAAAGCCAATCCAGATCAGCCCTGATAGCACAGGTAAAACCAATCCAGATCAGCCTCAATAGCACAGGTAAAGCCAATCCAGATCAGCCTAGATAGCACAGGTAAAACCAATCCAGATCAGCCTAGATAGCACAGGTAAAACCAATCCAGATCAGCCCCGATAGCACAGGTAAAACCAATCCAGATCAGCCTAGATAACACAGGTAAAACCAATCCAGATCAGACTAGATAGCACAGGTAAAACCAATCCAGATCAGCCCCGATAGCACAGGTAAAACCAATTCAGATCAGCCCTAATAGCAAAGGTAAAACCAATCCAGATCAGCCCTGATAGCACAGGTAAAACCAATCCAGATCAGCCCTGATAGCACAGGTAAAACCAATCCAGATCAGCCCCAACAGCACAGGTAAAACCAATCCAGATCAACCTAGATAGCACAGGTAAAACCAATTCAGATCAGCCCCAATAGCACAGGTAAAGCCAATCCAGATCAGCCTAGATAGCACAGGTAAAACCAATCCAGATCAGCCTAGATAGCACAGGTAAAACCAATCCAGATCAGCACTGATAGCACAGGTAAAACCAATCCAGATCAGCCCTGATAGCACAGGTAAAACCAATCCAGATCAGCCCTAATAGCACAGGTAAAACCAATCCAGATCAGCCCTAATAGCACAGGTAAAACCAATCCAAATCAGCCCCAACAGCACAGGTAAAACCAATCCAGATCAGCCTAGATAGCACAGGTAAAACCAATCCAGATCAGCCCCAATAGCACAGGTAAAACCAATCCAGATCAGCCTAGATAGCACAGGTAAAACCAATCCAGATCAGCCTAGATACCACAGGTAAAACCAATCCAGATCAGCCTAGATAGCACAGGTAAAACCAATCCAGATCAGCCTAGATACCACAGGTAAAACCAATCCAGATCAGCCCTAATAGCACAGGTAAAACCAATCCAGATCAGCCCTAATAGCACAGGTAAAACCAATCCAGATCAGCCCTGATAGCACAGGTAAAACCAATCCAAATCAGCCCCAACAGCACAGGTAAAGCCAATCCAGATCAGCCTAGATAGCACAGGTAAAACCAATCCAGATCAGCCCTAATAGCACAGGTAAAACCAATCCAGATCAGCCCTAATAGCACAGGTAAAACCAATCCAAATCAGCCCCAACAGCACAGGTAAAGCCAATCCAGATCAGCCTAGATAGCACAGGTAAAACCATTCCAGATCAGGCTAGAGAGCACAGGTAAAACCAACCCAGATCAGCCCTAATAGCACAGGTAAAACCAATCCAGATCAGCCCTAATAGCACAGGTAAAACCAATCCAGATCAGCCCCGATAGCACAGGTAAAACCAATCCAGATCAGCCCTAATAGCACAGGTAAAACCAATCCAGATCAGCCCCGATAGCACGGGTAAAACCAATTCAGATCAGCCCTAATAGCACAGGTAAAACCAATCCAGATCAGCCCCGATAGCACAGGTAAAACCAATCCAGATCAGCCCTAATAGCACAGGTAAAACCAATCCAGATCAGCCCTAATAGCACAGGTAAAACCAATCCAGATCAGCCTAGATAGCACAGGTAAAGCCAATCCAGATCAGCCTAGATAGCACAGGTAAAGCCAATCCAGATCAGCCTAGATAGCACAGGTAAAACCAACCCAGATCAGACTAGATAGCACAGGTAAAACCAATCCAGATCAGCCTAGATAGCACAGGTAAAGCCAATCCAGATCAGCCTAGATACCACGGGTAAAACCAATCCAGATCAGCCCCGATAGCACAGGTAAAACCAATCCAGATCAGCCTAGATAGCACAGGTAAAACCAATCCAGATCAGCCCCAATAGCACAGGTAAAACCAATCCAGATCAGCCTAGATAGCACAGGTAAAGCCAATCCAGATCAGCCTAGATAGCACAGGTAAAACCAACCCAGATCAGACTAGATAGCACAGGTAAAACCAATCCAGATCAGCCTAGATAGCACAGGTAAAGCCAATCCAGATCAGCCTAGATACCACAGGTAAAACCAATCCAGATCAGCCCCGATAGCACAGGTAAAACCAATCCAGATCAGCCCTAATAGCACAGGTAAAACCAATCCAAATCAGCCCCGATAGCACAGGTAAAGCCAATCCAGATCAGCCTAGATACCACAGGTAAAACCAATCCAGATCAGCCCTAATAGCACAGGTAAAGCCAATCCAGATCAGCCTAGATACCACAGGTAAAACCAATCCAGATCAGCCCCGATAGCACAGGTAAAACCAATCCAGATCAGCCCTAATAGCACAGGTAAAACCAATCCAGATCAGCCCCGATAGCACAGGTAAAGCCAATCCAGATCAGCCTAGATACCACAGGTAAAACCAATCCAGATCAGCCCCAATAGCACAGGTAAAACCAATCCAGATCAGCCCTAATAGCACAGGTAAAACCAATCCAGATCAGCCCTAATAGCACAGGTAAAACCAATCCAGATCAGCCCTAATAGCACAGGTAAAACCAATCCAGATCAGCCCTAATAGCACAGGTAAAACCAATCCAGATCAGCCCTAATAGCACAGGTAAAACCAATCCAGATCAGCCCCGATAGCACAGGTAAAACCAATCCAGATCAGCCCTAATAGCACAGGTAAAGCCAATCCAGATCTGCCTAGATAGCACAGGTAAAACCAACCCAGATCAGACTAGATAGCACAGGTAAACCAATCCAGATCAGCCTAGATAGCACAGGTAAAGCCAATCCAGATCAGCCTAGATACCACAGGTAAAACCAATCCAGATCAGCCCCGATAGCACAGGTAAAACCAATCCAGATCAGCCCTAATAGCACAGGTAAAACCAATCCAGATCAGCCCCGATAGCACAGGTAAAGCCAATCCAGATCAGCCTAGATACCACAGGTAAAACCAATCCAGATCAGCCCTAATAGCACAGGTAAAGCCAATCCAAATCAGCCTAGATACCACAGGTAAAACCAATCCAGATCAGCCCCAATAGCACAGGTAAAACCAATCCAGATCAGCCCTAATAGCACAGGTAAAACCAATCCAGATCAACCTAGATAGCACAGGTAAAACCAATCCAGATCAGCCCTAATAGCACAGGTAAAGCCAATCCAGATCAGCCTAGATACCACAGGTAAAACCAATCCAGATCAGCCCGATAGCACAGGTAAAACCAATCCAGATCAGCCCTAATAGCACAGGTAAAACCAATCCAGATCAGCCCCGATAGCACAGGTAAAGCCAATCCAGATCAGCCTAGATACCACAGGTAAAACCAATCCAGATCAGCCCCAATAGCACAGGTAAAACCAATCCAGATCAGCCCTAATAGCACAGGTAAAACCAATCCAGATCAGCCCTAATAGCACAGGTAAAACCAATCCAGATCAGCCCTAATAGCACAGGTAAAACCAATCCAGATCAGCCCTAATAGCACAGGTAAAACCCATCCAGATCAGCCCTAATAGCACAGGTAAAACCAATCCAGATCAGCCCTAATAGCACAGGTAAAACCAATCCAGATCAGCCCTAATAGTACAGGTAAAACCAATCCAGATCAGCCCCGATAGCACAGGTAAAACCAATCCAGATCAGCCCCAATAGCACAGGTAAAACCAATCCAGAATCCAAAAAAACATATAAATTCGCCAGTAAAAATCGTCAGAGCGTCCTGACTGAAAACACCACAATCCAGCACCAAAGGAAGTGCAAACATATAACCTTCAACATATCTGCCTGCTCCTTTACGACGATGTATTCCATTCATTAACACATTATTTATGAAAAAAGGTTCTGTCAAAGCTTACTGATACTCTGGTCTCTAAATATTTGGATTCTGAGCTTGAACTCTTGACGTGTCTGCAGGGCCAAAAACGGAACAAATATTTGTCTTCTCAAGATCCCATTTAATGTGTTAATTCCTGCAGACCAAACGAGGGCCAGATTTGGTGAATCTTTTAAAGAAGTTCTACCTCTGATGACCATTTCCCCTGCCCCAACATTCTCAACAAGCATGTCGACGAAGGCATCAGAAGTTCTAACCGGTTACAGCCTGGAAATAAACAGATACCAAACAAAATGTGATGCACCAGAAAACATCTGCTTAGAAGCACAGGCCAATCCTTCAGCTGGCAATATAACCCAGAGCCTGAACACAAACTGGCATTCCCAGAACAATGTGAGCATTAGCAACGAGAAAACTAGTTTCACCAGCTTCTTGATAACACTGAACCTTAAAAAATTCTCTTCCACATTTGTAAAAAGTTTATTTCTATTGCTGAAACTTTAAATGCTGTTGAAAAGGTAATTAATTACCCTCACCTGGGTAACTACCCTTCTTATTCTTGGAGACAAAATAAATCACATCTGAAAGCATCGATTACTTTGAGAATGTCATTAAAAGACAGAATGTCCTTTAATTACACTCTTTAACCATTCACGTGGCGTTTGAAAGGTTAAAGAGTCTATTAAGGTAAATCATTTTCAGGGATTTGTTTCTTTCATTCACCGCATGCTCTACAATCTTTCGCTTTTCCTTCCATTTAGTCCACATCCAGCAAAGACTTTCTTTAATTTTTAGTCTGCAGTAATTGTTGTTCAAATCGTTCGCCTCCCCGCAATGAATGAAACACTGATCATCTGCCTTTCTGTCAAACCCTCACCTAAACCTCCCATTTTATGACCCCACGACCTCAATTTTCACACGTTGTCCTTCTTTAAAAGCCAAGGACGTCTCTCCTCCACAGAGACCATGAATTTGCTTTGAGTCCTTTAACGAAATCAATTAAACCTCGCACCTCTCCGTTCTGTGGGTGCCTTCACTGGTACAGCGCAGAGTGCTGCACCTCTGAACTCCCGGCCCTCGCGCAGCGCTCCTTCTAAAGCTTTTTACCTCTCCAGGTCCTGATTTCATTGCACGCCCTTGGTTTTATCACAACGAAGAGCGAGTCTTCGGTCGTTAAAGAGTTCACTTGTTTGAATGAACTTGATCAAACTCGTTTCTGGATGTTTTGAGCACAGAGAAAGTTTGCAGCTCTGCCATTCTTTGTCGTTTGGTTCACTTTCATAAGTCAAAAACCCTGTGTCTGCATGATGACTGATAATTTTAGATTTGCTAAGAAAATTGCGCAAACGTACCCTGGATAAATGCAAAGAGTATCTCTGACATAACAAGAGATGTTTAATGCTAATTGTGATTGTAGTCAAGCATTTTACCTTCCACACGCTCGTCCAAATAACATCTTTGTCATTCGTAAAACAGGCATTTCCATAAACGTAAAAATGGAAATGTCTTAAATTTTACAGAACGTTTAATTTATTTAACATAAATGTGACATTGATGGAGGCCAGAGTTGTGTCCTCTCCATCAGCTGTGTCTGGTATCAAACACAAGAATAAGAAAATTAGGATGATGATGATGATGATGATGATGATGATGATGGCTTAATCGACGAGATGGTGATTATTATGAAGTGCACAAAAACCCAGTCCAAATGCTGAGCAGATATCCGCCGTGTGTCTGTGGATCAGGGTCAGCTCCACACCTGTCTCACTGCTCTGACTCGCTGAGAAAGCCCCGCTTGGGAGTTTAGCTCCGGGTTTTAAAAGCTAAACTCTCAACCCTGTTAACACAAAGCATTATTTAAGGGTAAGCAGCAATACTTCTTTTTTTTCTAAACACTTTTATTCAGAATCATTACATTTCTGTTGAAAAAGAATAATTAATTTTATTTTACAAGCATGTTTACAAGCACTAACACACAAGACAAAAACAAACTTTTCAGAAATGAATCATTTCTGAGTATAAGTATTCTCTAAAAACTCAGAGATGGTCTCGCCCTGCATCATCGAAACTCAAGCAAAAGCTAGCTAACACCACTTAGAAAATATTTATTGGATTATATATATATATATATATATATATATATATATATATATATATATATACAGTGGTGTGAAACACTATTTGCCCCCTTCCTGACTTTTTATTCTTTTGCATGTTTGTCACACAAAATGTTTCTGATCATCGAACACATTTTAATATTAGTGAAAGATAACACAAGTAAACACAAAATGCAGTTTTTAAATGAATGTTTTTATTATTTAGGGAGAAAAAAAATTACTCAAGACAAGTTGTTTTGTCACAGTTTGCATTATTGCTGAGTCTGAGGCGGACATTGAGTTAATTCAGTAACACATTAAAACACAGCGTTTCCCAGATCTGCATTTATAGCTCAAATGGACAGTTTTTGAAATAAACATGGGCATATACTGTTGATGATATTGAGGTCACTATAATATGCTATGATTTGATAGTATGTTAATATTATAATAATAATAATAATAATAATAATAATAATAATAATAAAGGCGTCACGGTGGCGCAGTGGATAGCACGGTCATCTCACAGCAAGAAGGTCGCTGGTTCGAGCCTCGGCTGGGTCAGTTGGTATCTCTGTGTGGAGTTCTCATGTTCTCCTCGTGATCGCGTGGGTTTTCTCCGGGTGCTCCGGTTTCCTCCACAAGAACAAAGACATGCGGAATAAGAGAATTGAATAAGAACGATTGCCCATAGTGTTAAAGTGTGAATGTGTGTGTGAATGTTTCCCAGCGATGGGTTGCGGCTGGGAAGGGCATCTGCTGCGTAAAACATATGCCAGAGAGTTGGCGGTTCATTCCGCTGTGGCGACCCCGAAAGGGAAGAAAGCCGACATGAAGATGAATGAATGAATATTACACACTGGTTAAAACATGCATCTTGGAACAAGAAAAAAAATCTTAAATCTTGTTCTACTCTAGATCAAGTAAAGGTAAGAACATTTAATTTCTTGAAATAAGACTCAAATGTTTGTGAAAAGAAAATAAGAAAAAGGATCTACACCGTAAATAAATCATCAATATCCCAAACCTTAATAACCATATCCAGTTGTGTTCTAACTTTGATGGAAGAGATCTGTGCTTCAAAAAAGCACTCTTGAAACAAGAAAAAAGAACTCAAATATAGATAAACTCTTCTTAGATCAAGCAAAAGAATCTGCTAATGGGGCGAGCAAATTTCAGTTGGTGAGAATTCTTAAAATTAGCAAAAACTTCTAGCTGGTAACATAAGCTGTTGGATCTTAAGAAAGTACAAAAACTCTCAAAACAAGTCTTTCCAAGCTGTAAAAATGCACTGAAACTAGAATATTCCAACTTGTATCTAGCCACTAGTGCTCTTAAAACTAGACAATCTGTCTTAAAACTAGAATGTTTTCTCTTATAGTTTTATATAGCTTATTAGAAATGTAATTAGTGGTCAGCGCTGATAGCGTAGCGGTCAGAGCACTCACATGTGGAGCTGAAGCCTCTGGTGACGAGGTTTGAATCCAGCTCTGGTCCTTCACTGATCTTCTCCCAGAGCTCTACTAAGTTTCTTCCTCTCTCCTATCGAACTGTCTCTAAAATGTATCAATAGGCCTAAATAATATAATTATTTAAAATTTTAAGCTAGAATTAATAGTTTTAAGAACCCATATTCTACTTTAAGAACTAAAATTAAGCACAAACATTCTTAATTTAAGCTCGTATATACTTATTTTAATACTAAATTTTCTAAGTTAGTCTTAAATAAAAGAGAAAACACTCTAGTTTTAAGACAGATTGTCTAGTTTTAAGAGCACTAGAGACTAGATACAAGTTGAAATATTCTAGTTTCTGTGCAGTTTTACAATTTGTAAAGTCTTGTTTTGAGAGTTTTTGTCTATTTATCAGCTAGAATTTTTTTCTAATTTTAAGAAATCTTGCCAAGTCAAATTTGCTTACCCCATCGGCAGATTCTTTTGCTTGATATAGGAAGAGTTTAACTTTATTTGAGGTTTTTTTTTCTTGTTCCAAGAGTGCATTTTTTGCAGTGTATATATATATATATATATACATTAGTGCTGTCGATCAACTACATTTGTTTTACTAATTAGTCGCACAATTTTTCTAAATTAATTGCGATTAATCGCAATGATAAGGCTGAAACTTTTTAAAATCTATAAATGTAAATAATGAATGTAAATTGGAGACAAATAAACTATTTACATTCTAAATATGATTGCTTATTGAATTTTTGGTTTAACTTGTAGTTCAGTTTTTGTCACGTAAACAGCATCGCTGCAATAAACCATCAACATCCTCCAAACTTTTAGCTTCTCTTCTTCGGTGGTGCTTCGTGTGTGCTCTCGTCAGACTCTCGTTCTCCAGGACTCTTAACAGCTCACTTAGTGAAGAAACTTTAGTTCTCTTTTTTCAACTGCAGTTCCTCGAGCAGCCACTAGAAGCTGACTGCAGAAGGGAGCAGGTACTCATACGCTACAATGTTAAAACTGACAGATTTTTAGAGCTGAAAAAAGCATGCTTGCACTCCTGGCTCCATCTGGTTTGCTCCATCAGATCGCTACTTTTGATCTTCATGAACACTCTGAGGGGGGTGGATTATTTTAAAATTAGTTTGTTTAAGATATACTAAAAAATAAACCATCAGACAATCAGATGTCTTCACTACGGCCATGTCCCGCCTCCGTGGACACGTTTTTGATCACTGGCTACACCCACTCTCAGCCTCTTTTAACTTTTCCAGAAACCGATGTAACTGACACTTTGTCTACGTGATGTACAGTCAATGATTTTTACTCTAGTGGTCAGTTCATGAACTGCAGCTCAGTCGCTTTCAATTGGAGGGTGAGAGGTTGCAACTCGATCATAAGTAATTATTTTATTGGGTTCTATTTGGGTAAGAGAAGGTTTGGCGCACCCCAAACCCTCCGGTAGGAGTAAATTGACGCGAGACAAGATGGACCAATAGACAGACGCTCTCCGCTCCTCTCAAGCTGCTGACCCACAGCTGTGGCCTCATTACTGCTGAGAGGTCAAACGCTCGCTCCCGAAAACACCGGGGTCACGGCCACACACACACACCCCTCATCAGCAGACTGTAGTGCATGTGTGTAACCGGGAGGGGGGGGTTCGGTTTGGGAAGAGCGCCTCTTTTGAACAAACGTGTGAACAAAAGCCTGCTCAAACTGTCGGCCCGGAGGCCTGGGGTGTTTACCGCTTCTGTATCTATAACCACCGAATCACTTCTCGCCCCTCTCCGCCGCCCCTCAGCCGCCTGGCTTTATTGGGAAGGGGCAAATTAGTGCCCCGTCCATCTGGGTGTTAGCACCAATTACCAGAGGAAGCTGTCAGGGCAGATTAGAGCCGGGGAGAGGGATGAACGGCTTCTCTTAAAGGAGGAGAGAGAAGAAGAGAGAGAGGGGATAGAGAGAGAAGAGAGGAGAGAGATATCAGTGAGAGAGAGAGAGATAGAAGAGAGATAGAGAGAAGAGTGAGAGAGAGAGAGAGCGAGAGAGAGAATCGACTATAGACTTTAGC